>JAAIIK010000118.1:36702-47285 GCA_014706435.1 Silurus glanis
TGTGTGTGTGTGTGTGTGTGTGTGTGTGTGTGTGTGTCTGCCATATTCTGGATTTCTGTAACTGTGTTTATATGTACATACAGTATAAGGTGATAATCCATAAAGTGATAAACAGTACAAGGTGATAATCCAGATGTAGGTGTGAGGTGAGTAAAGGATGTTGGTGCACGATGAGGAGGTGAAGAACATCCTGGGGTAAAGCGGGGAACATTATAACGGTGTAAGGTCTCACACCTCGCTGTCGAATAACACCTTATTCCATGATCACTTTCCAGCATCGAGGAGTTCAAGCTGTTATTGATGTTTGCAGAGCAAAACTGACGGTAAGGATTTATGAGAATTATGAGTAATACCAATAAATATATAATAAAGAAATAAATCAACAACAATAATAAAAAAACTATAAATATATGAGTAATATTAATAATGATTAAAAAACATAAATAAATGAATAATCAACACATAGTAAAGAAATTAAGACAATAATAATAACAATAATAATAATACAAATAAGCTATAAATATATTATTATTATTAATGAGTAATAAAAAAACGAAATATAAAAACTAATAATAGCAGTAATATTATTCATACTAAGTAATAGAAAAACAATAAAAAAACATAAATAAATAATAATTTAGAACAGAGAACAGAGATAAATAGATAAATTAATAATAATAACAACAATAATAATAAATACAGAATTAATGATAAACAAACAAATAAATAAATACATTATTTTATAATCAGCTGCATGTTGTGCTTTTACACCACATCTGCTCACAGCTTAGCAGATGTGGTGTAGAACCATAAGATCCAGATGATTGTTTCATGAAACAGAGCTTTGATCTTCTCTAAACATCTGTAAACGAAGCTGTTTGTTTATCGTCCCCCAGCTAATGAGCGGAATCAGCGAGAATCACGGCGTCTCCTCAGCTTAATTATCAGCTTTTGATTCTGAAGTGTGATCTATAAAATGAACCTGTAATGATCTTCTTCTGTACACATCTCCACACAATTCTCCATAACTTCCAGCCAATCAGAAACCAGAACTCGTGAGCGCTCTCATGTAACAGTCACGTTGCCTTTCTGAACCACGTTTGCTTTCATTCCCCAGAATTCTGAGCTTGTCCATGTGACCCGCTCCATGGCGTAACGAGTCCATCAAGCTATGGAGATCTGAAGAGAGGAACTGGTGTGTGCAAGAAGCCCTGAGTGCATCTAAGAGCTCCGTCATCCTCCTAATGAATTATTCCTTTTGAGAAAAGGCCGGTAAGCAGAGTCAGGCAAATCTTACTGCACAAAGCTTCTTTTCTAAACGGATCAAAATCTGGGTCAGACCTTGGACTTCGCAGCTCTAATGTACGTCTGGCCTGGAGGACACCAGGAACATATGACCACACTCATGTCATATCATCTCACAGCAACAGTATGAGGAACATCATGGAGAACAAATAAA
Source organism: Silurus glanis (assembly GCA_014706435.1). NCBI lineage: Eukaryota > Metazoa > Chordata > Actinopteri > Siluriformes > Siluridae > Silurus > Silurus glanis. Next base: position 38,162 of record JAAIIK010000118.1, read on the forward strand.
TAAATTAAAACATTATTTGGCCAAATGTTTGTGGACCCCTGAATATATGAACATCCCAATTGCTCTTATAGTGAGCTCCACTCTTCTAAAAAGATGTTCCTCTAGATTTTGTGTAGATTTATGGAGATTCATTCAGCCACAATGTTGTTAGTAAAGTCAGGTACTGATGTAGGTGAGAAGGTAAGGAGGCTTCCGGGGTCAGTGTTCACATTCATCCCAAAGATGTTCAATAGGGTTGGAGCTCTATAGAAGGAGATCTTCCACTCCAACCCATGGAAAGCAGATCTTCATGGAGCTGCATTGTGCACTGTGTGTCATGCTGTTGCAGGTTTGGGTCTCCTGGTTCAAGTGAAGGGAAAATTTAATGCTCCTGCATTCAAAGACGTTCGATACAATTGTGTGTCTCTGAGTTCGTGGGAACAGTTTGGGGAAGAAGCACATGGGTGGGAAAGTCAGGCGTCCCAATACTTTTGGCCAGTGAGTTAATAGTAGTACCTCGTTCACGTCATGATTTTATCCCCTGGTTGTTGCAGTTTTGGAGTAAATTTTATTAAATACTAATATTGGAATATAAAATATTACATATTTACAATTTGGATTTAAAAACACCAACATCGATTTATATTCCTTATGGGAAATTCCTAGTGGGAAGTCGTACTAGAGAATGAGAGGAAAAGAAGAAAGTGAGGGATAGGGGGATGAAATAGATGGGGAGAAATACAGAGAGGAGGGGAAGGAGGGAGAGAGTGGGAGAAAAAAAGAAAGGGGAAGAAAAAAGAGACTGGAAAAGGAGAGGAGGAAGAAAATGAAAGAGAGAACAAAAGAGGGGGAAGAGCAAGAGAGAGTGAAGAAAGAGAGGAGAAGAAAGTGAGGGAGAGAGAGCGGTGAAGAGAGAGATAGAAACATAAATAGATGACAGGATTAAAGGAAGAGAGAGAGTGGAGAAAGAGGAGAGAAGAAAGTGAGGGAGAGATGGAGAAGAAGTAAAAAGTGAGAAATACAGAGAGGAGGGGAAATGAGTGAGAGAGGGAAAGAAAGAGGAAGGGAGCTTTGTGGTTTCTCAGTTGTGGTGAGGAATCCAGTGTTTATCGCTGCTAGAACATCTAAGAGAACAGGAACCCACTCATTTCACGAGATGTTCCACAACCTTAAATGTAACAAGAAGTATAAAAAAAATGCTATATGTAGCAGATTTCTGAGGTATAAGAGAAATAAAACACTCAGGAGCAGCAGAAAGTGATTATGAATTAATTGGAACTCAGAGCCTCTCAGTTTATAAGCTCCTCCCAGAAATGTTCCTCCATTAAATGTTCCTCAATGAACAAAGCAAATAACCTGTAATTGTTCTAGATTTGGTAACTGTGTATCAGACCTCCATGGCTTGTTTCTAAGATGATCTCCTTCTGTTCATACACAGAACGATGATGCCACGTCCACCAAGCCAGTGACTCGCAGAAAGCTCCGGAAAAAATTGAACAAAAAGATGAACCTCTCCAGGACCACCACGATCAGCCCCTCTGTGTGGAGCATCACAGCTAACTCCGATAGAGAGGTCTTCTCCTGGAATAGCTCCGAAGCCCCACCAACTCGGACAAAATCCAAAGTCTGTGAGCAGCTGAACATCACCCCGGAGGTTTTCCTCATTCTGGGCATCATCAGCTTGTTGGAGAACATCCTGGTCATCTGTGCCATAGTGAAGAACAAAAACCTGCACTCGCCCATGTACTTCTTCGTGTGTAGTCTGGCCGTGGCGGACATGTTGGTGAGCGTGTCAAACGCGTGGGAGACCATCGTCATCTACCTGCTCAGCAACCAACAGCTGGTGGCTGAAGACCACATCATCAGACAAATCGACAATGTGTTCGACTCTATGATCTGCATCTCGGTGGTGGCGTCCATGTGCAGCCTCCTGGCCATCGCTGTGGACCGCTACGTCACCACGTTCTACGCGCTGCGCTACCACAACATCATGACGGTCAAGCGCGCGTCGCTGATCATCACTGGGATCTGGACCTTCTGCACGGGATGCGGCATCGTGTTCATCATCTACTCCGACAGCACGCTGGTGGTCGTGTGCCTGGTGTCCATGTTCTTCATCATGCTGGCCCTCATGGCCTCACTCTACACGCACATGTTCATGCTAGCTCGCTCGCACGTCAAGCGCATCGCCGCCCTGCCCGGCTACAACTCCATCCACCAGAGGACTAACATGAAAGCCGCCGTCACGCTCACCATCCTGCTCGGGATCTTCATCGTGTGCTGGGCACCGTTCTTCCTCCACCTCATCCTCATGATCTCTTGCCCGAGGAACCTGTACTGCATGTGCTTTATGTCCCACTTCAACATGTACCTCATCCTGATCATGTGCAACTCGGTCGTCGACCCGCTCATCTACGCCTTCAGGAGCCAGGAGATGCGCAAGACACTCAAGGAGATCATCTGCTGCTACAGCCTGAGGAATGTCCTGAGATGGTCGAACTGAATCTGTGTGTGTGTGTGTGTGTGTGTGTCATCCAGCTAGCTGTAGGCATTGTAGTGTAAATATGTTATAATACAGTTCAGTCGTGTTGTGCTCGCTTGTACCGATGGTTCTCGAGTTACGATTTGATTTGAGTAAATATCATGAGAAAGGATCACGAGAAAATTAAGTTGTGATCACGAGAAAACAATAAAGAAAAAAGGCCTTAGGCCTTCTGTCTTCCCCCCAAAGTTCCTGTCTCTCTCCTTCACCAGACACTAAAACAGACTCTGACTTCCACTCACGACCCAACACTCGTCCACACACCACATACACACACAGTGCATCTGGAAGGTTTTCACAGAGCTTCACTTTTTCCACATTTTGTTATTTTACAGTTTTATTCCAAAATGGATTCAATTCATTATTTTCCTCAAAATTCTACAAACAAAACCCCATAATGACAACGTGAAAGGAGTTTGTATGAAATCTTTGCAAATGTTTAAAAAAACAAACAAACAAAAAAAAATCACATATACATAAGTCTTCACAGTCTTTGCCATAACACTCAAAATTGAGCTCAGGTGCATCCTGTTTCCACTGATCATCCTTGAAATGTTTCTACAACTTTATTACCTGTGGTAGATTCAGTTCATTGGACATGATTTGGAAAGACCTGTCTATAAAAGGTCTGTAGACCTCCGAGACAGGATTGTATCGAGGCACAGATCTGGGCAGAAGTAAAAGGCACATGGCAGCACATCTGGAGTTTGCCAAAGGGCACCTGAAGGACTCTCAGATCATGGAAAACTAAGATTGAACTCCTTGGCCTGAATTCTAAGCATTATGTCTGGAGGAAACCAGGCATCGCTCATCACCTGGCCAATACCATCCCTACAGTGAAGCATGGGGGTGGCAGCATCATGCTGTGGGGATGTTTTTTAGCAGCAAGAGACTGAGAGAAGAGTCAGGATGGAGGGAAAGATGAAAGCAGCAATGTACAGAGACGTCCTTGATGAAAACGTGCTCCAGAGCGCTCTCAATCTCAGACTGGGGTGACGGTTCATCTTCCAACAGGAAAACGACCCTCAGCACACAGCCAGATAACAAAGAAGTGAATACGGGACTCTGTGAATGTCCTTGCGTGGCCCAGTCAGAGACCAGACTTAAACCCGTGTAAACATCACTGGAAAGATCTGAAAATGGCTGTGCACTGATGCTCCCTATCCAACCTGATGGAGCTTCAGAGGTTCTGCGAAGAGGAATGGCAGATACTGCCCAAAAATAGGTGCAAAGCTTGTAGCGTCAAACTCAAAAAGACTTGAGGATGTAATTGGTGCCAAAGGAGCTTCAACAAAGTATTGAGCAAAGTCTGTGAATACTTATGTACATGTGATTTTTATTATTATTATTTTTGAATACATTTGCAAAGATTTTGAACAAACCTTTTTCACATTGTCATTACAGGGTTTTGTTTGTAGAATTTTGAGAAAAAGAATGAATTCAATTTGTTTTGTAATAAAGCTGTAACATAACCAAATGTGGAAAAAGTGAAGCTCTGTGAATACTTTCCGCATGCACTGTATACTGATAGTTTATACTGTAAATTGATCTGTTTTGCTAAATTATGCCCTGTACTTTGTTAAATTATTAACTAATGATGCCATGTCGCCACTTACTGTTTTTTCAGGTTACGACGGGGTCATCATAACGCATCTCCATCGTAACCCATGGACTACCTGTACATGCTAACAAAGAATGCACAAGGTGACCGATGACTGATGTAACTGTCAGCTCGCGCATGTGAACAAAACATAATTTATTAATACACTAGATATTAGAATTTAATTGTGTGTTTGTAAGTAAATCATTGATTCGTTTGAACTCGGGACTGAAGCACAGGAATGGAAAAGTCGCCATGTTTTTCAGGTGCATGTAGAACTTCCGGCTTTCGGCTTTGGAGGGTGAAACAAACGTGACTAGACAAGCACTTTCATTTGACACCAAATTTACAGTCACATTTTTTTTTCTAATCAGCATTGAAATGTCCCAGAAACGCTTTGTAGTTGTTTATTCGATGTACCGTAAATGCTGTATCCGTCCTCATAGCTATCGACGCTATCGCTATTGTGCACGCCAGAATAATAATCATGAAATATATATTATTAATCTCCGGCTAATCACTATGCTAGCTTGTATAAAACCGCATGCTGAAATGAAGTCTAAATATACTCACAACTGAGCTAGTCACTATTGTGTACGCTACTGTAGCCTGTTTATTAGCTAGCAGTGATTAGCGATTAGACAAAAACAAGGCTTTATGTCAGTATGTCATTATTCTGTTTGTCTTCTCACGGTCATTTCTCGTCTTTTATCTTGATCGTCTCGTAGCCAACAGTTACCTCATGATACTTGAAAATATATATATTTTTTGTTAAAACACTGTACGTATCACAATATCACAATGCTAAAAAAGTGTTTGGAAAAAAATGTCCATTTACAGGTATGTGAAGTTTGGATTTAGATATTTCTCTCTGAGCGGTTATGGATATTATATTAAAATGTACACCAATACGGAACACATGGACACAAGCATTTGGAGCAGTGGTTGTGTTTGATGTAACGGCATCGAACTCAGCCGTCTGTATCGGCCGTATCAGTGTTGTAACGTTTATCATCAAGCTGATAAATGAAACGAATTAAATGGAAACAAATAAATGTTAAAAATGTTGTCTTGTTTTCTGTGAGAATGCATATCAGGCATGAGATAATTATCATCACATCATCATTATAAAGGGGAGAGTAGATTGGAGACAGGTGAAGGTGATTAGTAGGAAGGCGAGGCGCTTGCATGTTGCATGTTGTCCTATAAAACAGTGCAAACAATCAAACCAGTACAAACAGCTGAGATTTAAGTTCAAAAGGTGATTCAGGAGGTTCTCCTGAGTACCAGCAGAAGTGAGTTCCATAGCTTAGGTGCCATTACAGAAAAAGACCTTCCACCCTTTGATGAGAGACGGGATCTTTGAACAATTACTAGTTCACATCCAGGCTATGACTACACTAATCTGGACGAATTTTTAAAATTTAGTCTAAAAAAGCTCTGTGCTCACTTTTCAATTGTTTCCCAAAAGTTGCTCATCCACACTGGAATGTCTGAAAATGCTCACGTTCCTGTACTTATTTACTTACTGGCTCTTTAAAACAATGCAGCAACGTCTAAAAACGTGTCATAGCTTTTGAAAGCCTTCATTTTGAAAGTCCACTGCGTTTTCAAATATGTCCACATTGGAGAGCGTTTTCAAACAGCTACGTTTACATTGGCTGAAAACCCAATCTCAGTGTGGAGAGAAGGCCAAAAAGAAAAGAAAAATATGTTTTTTTTTAAACAAAAACATATTATTGGCCACAGATTGGAGTGATCAAGTGGGAGTATAAGGAGAAAATAGATCAGATTGGTACAGAAGGAACAAGGCTGTGAAGTGACTTATTGGTCAGCAGGAGAATTTTATAGATGGGATGCAACCAAAAGTCACTGAAGGTTAAATACTATGAATTATAGTCATGTGATCAGATGCTATATAGTCAGTCTACTCTCACTGCAGAATTTTTTATATATTGCAGACGGGTGCTACAGTATGACTTGGACATTCGGTGCCACCCAGATGAGGATGAGTTTCTCTTTTGAGTCTGGTTCTTCTCAAGGTTTCTTTCTTATTGTATTAGAGGAACCTTTTCCTTGCCACTGTCTCCACTGTATGGCTCAATAGGTATGATCTTAAATGAAAAAACAAATCAATTTATATTTTATAACATCTATTTCTGTAAAAGTGCTTTGAGTTGTTCTATTGTTGAAAGCACTATTCAAACTGAATTGAATTGAATTATGAAGGTAATTCCAGAAAAAGGACAGTAATCAGAGCGAGAAGGAATAAATGCATGCAGAAGTGGTGAAAAAAAATGTTTATTTGAAGAATGTAGCTATAGAGGCATCAAGGTTTCATTCTATCAGTTATGGATCCAAGTTACTGCAACCAAGCAGCTCAGATGGCTACTTTCAGGTTAGCACTTTAGTTAATAAAGTTAACCAGATCCAAAATGATGTTTTAATAGTTCCCTGTGCCTGAATCCATTCAAGTTGGTGCCAAATATAAAAACAGAATTGCTTCAGCTATTCTAAACCTTTTACTATGAATTTACAAACATTGTAAACATTGACATTTCTGACATGTTTGTGTCACTTTGCTAAGCTGTCAGTCAATAGCTAACTCATGTGATTTCTATATAGTTGCCTAGCAACAGTGTTTTGAACAACTGAACATGATAAGTCATGAGAGTTAATATTTCCCACTGTAGCTGAATCGTCTCTAGGTTACGTATGCAACCTTTGGGACTTTTGCCACACAGGCACTCTGGGCAGGAAACGTGTCACCAAAGGGTGTCTACCCAGCGACTGCCTAGCAAGTATAGCACAATAAGCCGTGTTAGCGGTCACGTATCCCTTCAGGGTCGACAAATTGTTCCTGCAGGAACTCCAGCACTGAACCAAGCAGGCAACTGGGTCCAATTGGTGGTGCTCACACTACGCACAGAGCGAGCGCCATTTAGTGGCAAATGACCTCCTCGTAGAGGGAGCTCTGTTTTGGAGGATGGTCTCTACTACCTCAGAGACCAATTGCTAAGAACTGTGCCCCCTCAGGGGCCACAGTCACAACCTCCATAACTCTGGGCGGGGGTGAACCAAGGTACCCCTCTGCCTGGGAGAGGAGATCCCTCCTGGAAGGAATTTCTCAAGGAGGTTCCTCGAGTAGGGACACTAGGTCTGCAAACCATGGTCTGCCCGGAGATCAAGGTGCCACTAGGAGGAGACAGACTCCATCCTGGCGCACTCTCTCCAGAACTACCGGGAGCAGCGCAATAGGGGGAAGGCGTACAGGCATAGCCTTGGCCACGTCTGTACTATGGCTTCCAGCCCCAAGGGGGCTGGGTGAGTGAGGGAGAACCAGAGGGGACAGTGCGATGTCTCTTAAGTTGCACCTGGTCCAGATCCACCTGTGCTCTGTGAAACCTCAGCCATATCTGCTCCAACACCTTGGGGTGGAGCTTCCATTCCATTGCCTCAAAAGGGCGTATGCTCTCGGATTTAAGTATCCCGGGATGTAAACAGCCCTCAATGAGAGCAGTTTCCCCTGGAAAGACCCCCCTGGTGGTTGATTTAAGAGACCACCGATGTGTTTTCCGTTTGGACCAGCATATGGCAATCCCTCAGGTCTGGGAGGAAGTGCTTCAGAGCCAGAAACACGGCCAACACTCCAAGCAGTTTATGTGCCACGCGAGATGGAGCCTGTTCCACCGACATTGTTCCACTCATGACCGCTCCCCACCCCATGAGGGATGCATCTGTTGTTAGTAATACGTGACGACAAGGAGCTCTCAAGATGGAGACAGGAACACAGTATAAAGATGGTCAGATCCCTTCATGATCCCAGACCCTGAAAACTGCCATGCAACTTCATGATCCCAGACCCTGAGAACTGCCATGCAACAAAACAATAAACTTTCAAATCTGAGGAGAGGATCTCTTTAAACTGAGGAGAGAAAGCAATCTGTTTAGCTGCCCACTCACCCATCCTTGAGCCCCCCTTTCCCCTCCTGGGGAGATGGCCGGGTCATGGAAAGGTGACTTAGAAGTTTCTGGAATTCAGCTACTATACTTGTATAATGTAATAATTACATTTCAGGAATTTATGCATTTTACCTCCACATATTTGGTATAATTTTAGGTTTGGTGAAATTCTGTCCTACTGACATAAGGATTGTCCCTGAGACGATCTTTACCAGGTGTTGGTTTTATGGTAGGTGACATTTGGTTTTTAGGTCACCTCCTGTCCTAAGATAGGGTTTGCAAAGCTTTTATCACTTTGAATTTAGGAGTGTTTACGATGGTTTGGGTATTTAAGGATATTTGGCGAAACACTAAGGGAAGCATTCTGTAGTCAGAACTTTCCACACAGTCTCTGTGTGTCTCTATTGCCAGGTACAGTGACTCTTTAACAATTCTTGTGTAAACTGCATTGTTAAACTATTTGGTTTTATGCTGATCGTGTTATGTAACTTTTTCCTATTATTTGTTTATTGATTATTGCCTGGCAAATAAATGTAAAATTCTTGATTAACGCTGAAATTTCCTGAAATAATTGATATCTAGTTGATTATGTAGTCTGGTGTTACCGCAAATCTATGACCAGCATAGTACAAACTGAAAGCTCATGAACGGATGAAGCATAGAGCATCATTGGACACCTATTTGAAAGCTGGCAGCCTGCAGGTTTCTTACCTTCACCACCTTCTTCCATATAGAATTTTCTGTTCTGATCTTAACGAGTCTGAGATAAATATTGAGTAGCACCAATCAGAGGCTGCATTATTATGATGTCATCATGTAGAACTTCTTACAAAGTATTTTACAGTATTTAAATACAAAACGCTAAAGTCTTTTGATACAAAATATGTAGCCATTTTCATCACCCCTCTCAAATACAAATCCTATTTTATATTTTAAATACATGTATCATAAATACTGCATCCCATCACTGTCTATATATATATATATATATATACACACACACACACACACACACACACACACACACACACACACACACA
>JAAIIK010000118.1:142194-178793 GCA_014706435.1 Silurus glanis
CTATTAATACTGTTATTAATACTACTACTATTAATACTGTTACCAATACTACTACTGTTACTACTAATACTGTTACCAATACTAGTATTAATACTGTTATTATTAATACTACTATTAATACTGTTACCAATACTACATTTTTAGTGATTGGAAGATACTTAACAAATAGAATGTATTACTACTACTGAAAATTTGATAAAACTTTGGCAAAAATGTATTTTACATGCAAACATGTTTAACATGATATTACAACGTTTAACCAGTAGGTGGTGCTGCTAGGTAGAATAAAAAAAATCTTCAGAGCTTGACATAATAATGATAATAATAATAATAATAATAATAATAATAAAAGGTTTATAGAGCACTTTTGTCTCAGAGTATAGTACAACATAAAATGATAACATTTATGCCCAAGAATAAAGAAAATTGTAAAAATTAAGTAAGAAGGAAACTGACCATAAGGAGCTGACAATTCCATGAGGATTAGATCAAATTAAACATTAAATAAGACTGCATCCAAATGCATATACAAAAATGTTCTACCTCCAGCTTCATCGTAACAGGAAAGAACCAAATATAGCTGTAAAAGTCAGAAGTCCCAATACTTTTGGTCCTACAGTGTAAGATCTATTTTGGCTTTTTTACTGATGTTTGAGGAGGGAAATAATGAAGACTATTAATATATATTTAATATTATACATAAAAAGCACGATACCGTCTCATAATCCTGATCTGATGGTCCTCCTGGACTTTCACACAAATCATCACTCACTAGGAATACGGCTCTTCATGTTTTTCGTTCACAGACGATGGGAAGAAGAAGAAGCCGGCACGTTTGGCCATTCAGAGGAGTGTAGAGACGGGTTTGGCCATCGAAATGAAGAGCAGGATGACACGGCAGCTGAGCAGAGACACGGCTGAGGAGGGGGAGAAGCCCAAACCCGGAAAGTATGTTCAATCTACTATTCAGGGAGAAAATCTACAGTACATCCCTTATTCATTTCTCTAAATGATTCAAACGTGTCCTGCTATCAAATATAATATCGCAGTAGTTCTAATGATTCCATTATTTAGCTGTAATATTATTCATTATTGATTATTACTAACATTATTACTCAGACCAATCAATTATCTTCAGCTCTTCTCATTGGACCAGAGCAGAATATTAATATTTAATATCGGCCTTCTGGACAAAATCATCTTAAAAGTGCACACACACACACACACACACACACACACACACACACACACACACACACACACAGCTTTCAGCATTACACTAATAGTTTTTGTCCCCTCTGATTTGCCCCAGTCTTATTTTCCCTGGCGTAAAAATCTCAAGAGACAGTCAGTTCACAGAGTTCCTGGATGGTTTAGGCCCCGCCCAACTTGCTGGGAGACAGACCCTGGCCACACCCCCAATGGGTAAGAGATGCTTCTTCTGAACATATATATTTTTCTTCTTCTTCTTTCGGCTTCTCCCATTAGGGGGCGCCACAGCGGATCTATCCGTCTCCATCCACACTCTTACTGTACTCTTCCTTCAGAATCACCCCTACACCATTTCTCTTTCCATCCACACCATGATAGAACAGTTTAAACACCTCCAAGTTCCTGCTCTTACTCCCTTTCCACTTGGTCTCCTGAACACACAACATATCTACCTTTCTCCTCTCCTTCATATCAGCTCCCTCTCTCCCTTTACCAGTCATAGTACCATAGTCACCTCGTGGTAAATCTGGTGTTGAGTTTAAGTTGAATGTAAGCAGTAGGAAAGATGTGTAAGTGAAATTGGATCTCAGTAATGGAGCCTGGTGAAGTCTTGTTTTAAACATTTCCGACATTTTTTTAACCCTGTTCAGGTGACATTCAGATCGGCATGGTGCACAGGAAAGAGCGTCTGGACGTGGAGGTGATTCGTGCTCGAGGTCTGGTGGGAAAACCGGGCAACAAACAGACTCCAGGTAATAAAGCAATGTTTCTGCTCCCTCGTTCTGTGAGGCACTGTGAGGTGTAGCTGGAGAGTAATGAACATCTGTTTAAATCGAAAAGTTTTTTTCTGTAAACGTACTGAAAGATCAGACCACATCCAGCTGTTCCATGATGTCGCCTAGTTGTAGTTGAAAGCAGTGTTCTGTTGACTTGTTTCTTCAGCTCCGTACGTGAAAGTGTATTTACTGGACAACGGGAAGTGTGTAAACAAGAAGAAGACGCGTCTGGCAAGGAAAACACTGGACCCTCTGTATCAGCAGCAGCTGCAGTTTGAGGAGAGTCCTGAGGGAAAAGTTTTACAGGTGAACCTCACACAAAATATACTTCATGAAGAAAAACTTCAAGTGACTGTAAACACATACTTTACTATTAAAGAGCAGACCAGATTATTGAAAAAAGAACCAAGCAAACCAAACTACAGTCCCAGGAAGCCCTCATACACACACACACACACACACACGACCTGAACATTATGACTCCACAGGTTCTTCTTCAGCTGGAACATCAGTTAGAACACTCGCTCCAGGACACTCCTGTAATCCTATAAAAGATTTTGCATGATGTTTATACTGAATCTCTTCCGTTAACATTAAACTCTAAACACGTGTTTTTCAGATCATCGTGTGGGGGGATTACGGCCGTATGGACCACAAGTCGTTCATGGGTGCAGCTCAGATCCTGCTGGATGATTTGGAGCTCACAAACATGGTGATCGGTTGGTACAAACTGTTCCCCCCCACCTCGCTGGTGGATCCGACGCTGGCCCCTTTGAGCAGTAAAGCTACTGAAAGAGCAGCCGGGAAATCAAGCGTTCGCTCATAACGGCACCGAGACGTCCTCTGCATGCTTCACGCTGCGTCCCGCGGGAAAACCGAGAGCAAGAACGTGTCGCCTTCTTCCTGCTGCCAAAAGACAAACAAGGAAATGAGGAGACACAGAAGACGAGCATTTGGGGTCGAGCATCATTAATGACAGACAGACAGAGAGAAGACAGACAGACAGACAGACAGAGAGAAGACAGACAGACAGACAGACAGAGAGAAGACAGACAGACAGACAGACAGCTCAGAGGTCCCAGGCAGAAGAAGACAAATAGCATTGTGTCTGGTTAAACAAAAGAGATCGTTCTGGGATGGAAAGTCTCCAACCTTGGGCTGATTTGTCTCCTTTTCACGGGGAAGACAGTGCGATTTCTCCTCAGCTTCGGACGTCTGTCAAGAAATGAGAAGAAAAAACCTACAAAAAGCCATGTGGACCAAAAAAGGAGAAGAGAGAGGTATGGTGGAGCTCCGAAAATCCAAAACATCGTGCGTGGCTGCTTCTCCCGATGAAGCAAAATTGACCCTCTGTGAGTACGAAGAAAACAAACAAACAAAAAAACCCCAAAAGGTCCTGTTTTTGAACGAGAGATGATGAACTTGTTCTGTTTCATGTCAGTGTTGTTTTTACTCCAGAAGTTTGGAGGAAAAAAAAAAAAAAAAAAAACGCACAAAAGCAAATGAACATTCCTTTAAAACGGATGAATCCAGAACAATACAAAAATGAAGCCAATTTCGTCCGAGGTCAAGAGAATGATGGCGACCGTAAGGTTTTAAATGATGTTCTGTTTCATATGCAAAAGGAACTCTGTGTTCTCCATCCTCAGGTTGGGATGGAGGGGAAAAAAAAAACACACACACACACACACACACACACACACACACACACATACACACACACACACACACACATACACACACACACACACAAAAGCCATGAGTGAACTACCAAGAGAAAAAGAACATGAGAAGAAGCTGAGAAGGACATCTGAAGCCTTACTGCACTTCCTCAAGATTCGAAACGATTCATCATTTAAAAAAAAATCTTTTTTAAACAAATAATGAAAAAACCGAACGAGGCTCTCCTTCGCGCTCGGGTACGATGCTATTTTCGGTGATGTACTGTATTAAAGTCATAAGAAACATTTTAGTTTTTCTTTTTTTTTTTTTTGCATGGATGCAAATTATATATATATATATATATTAAAAAAAAGATTTTCTTCGAGGCTGCTACACAAAAAAACGAAAAAAAACAAGAGCCTGTTTTTTTAATGATTTCTATCCAACTCAGCGAAGAGAAATCTCCAGTGCATGTGTTACAAACCAGAGGGACTGCGATGAAGATGTTGTTTTTCTGTATTCTTTTGCAGAGCAGAAACCACGTGGCCTGGGAGAAATAAAACCCAAACAAACGAAAAAAAAAAAAAAAAACCGAATACCACATTTTCCAGACTAGAAGCTGTGATTTGACTCTGAAGCTGCTAAGCACAGGTTCCTCCTACATCGCTCGCTTCGTCTCGGATCAGATGCGGGGTTTATGTTCTGGCTAGTTAAGTTCTTCGAGCACAGTTGATCAGTAAAGTAGGGTTGAGTTTTTGGAGATAAGCGCATGTTCACGCGGTGCTTGAGAAGGATTTGTAGAGTATATGGAGAATAAAAACTGTAATAGACAATGCTGTGATTGGCTGCTCAGTGAAATACAATAACCAATGAGTGCACACGTGGTTTTTTTGTTGTTGTTTTTTTACCGCTGAAGAGCATAATGTACGTTATCATTGAGAATTCTTTTTAAAAATGCCAGGGAACACCTCGACATCTCCAAAAACGAGCAGAGAGACCCGGCAGGAAGCTGCTGAGAAATTCAATGTAAGTGTTTCCTGTGTTACACACCAATCAGACGTAACATTCTGAGGTTAGAACATTAAAACATCCTGAGCGGTGAAGTGAAGAACACTGATGATCTTCATCATGGCACCTGTTAGTGGGTGAATTTATTTATTAGGCAGCAGGTGAACATTTTGTCCTCAAAGTTGATGTTGAAAGCAGGAAAAATGGGCGAGCTAGACAATGTCTAGACGTCTGGGTCAGAGCATCTCCAAAACTGCAGCTCTTGTGGGATGTTCCTGGTCTGCAGTGGTCAGAATCTATCAAAAGTGCTCCAAGGAAGGAGCAGTGGTGAACCGGCGACGAGGCTCATTGATGCACGTGAGGAGCGAAGGCTGGACGTGTGGTTCCGATCTAACAGACGAGCTCCTGTAGCTCAAACTGCTGAAGAAGTTCATGCTGCTGATGCTCGATGGGTCACGGCTGTTTTAGCAGCAAAAGGGGGACCAACACAATATTAAGCAGGTGGTCATAATGTTCCTGATCTCGTTCATGTAAAACAATCCTGCTCCTGTGCAGGTTTGAGATTCCGGACATGTTGCTATGACAACAGTTCCAGGATGAGCTTCGATTTACCCATAAACCCCAGACCATGTCAAATCATCAACAATAAAATCCATGTTATTGAGTATTTCATGTACGAAGACTGAACCAAAATTAAACATGCTCGATTTCTCCATGCAGACTTTAGAAGGTTCTGACTTATAGTCTGGAAAATACGGTATAAAATATGGTGGAAAATACAGGAAAGTTTTTTAATTCAATGGAATGGAATTGGAATTAGAACTGCACCTCAGAGGTTGCCATGTTGAGCACTGTGTTGTGCACTTCCTTTTCTTTATTCATTTATTATCTCTCGTTTCATTATTCGCTCATCCGGAATCAGGCATGATGAAAAATACTATTGACTGACTTCTAGCTTATGAGCATGTGTTTTACAAAAAAGATGGACAGATGTGAGAGTTAGAGGTCTATGCATGTGGACTTGAAGCTCGGCTCTCGGTTCCTGCAGCCGTTTACGCTTTTTGTTTCGCCCATTTCATTTTTTTTTTTTTTGCTTTTCATTTCTCCTTTGAAAACCAGGCGACTCCAAGTGATTTTAAAACAAAGCCACACTTTGGCACTGGAGACCTGGTCAGAAGGCGTTCAAGTGGATGTTCGAGGAAAATTTTATATTCAACAGAAGTTGATTTCTGAGGTTGCAAGTATATTTTATTTTAATATTATAAAAAGAGAAAAGGATTTAAAAAAAATAAATAAAAAAAAAACAGCCCAGTAGACGGTGCAGACTGGTGTAACAGAGTGAAAATGGAAAAATTGCCACACAATTTTTAATTGTTTTCTTGTTTTGAGAAAAAATAAATACAATTTTATTCTGTGGTTGTTTTTTTTTTTAATTTTTTTTAATTTTTTTGTGGATTAAAAGCTTGTTGTGGTTCATGCTCTCAGTAGACCTGGAACAGATCAGAACACAAGACAAAGAGCAGACTGGTTAGAGTGGTAATAAACCAGGTATTTGGCATGTTCTCGAGGCAGCATCATGGATAATAACCATACCGATTTATTATTATTATTATTATTATTATTATTATTATTATTATTACGGTTATGCTTCTAGAACATGCACTTATTTCGAATACACCGAAAAATTAAGTACTTAATTAAATAATTAAATAACAGTAAATGGCTGATTATGAACCACTTTAAAATCAATAGCTGCTTATATTTTACTTTTGTACATCAGAAATCACCTCGAATCCTGTAGATTAAGTCTCTGTGTTTATTCCAAGTAAGATCCAGTTCCCTCCGGTGTGGCACAACCTTCACCTGAGACTTCACAATCGCACAACCTGCAGAGAAACAGTTACATTGTAGTCCTACTCAACAATGATCGAGTCTATCCAGTGCTCCGACATTTCCGCTTGGTTTGGTTTATCTACCATATTAGAGGACCACAAAGACCGAGTCTGAAGTGCTGAGAAGATCATTGGTGCTCCTTTTACTAGTCTTTATGAACTATACACTGCCAGGGTGAAGAAACATGCATTTGGATGATGGACATCACATACATGGCTTAGCATAACTTTGAATTGTTGCCCTCTGACTGGTGCTGCTGAGCACCAAGCACAAGAACATCAAAACTGAACAACAGCTTTTCCTCCCTTATGCATCATGAAACACTCAAACTGGCATGTAAATGGTACCTTATGCTCATACTCATTACATAAAACCCTTTTCATAGATCTCTCATAGAACTCTCATAAACCCATATTTTATACACAATGAGGTTAATTAACAGCAGGTCAGTGAGATGATTGGTCCCCAGGCTGCACTGCATTTAAAACAGCCATGGTTCTGTGATAGAAATCACTGCACAGGCTCATAAACACCTCCAGATATCACTCTGAACACAAGCATGTCATCCACAAATGCAGGTTTAATCTCTATCATGCAAAGAAGTAGTCATGCATGAACATGATCCAGAAACACCACCATCCTCTTTGGGCCAAAGCTCATTTAAAATATACTGAGGTGAAGTGGAAAACTGTTCTGTGGTCAGATGAAGCAAAATTTGTACTTCTTTTTGGAAACCATGGACACCACACATTCCAGACTAAAGAGGAGAGGGACATGAAGTCTGCATGGAAATCAGTGGTCTGGCTGAAATGTCTGCATGAATCTGATATCCAATGAATGCAGCTTCAAAGCCGTTGTTTGGATGAGTTTAACAAATCAATCAACATCTAACGAACACATATTCATGGTAAAATGTAGATTCACCTAGAAACCCTGCAGATAACCTCACAAGGGTTTGTAGCCTAGGGGGAACTGCGGAGCAGGACTCATATGACTCAAAGATGAACTTACCTCAGGATCTCCAGTTTACAGTTAGGATTCTCCAGTCCAGCAAAGAAAGCTTCACTCCTGAGTCTCCGATTTCATTAGAGGAGACAGAGCTGAGGCCAAAAGCTCACACAGCCGTTCTCATTTAGATCACAAACCTAAAAGAAAAACAAACACACGACACATTTACAATGTACAATATATAAATCTTAAGTTCTTGCTCAGACACTTATCTTCAGGAGCACTTACTCTGCCTTTCTGAATGCTGAAACTACAGGCAGGAGCCTCAGAAGAACCTCGTCTGAAATGCTGTCAGGATCTGGGTGAATTCGTTGACTGTGCTTCTGCTTTTTTTTTTGCAACCAGACGTCGCCACTGTGCTCCCTATTCCCTACTCCCTATTCTCTAGCTGTGTCCTGATGTTTTCCACCTGCTCCTTGTTAGTTTGGTGTGTATTTAAGTAATCCCTTTTGCTTGTGTTCTTGTTGGTTCATTGCCGTGTCCTGTAGTATCTCCATGTTGTCTTGATGTTCCTTGTAGTATTCTTTTGTCACTTGCCCAGTTGTTTTGCTTAGGTTTTGTCATGATGTTATCACAAATACTATTAATTTTTTTTACAGATTATTCCCGTGCCTTGATCTTTAACAGTTTTTGTATTTTCTTGTGTTTCTTTTTCCGAGTTTGTGTCCCTATTCTCCCGCCTTGTCCGCCTTTGATTCAATATTGAGATGTTCTTTTTCTCTTAAGTTTTTGTCTTCCTGCTCAGCTTCTGCCCCTTTTGTAATTGATATGTTACTTCTTGTTGTATTTGTGTTTCATGTTTGGTTAAGTTTGGCTACTGTCATAACTGTCTCGTGTTGTAGATCGATGATCATTCCACCTTGGTTGGTGTTTTTGATGACCAAGTTCCAGATGAGTTTTCTGTGTGTTTTTGGACCCTGTTCTCATTCTGCCTACAGTATCTCAGAAAAGTGAATACACATTTCAGCAACCATTCTATTATAAGTTCTCGAGGGACAAAACTTGCATATATTTTAGAGTATCAATGTGCGGTTTGTATGGACAGTAAATCTGTACTTCTCTACAGTCATTATAGTCTAAATAACTGCCAACAAAAGTGAGTACACCCTCAGTGAACGTGTCAAAACTGTGTTCAAATTGTGAATATTTTGTTTGAGCGCCATCGTTATTTTGCTTTAATTTGCTTTATTGTTGTTTCTTTAATCCTCCTGGTCATGACATTCACCAGAGCTGCACAGGTTGTTCCTGGGATCCTCTTCCACTCCTCTATAATGACATCATGGAGCTGCTGGATGTTAGACACATGGTGCTTGAGGATCCCCACAGGTGCTCAATAGGATTCAGAACTGGAGACATATTTGACCTCTCCGTAAACAGGTGAGACTGTAGTCTACACTTCAGCCCAAATTCATTCATTTAAAAAAGTAACGGGTAACGCACCATACGGTAACGGTAACGGAGTTACTTTATTTAAAAAGCGTTACAGTATTAGTTACTGTCAAAAGTAACTGCGTTACAGTAACACGTTACTGCCCAACACTGTCCGTCACCTTCACCTTCCACAGCAAAGCAGTTGTCAATTAGCTCAGTTTCTGAAGGGAGGGTGTCATGTTCTGCTTCAGAATGTGATTGTACATGTTGGAATCCATGTTTCCCTCAATGAACCGCAGCTTCCCAGTACCAGCAGCACTCATGCAGCCCCAGACCATGATGCTGCCACCACCATGCTTGATTACAGGCAAGAAACAATTTTCTTGGTTCTCCTCACCAGGGCGTCACCACACATGCTGGACACCATCTGAGTCAGAGAAGTTTATCTTAGTCTCATCAGACCACAGGACATGGATCCTGTAATTCATGCTCTTGGACCGGTTGTTCTTCAGCAAACTGTTTGAGGGTTTTCTTGTGAGAAGCTTCAGAAGAGGCTTCTTCTGGGACCGACTTGTTGCAGCGTGAGGTGTACGGTCTGAGCACTGACGAGTGGATCTTCTGCAACCTCTAAAGCGGGGGTCACCAAAGTGGTGCCTGCAAGGACCACATGAGTCGCCCGCGAGCCTTTTTTAAAAATAGCTGTTTCCTACCTTGTTAAATCATTGTTGATAATTATTGTGAGAAATCATTAACATGATCAGTGTCTTCACATAGATCAGGGGTGTCAAACTCAGTGTCAAATCCGGCCCGACGTACAATTATATCCGGCCCGCGAGATGATTTTATAAAGATCTATTATTATTGTTATTAATGTCCCGGCGATATGAAGCGCTGATAAACACAAACTACAGATCCCATAATGCAGCGCTTCAGCTGCCTTACCGAACACTAGACTACCTGAGAACATTCCAGCGTCAATCAAGTCGAGCTTCTGTTGATGTATTTAACCCTATTGTACAGTTATTGTGAAACAGCGCCTCACAGTGGCGAAGAGAAAAGTTGACTCTGAGTAGATGTTTACTGACACTGGCGGTAAACACGTGTGTGTTATTAGTGGAGTGAATGTGGCTGAAATTAAGGAATTGAATCTAAGACGAAACTACGAGACAAAACATCAGGAGAAGCTGAAGAACCTGAATGCAGAGCAGAAGATCCAGAAAGTAGAAGAGTTAAAGAAGAATCTGGAATAATATTCCTGTCTGTTTTTATTCATATTTATGTTAAAAAACCATTGTTTTAGTGTGTTCAATAAATGTTTATCCTGTTTGGCCCATGTCCTAAAGTGTGCTTTGAGTTTTGGCCCCATGTGAAATTGAGTTTGACCCCCCTTATATAGATGAATATCATTAATTATTAATAATAACATATAATTAAAGGTAAATTGAGCAAATTTGTTATTTCAGAAGTGTGTATCAAACTGGTAGCCCTTCACATTAGTCGGTACCCAAGAAGTAGCTCTCGGTGTCAAAAAGGTTGGTGAGCTAATGATCTAAAGCAACCCGTCTTAGAGAACCTCTGTATGATTTGGATCACTGTAAGTCAGTTCCAGCGTGTTCATTCGTATATTCAAAAGGGAATCAAGTGAAAATAAAAAAGCAGAGTAGCAGGTAGAAGCAGTCACCGCATTGAAAATAAAACTACTTACGGGACAGAAAAATCTCAAATGGTCCAAATTTGATCTAATACAAGATCCAAATACAAGATACACAAATTTGCATGGTTCTGTCGAACAGACAAAAACATGAAGATGATAAATAGGACGTGTGGCTTTGCACGTTTACGCCACGTACAGCTGTTATCACTGAGGGTGGACTCACTTTTGTTGCAGTAATTTGCACAATAATGTGTGTATGTTGAGTTCTTTTTAGGGGACAGTAAATCTGTACCGGTGCACAAGCTGCACACTGATACTCTAAAATATATCAAGGTTTTATTTCTATAGTATTGTCCCCCCTTGAGAAGATACTAAAATAGTTGCTGAAATGTGAGGGGTGCACTTACTTTTGTGAGATACTGTATGACTTTAAAACCTCAAATTATACTTCGGTATTTGACTTTTCTCTGCTTTTTTACATGTAGTGCTGAATTTATTCTTCTGGGGAAGGATCCTCTAGTTCACGAAGACAGTCGAACAAAATGAGAGCTTTCTCTGTTGAGGGATTCTCTCTGATCTTCAGCTTAATGTAATGAACTGTATCCTGCTTACTGTAAGAGTTACTTCCTGTTGGTGTTAGTAGGGTTTTTACGAGGATCTGATTGGACTCCAGTGAGAGACCCAGAAGAAAGCGAAGGAAAAGATCCAGATGTCCATTTTTACTCTGTAGAGCCTGATCTACAGCACTCTTGTGTACATCCAAGATTGTCTTTTTTTTTTGCAGCACCAACAGTTTAGACAACAGACTCCGCTGAAGAACATTCTTCTTCTTCTTTATGAATTTCAGGTGAACATACAGAGCTGCGAGATATTCCTGAATGCTCAGATGAACAAAACAGTACACTTTACTGTGGTGAAGCCCAAACTCCTCTCTGAAGATCTGCGTACACACACCTGAATACACTGCTGCTTCTGTCACATCAATGCCACACTTCATCAGGTCTTCCTCATAGAAGATCAGGTTGCCCTTCATCAGCTGCTGAAAAGCCAGTTTCCCCAGTTTCAGAAGCATTTCTTTATCTGCCTCTTGGCTCTTTGTGTACTTTTTCTTTATGATGTTGGTCTGAATGATGAGGAAGTGTGTGTACATTTGAGTCAGAGTCTTGGGGATCTCTCCACTCTCTGCTTCACCCAACATTCTCTCTAGAACAGTGGCTGAAATCCAGCAGAAGACTGGGATGTGGCACATGATGTAGAGGCTTCTTAATGACTTCAGGTGTGTGATGATTCTGCTGCTCAGGTTCTGATCACTGATCCTCTTCCTGAAATATTCCTCCTTCTGAGGGTCATTGAACCCTCGTACCTTTGTGACTCGATCTACACATTCAGAGGGTATTTGATCAGCTGCTGCTGGTCTGGAGGTGATCCAGATGAGAGCAGAGGGAAGCAGGTTTCCTTTGATCAGGTTTATCAACAGAACATCTACTGATGCTGGTTTATTTACATCACACAATCTCACTGTGTTCTGGAAATCCAGAGGGAAACGACACTCATCCAAACCATCAAAAATGAACAGAACTTTGTCCAGTCTGGAAATATTTATTTCTTTTCTCTCCTTTATAAAGAAGTGAAGAAGCTCCACCAGGCACAGTTTTTGATCCTTCATCAGATTGAGCTCTCTGAAAGGAAGTGGAAATATGAGCAGAACATCCTGATTTGTTTTCCCTTCAGCCCAGTCTAGAATGAATTTCTGCACAGAGACTGTTTTTCCAATGCCAGCGACTCCCTTTGTCAGAACGCTCCTGATGGGTTTGTCTTCTTCAGATAAGGGCTTAAAGATCTCACTGCATTTGATAGGTGTTTCTGCTGTTGCTGCTCTCCTGGATGCTGCCTCGATCTGTCTCACCTCATGTTCCTTATTGACTTTTCCACTGTCTCCTTCTGTGATGTAGAGATCTGTGTAGATCTCGTTGAGAAGTGTTGGGTTTCCCTGGTCTGTTATCACCTCATTCAAGTGCTGAAACCTCTTAATAAGGTTTAATTTGCATTTTTTCTGAACTGCAGTTACAGAAGATGAAGATCCATACCTGTTATATGAAAGGATCATGTTGCGACATCATCAAGTGAAAAAAACGTATAGTGCATATTTTAGAGAATCTAATCAATCTCTAGAAATAAAGTTTGATTAACAAGTAAATAATTAGAAAGAAATTGTAACAGAATGTCATAGTCATGATATTACCCTGGATCTTCAAAGATCTGTTCGTTTCTGTTTCCATCCCCATGCAGGACACTGTGGGCAACCAAAGTAAGATTCTGTACCACTTCTATTATAATAAAACACCTAAGATTTATACTTAACACAATCTATAGTTAAATCTGATGAGAGATCAGCTGCAAAATACAAAAGATTTTAATGTGTTAACATTCTCTTAGTAACATTCTACAGAGGGGCAAAACAGAGCATCCTGACCTGCTGTGTCACCACTGTAGGTTCTCTTTCGATGAGAACCTACAGCAGGTTGTTGGAACATCTGAAAACAAAGATTACCAGGATCTCTCTACACACTATTTTAATTTACAATAACCAAAGCAACTAGTCTTTTAGATGACCTCTCCCACCACTCACAAGGACTCATCACGCTACAGGACCATCACCACTAACTGACTCCAGCACAGGTACTTCCTAAACATCATCATCTTACTCAACACAATGCTGCCTCCCAACATTCTCCAGAGTTAGTCAAATACCAAAACCTGCACAACACCAAGATTTCCCTCTGTCCCTCTGTATATATTTTTTATTTCATAAAATATATGCATTCATTCAAATAAAATGTACAATATAATCAAAATTTTATCAAAATCAAAATATGAAAAACAGTGCGACTTACTACGAACCCAGCCATTAGGGAGGCACAAGCCAGGTCACTCTTAGTGCCGGTCCCAAGCCCGGATAAATGGGGAAGGTTGTGTTATGAAGGGCATCCAGCGTAAAACATGTGCCAAATCAAACATGCGTATCACAAATGAGAATTTCATACCGGATCGGTCGAGGCCCGGGTTACCAACGACCGCCACGGGGATCGTTAGCCGACAGGGTACCGGTGGAAATTGGGTTACAAAGGAGGAGAAGGAGAGGAGGAAGACGTCTACAGAGACGGCAGGGAAAGGAGAAGTGGAGGAGAGTGGCGGTTCGGGTTGGTACTTTAAATGTTGGTACTATGACTGGTAAAGGGAGAGAGGGAGCTGATATGATGGAGAGGAGAAAGGTAGATATGTTGTGTGTTCAGGAGACCAAGTGGAAAGGGAGTAAGAGCAGGAACATTGGAGATGTTTAAACTGTTCTATCATGGTGTGGATGGAAAGAGAAATGGTGTAGGGGTGATTCTGAAGGAAGAGTACAGTAAGAGTGTAGTGGAGGTGAAGAGAGTTTCTGATAGGGTGATGATCGTGAAGGTGGAAGTTGAAGGGATGATGATAAATGTCATCAGTGCTTCTGCTCCACAAGTTGGCTGTGAGATGGAGGAGAAGGAAAGATTCTGGAGTGAATTAGATGAAGTGGTAGATGGTGTACCTAGGAAAGAACGATTGGTGATTGGGGCAGACTTTAATGGGCATGTTGGTGAAGGGAACAGAGGTGATGAGGAGGTGATGGTAGGTATGGCCTTAAGGAGAGGAATGTGGAAGGGCAGATGGTGGTAGATTTTGCTAAAAGGATGGAGATGGCAGTGGTGAACACTTATTTTAGGAAGAAGGAGGATCATAGGGTGACGTATAAGAGTGGAGGAAGGATGTTCTATGTAGGAGATGCAACCTGAAGGAGATTGGAGACTGTAAGGTGTTGGCAGGGGACAGTGTAGCTAGACAGCATCGGATGGTGGTCTGTAGGATGATTTTAGAGGTGAAGAAGAAGAGGAGGAGAGTGAGGACTGAAAGAAGAATAAGATGGTGGAAACTGAAGGAGGAAGAGTGTAGTGTGAGGTTCAGGGAAGAGGTCAGACTGGCTCGGTGGTGGTGAAGAGGTGCTGGATGATTGGGAAACTACTGCAGGAGTGATGAGGGAGGCAGCTAGAAAAGTACTTGGTGTGACATCTGGAAATAGAAAGGAAGACAAAGAGACGTGGTGGTGGAATGAGGAAGTGCAGGAGAGCAGAAGGAGAAAGAGGTTGGCAAAACAGAAGTGGGATCGACAGAGTGATGAGAAAAGTAGGCAGGAGAACAAGGAGATGCAGCAGCAGGTAAAGAGGGATGTGGTGAAAGCCAAGGAAAAGGCATATGAGGAGCTGTAGGAGAAGTTGGACACTAAGGAAGGAGAAAAGGATTTGTAGCGATTGGCCAGGCAGAGGAACCGAGCTGGGAAGGATGTGCTGCAAGTTAGAGCAATAAAGGATGGAGATGGAAATGTGTTGACTAGTGAGGAGAGTGTGTTGAGAAGATGGAGGGAGTATTTTGAGCAGCTGATGAATGAGGAAAATCAGAGAGAGAAGGTTGGATGGTGTGGAGTTGGTAAAGCAGGATGTAGATAGGCTTTAATCTTGGTCATCTCCTGATTGAGGACTGGAGCTATTTCAAAAAGAATTTACCTTCAGGATCTTCAGTTTTCCCTGACTGCAGCAAAGAGAAGAGCCTTAGTTCAGATGGACTTGGTATAGCACCATTTGCTGTAGACAGACTACAGGTCTGGAAGATCACATCAGCCTCTGGAGAGCCTCCGCCTATCCTGCTTGGTAATGTTCTAAAAAACAGACTGTGATGTTACTCTTACTCTTCTCACTGGTGCAAGGGTAAAGGTTTCTGAGCACCTTTGGAGGTCAATTCAAAGTCTTTTAATTAGCATCTATGGTGTAGCACCATGAATCTGAAATCTGAAGCCATTGACAAAAATTAGCTTGTACCAAGAGTCCTTAACATTAGAAGCATCTATATCGCTTTACCAAAGGTCCTATTTATTAAGCATTAATTACAAGTACAAGACTGCTGTATGATTTAATATAGTGTGAAAAGAACCATCATCATTATCATCATAATCTTATTCTTTCAGCTTCTCCCATTAGGGGGCGCCACAGCAGATCATCCATCTTCAAACCAACTACCTGCATGTCTTCCCTCACCACATCCATAAACCTCCTCCATGGTCTTCCTCTTTTCCTCCTACCTCGTGGCTCCATCCTCAGCGTTCTCCTACTGATATACCCCATGTCCCTCCTCTGCACATGTCCAAACCATCTCAATCTCACCTCCCTCACCTTGTCTCCAAAACGTCCTACATGCGCTGTCCCTCTAATAAACTCATTTCTAATCCTGTCCATCGTCATCACTCCCAACGAACATCTCAACATCTTCAGCTCTGCTACCTCCAGCTCCACCTCCTGTCTTTTACTCAAAAAGAACCATCATGCACTGCAAAAATCTCAGAGAACTAAGTAAACGTATGGCCAGCATATGAACACTACAACAGGTCTGGCCAACAGAAACGAGTGAAGAAGCGGAAGGCAAATATGTGGAAATCGATGCCTACTGGGAATAAAAAATACTTCTGAAATTGGTAAATGACAGCTTTTATAAAACTCCTCACTAGAGTTAATAGATTGCTATGGAGAACATCTGTACTGCCAGTATGCTTTTTTTTAGTTTCCAACAATAATGTGTTTTATATATACACATATAATATACAGTGGGGTCCAAAACTCTGAAACCAGAATATGTTGTTTTTATTTAACTTACAATTGGAAGCAAGCAAAAGGTTTTGGAATCGTAAAAAATTTACAAAAAAAAAAAATAATAATAATTAGTAATAATTTTAACACTCAAGTTAATGTTTTAAGTCCCTATTTAAATGTTAGCAAATAGGTGATACTGACCATGATATATCTTTATTTTAAAAACAAAACAAAAACTCTAAATTAATATTCAAAAATGTCCTCCTCTTTGATCTAAAATGGATCAAAAGATTTTGCAAGATATACAAACAAACACTAGCACCTACACAGTGATCTGGTCTTTATAACAAACTTCAGGAACAAAAGTCTTTGCTTTATTTCCTATTTAAACAGTTACAGGACAGTGAGTATAACTACATTTCACACATTTGTTTTTGTTATTTTTATACAAATCCACATTAATACAGTGTATTGAATGTAGTGTCCAGATACGTTTTGTAGCTGAATGCAGCAATTCTGCTAAAATGCCAATGCAGTATACACAGAATCATCTACACTTAAAGTATAAATAAATGATACCCACGCCTCCGAATGATGAAATTGTTATTACACACATTTCACTATTTAACTGGCTGTTGTACATTTTCATGCAATAATATTTAACCCTCACATGCTCAAATGCTTAATAAGGATTTTGTCTGAGAAGGATTTCCCTCTGTTTTCTACAAGAATAAAACAATTCTATATACTTTGACCAATTTAGAGATTAATTACCTGTGTCCAGAAAAATCAGAAAAATCCTTAAATGGAAAATCCATAGATGCATCACTCTTCATTGAAGAACAGCTGAGTGACGAGGAGTCTGGCCTTTTTATCCGGGTTACACTACACAACAACATACACACAATATCAACAATTTTACTTCTGGATTACATTTTTAAAGGACATAAGTTTCATTTCAATAAACTTAATTTCTTTCTACTTATTGTCATTGATTGAATTAGTGTTTTACATCCATTGTGATCGATTACAGCAAAGTCTTTAAGTCAGAATGTTAGCCACTTAAGTTTTTGCCCATTTACCACTCAGTATATTGTTTATAAAGTTGTTCCATTGATATGCAGTTCTAAGTGCTTGCAGGATTTGTAAGATTTTGCACACTTTGTCCACCAGATGTCCCCATTCCCTACTTTTTCCCCCCTGTACTTTTTAAAGGAATTGTTTTTTTTTTTTTTTTTAAAGGAATTGTTAAATTAATTATTTCCCCCTGCAGGTGAAAATGCATGAGTACAAAAAAATGAATTTTGTGAAGGTTTAGAGAAGTCATTTTTTTTTCCTTTTATTATTATTATTTTTTTTTCAATGCTTAATTTTTGTTTCCAATAATTTGATTTTGTAGCTGAATGCAGTAATTTTGCTAAAATGACAAAGACAAAAGGCACAAAATCATCTACACTATTAATCTATTCACCAGAGTTATGTAAATAAATGATGAATGGTGAAATATACTTGCATGCACACACACGTGACTATTTAACTGGCTGTTATAGCTCCTGATGCAGTGATGTTTAACTCTTACACGTTTTCTACAAGAATTCTGCAAATGTGCTGGACTGAAAAATCTAGATACTTTGAGCAATTTAAAGAATAATTACCTGTGTCCAGATGAAGGCTCTCCAGCTTTAAAACTTAGAGGACGATCCATAGATGAATCACTCTTCATTGAAGAACAGCTGGGTGATGGTGAGTCTGGCCTTTTTATCTGTGTTACACTACACAACAACATACACACAATATTAACACCATAACCCTCCAGATGACTGCAAAATCCTCAGTCAAGGCAACTACAGTGTGATATCAGCTCCAGTTTTCCAGTATTTGGCCCATGGTAATTTTGCTCCCATCTTCAAGGAGAGGCACGTGAATTCAGAACCACCTCATGCAGCCACTGAACACATGCAGCTTGGCCATGTTTAAATCACAAATAAAGGATGTCACATAATGTATGCACAAGAATTGGATCCGGGTGCTGCCTACTAAGCATGTGTTTGTGTAACTGTAGCATCAACAGCACACTTGATTAACAACAATTGTCATTTTGTTGACATGTTGAACACCTGAGGCTTATTAAATCACTCATCACACCACCTACATAAACCCCACATTCACCCACACTCGGTGTCCGTTCATGCCCGTTCATGTGTGTCCGTGTCCCCGTATCCGTGTGTCCGTGTGTCCGTGTTATGCGGGTGGTACTCGAGACTCTCTCTGTTCGTGTGGACGGCGCCTCTTTCCAGGCGCACCTTGGATTATTGCTATCCTTTCTCCCGGATTCCTTCATTCAGAGTATATTTACTGTCTCTTTTCGGTTCGGGACTTTGTGGACCGGACTATCCCTGCGAACGCAGGTATTTGTGTTGGCACTGCCTTTTGGTTTATAATAAAGCTTTGTTTGCTTTCACTTTTCTGTTTCTGCATGACCGCCCTACAGTTACAGAACATCCTTCTAATTATTGTTTGGAAATAAACCAGTCTGTGTTCAAGTGTCAGCTGAGAATATTTATTTAGTCAAATCTTTTGTAGGAAGGTTTTTCCTCAGGTAAAGCAGCAGATCTGGCTGGATCAAGGTCAGTGTTCATGATTCAACACATCACCTTTGCCAATTTAACAGTGCACTGAATTTAAGTAAACAAAGTTCGAGTCAATACCACTTGTGCAAAACATTGAATAACAATTTGTACACACATTTCATGTGTTAAAACCAAATACATGTTGATCCCATAATTACCTGGGTCCAGATAAAGACTCTTCATCTGTGTATATAACGGGAGGATCCATAGATGAATCACTCTTCATAGAGACGCAGCTCGGTAATGGTGAGTCTGGGATTGACTGAACAACAACACTTTATTTCTTGGTTAAAATTACATTAACTGGAAAAGACAAACATGATGTCCTTAGAAGGTTGTAAAATCAGGTAAAAACAACCTCAGATGAATAGGAACACGTGACATAACAACCCCAATTCCAAAAAAAGACATAAAAACAGTATGCAATGATCAATGATGCAAATTTCATAAACCCATATTTTATTCAAAATAGAACATAGAAAACACCAAATATTTAAATTGAACAAATTTGACCATTTTAAGATAAAAAAGAAAAATAAGGTCATTTTAACATTTATGGCAGCAACAAAAGGCTGTAAAAGTAAGTGATGATAATTAATAAGACCTGCAAAAACATTTCGCAACTAATGAGGTTCATTGACGGCAGGCCAGTAATATGGTAAAAATAGTGTATCTTTGAAAGTCAGAGTCTCTCAGAAGTAAAGCTGGGTGGAGTCCATCTGTGTAAAGCTTCGTTTCCAGAAGTCATTTTTAGATGAATCCTTGCATTTTTCAGGACACCAGTTAAATGCGTTAAATGCATCTATGACAATAGCATGGGTTCGTAGTAAGAATCCAGGTGCTGAACTGGCCTGCCTGTAGTCTAGACTTCTCACAGTTTTAAAATATAAATAGTATGAGGCGTGGGTATCGTTACAAAAGGTCTATTTTATTATATATATATAAACATTTATAGTCTCTCACACACAAACATTGTTGGGTTGTAAAACGTGTACAATATAATAGAGCTGTTGCTATCGATTATTTTAGTAATCAAGTATTTTAGTGATTTTCTAGTGTGTGTGCGAGGAAACGCACGTGTCTAGACAAGCAAGAAATACGTGGTCGAATGTAGGTGTCTTACCTTTCCTGCGATCTACGCCACCAAGTAACAAGACTTTCACATGGGTTCTTTTAATACTCACCTTTCCCCTCCCCTCCCTCTCTCTCCTCCCTCTCTCTCCTCCCTCTCTCTGCCCCCTCCCTCCCTCCCTCTCTCTCTCTCTCTCTCTCCAGACAGCAGAGGTGGGCACAAGGTGCAGCCTCGTTTGTTCTGTAGATGTTAGTGTGATCAAAGTCTTCTGTGTTTGTTGTACGAGCGATGAAATCAACATGCTGGTAGCATTTGGCAAGAATTTTACATGTCAATACTAACTGAGATTTGATTTGGCTTGTACACTAATCATGTGGGTGTGTTCTAATAAGATATTTTTTTCATTTACATTTGTGGGCCAAAATATGCCTTTAGTTTTTTTTCCCAAATAGTTTACTCAAAAGAGAATAAAAAAATGTCTTGTATGAGTGAGAGCAGTAGTTTTTCCAGAGAAAAAGTTTTTTTTTTTTTTAACATTTCAGGTTATAATGCAGTTATGCTCATTCCTGCATAGAAATAACCACAAAAATCAGTCAGGATTTACTGTATGCCTCAAGGATCTGCCTGAGGCCCACTGCTCTTTTCGTTAAATATGCTAAAATCTAGATGAAGTTATTCAAATTTATTGGCACCTCAAATAGAGAAGACTACAACAGGAGGCAGAGCTTTCACTTACAAAGCCCTACAGTTACAGAACATCCTTCTAATTATTGTTTGGAAATGAGACACAGTCTGTGTTCAAGTGTAAGTTGAAAACATTTATTTAGTCAAATCTTTTGTAGGAAGGTTTTTCCTCAGGTAAAGCAGCAGATCTGGATGGATCATGGAAATAGTGTCTTTGTTTGGAGACTCACTTTGGAGATTTTTGTCGTGTGCATTTCTTAACTCCATGCATGGTGTAGCAATAATAATAAATAAAGTCTTACCAGCCGTCTCACAGTGAGTTTGCGGTGATTCTGAGTTTTGATTGCTGTTTGTGGTAAACATTTAATCAGCGGTCAGCATTATTTTATGATGTGTATAGTGCCATGAAAGTTTTGTTCCCTGATTTTTGTTTTGCATATTTGTTGACACTTAAAAGATTCAAATCATCAAGCAAATTGTATTATTACACAAAATAAATTAAAACAAGTAACACAAGCTGTTCAAACCTGCCTGGCCCTATGTAAAAATGGAATTCCCACACTCCCTCACCTGCTAAATCTAGAATGAACTGTGATTAGACCTGATAAAAAGTAGCAATTTTCGAAAAAGAAAAAAAACAACAACTGAGAAACAAAGTAAGACTTCTGGAGTTCATTAAACCACAAAGAGAGAGAGACATTCTCCACAAATGGTGAACCTTCCCAGCTCAGCCTACCACAGTCTACCACAATTACTCCAAGAGCACGCCTACTTTTGAGTCTCTCAGAAGTAAAGCTGGGTGGAGTCCATCTGTATAAAGCTTCGTTACCAGAATTCCCAGTTTTTTAGATGAATCCTTGCATTTTTCAGGACACCAGTTAAATGCGTTAAATGCATCCAAGACAATAGCATGGGTTCGTAGTAAGAGTCCAGGTGCTGAACTGGCCTGCCTGTAGTCTAGACTTTTCACAGTTTTAAAATATAAATAGTATGAGGCGTGGGTACTATATATAAAACAATGTATATAAAACAATATAAAAACTATAGAATTAAAAAATGAATTATTAGAATAAAATAATAATAATAACAATATTAATAATAATAATAATAATAATAATAATAATAATAAAAAGGAAAGGAAATGCCCCCCCTCATCTCTCTTTGTGCAAGCGTGGGGGAAGGGCGAGTAGATGTGCAGAGCGTGAGAACGGTTGGCCTGTTGCCAATTTCTCTGGAGTATTTACCTGTAAAATATCTCGGAATAATCGTGTGTGTGTGTGTGTGTGTATGTGTGTGTGTATGTGCCATTTATTTTTTTTTTTATAAAAAATACAAATACATAAATAAATATAAAAGAGGCGAAATTAAAACCAGGCTTCTCAACAAACTAATTTAACAAATGGAACTCACACACACCCTCACACACCTTTATTTGTTGAGGACACTAACTAGTCCTTAACCCTGTGTTTTCTGTGATTGTTGTTGTATGTAGCATCAGGGTTGTTTCATTTCACTGTGTACTGCGTCAGACTTGACTTGAATTCATGACATTTTGGACGTCTCCAGGCTATTGAGCTTAAAGACTGGTCTGATTCTCCTAGATCAGGAAAAGGCTTTTGACCGGATTGAGCATGAATACTTGTGGAAGGTGCTGGAAAGCTTTGGGTTCAACCCTGGTTTCATAGCCATGATCAGGGTGTTGTACAGTGAAATTTAAAGTGTACTGAAAGTCAACGATGGTTTATGTGCTCCTTTTAGAGTGTACAGAGGGATCAGGGCTGTTCAGGTATGTTGTATACTCTAGCAATCAAACCTCATCAAACTGAGAAGTCATCTTTCTGGTTTTAATATTCCACATGCTAATTCCCCCATTTGCTTACAGCTCATGCAGATGACTTGGTAGTCGTGATAAATACACAAGATGATGTGAAGTTTGTAATTGCCATTTTAAACGACTTTCAGATTTTATCTTCGGCCAAGGTCAACTGAGGTAAAAGTAAAGCCATTTTAGTTTGGGAGTGAAGAGGAGGGCAACCTTCACTGCCAGGAGGTTTAGCATGGACAAGAGGCGGTCTTAAATACTTGGGTGTCTACCTGGGGAGCAATGAGTTTTTACATAAAAACTGTAGAGTTTCTGTAGAACATGTGAAAGTCAGACTGAACAGATGGAGACGGTTGGTCCCAAAGATTTATCTGCTCCTTTTAGAGTGTGCAGAGGGATCAGGCAGGGCTGTTCTCTCTTAGGTATGTTTACCTATATGGTTTTAAAATTCCACACTCTAATGCTTCACTCTACCTGTCAGCGTATGCAGATCTGAGTGTAATGGTGGGATCTCAGACCGAGATGAATGTTTTAAGTGATATTTTAAAAGACTTTGAAATTTTATCATCAGCAAAAGTAAACTGAGGAAAAAGTGAAGCAGTTTTAGTTGGGGAGGTGAGGAGTCTACACTCCCAGGGGGCCTGGTGTGAAAAAAAGGAGGTTTTAAATACGTGGGTGTCTACCTTGGGAGTGATGAGTTTTTAAATAAAAACTGGGAAGGCACTGCAGAGCACATTAAGGGCAGACTGAGCAGGTGGAAGCGGCTGGTATGAATTAAATATTTGTTCATTTACTTACAGCAGACATTCAGAACACACATGCAGAGACATGATGGTAGGATGGTTTTGGAGGTGAAGAAGAGGAGGAGAGTGAGGACTGAAAGAAGAATAAGATGGTGGAAACTGAAGGAGGAAGAGTGTAGTGTGAGGTTCAGGGAAGAGGTCAGACAGGAGCTCGGTGGTGGTGAAGAGGTGTTGGATGATTGGGAAACTACTGCAGAAGTGATCAGGGGGACAGTTAGAAAGGTTCTTGGTGTGACATCTGCAAATAGAAAGGAAGACAAGGAGACGTGGTGGTGGAATGAGGAAGTGCAGGAGAGCAGAAGGAGAAAGAGGTTGGAGAAACAGAATTGGGATCGACAGAGTGATGAGAAAAGTAGGCAGGAGAACAAGGAGATGCAGCAGCAGGTGAAGAGAGATGTGGTGAAAGCCAAGGAAAAGGCATATGAGGAGCTGTATGAGAGGTTGGACACTAAGGAAGGAGAAAAGGATTTATACCGATTGGCCAGGCAGAGGAACCGAGCTGGGAAGGATGTGCTGCAAGTTAGAGCAATAAAGGATAAAGATGGAAATGTGTTGACTAGTGAGGAGAGTGTGTTGAGAAGATGGAGGGAGGATTTTAAACAGCTGATGAACGAGGAAAATGAGAGAGAGAGAGAGAGAGAGAGAGAGAAGTGAAGTGAAGAAAAGAGTGCAGACAGGGTGGAGGAGTTCAGGTACCTGGGGTCAACAGTGTAAAGTAATGTAGAGTGTGTTAGAGAAGTGAAGAAAAGAGTGCAGGCAGGGTGGAGTGGGTGGAGAAGAGTGATAGCAGGAGTGATTTGTGATAGAAGAGTATCTGTGAGAGTGAAAGGTAAAGTTTATAGGACTGTGGTGAGACCTGAGATGTTGTATGGATTAGAGACAGTGGCATTGAGTAAAAGACATTTTACTGAGGAACAGCAAATGTAGGCATCTGCCTCTTTTAAACCTCCTTGGTCCATAGATGTGGTGAGGGAAGACATGCAGGTAGTTGGGTTGAAAGAGGGAGATGTAGAGGACAGGGGGGGATGGAGACGGATGATCCGCTCTGGCACCCCTAATTGGAGAAGCCGAAAGAAGAGGACAGGGGGGTATGGAGACGGATGATCCGCAGTGGCGCCCCCTAATGGGAGAGGCCGAAAGAAGAAGAAACGTTATTGACACAAAATTATTTATGGAAAATGTAGCCAATGAGTACAGGATTCTAACGATATATGGGAGGATTCTATTCTCCACGTGTCCTTAGTTTTATAAGTCTTTAGAAGCTCTTAGTGGTAAAATGTGCAGCACATGTACTGTGACACACCTGGCAGGAAGTGGATGCAGCTCTGTTCTGCACAAACAGCTGTTTCCAGCTCATGATAACTGGGCTTTGTTTACAAAAAATGGACAGTCAAATAAGTTGTTTTTATCAGAGATTGCACAAGTTTTCTCAGTAACTGTTAACATTTAAATTTAGGTAGAGCATTTTCAGCTGTGACCAGACATGGTCTCCGATAAATGTTAGGAATCAAATTTTTCATGATATCTCTATTAATTTGAAATACAGTGGTACCTCAACATACGAGTGCCCTAACATACGAGTTTTTTGAGATACAAGCGGTCACTCGGTCGATTTTTTTGCTTTGATACGCGAGCAAAAACTCGAGATACGAGCTCGAGACGCCGCTGCTAGATGGCGAATCGAAGCCAGAAAGCGAAGATTGTGACGAAAATTAAGATAAGCAAAGAAGAAAAAGTAAAAATTTTTAAGTTTAGGGATACGTAGTGTACAGGAGTGATAGTAAAAAACGAGTTTTCCCTCCGCCTCCCCTTATCGCCTCTATCACCCCCACCCGCCCCCCCCCCCGCACACTCACTCACACACTCACACACACACACACACACACACACACACACACACACACACACACACACCTCACCGGTGTTTTCGTTAGCTCAAGTCGTCTCATCTCCAAGGAAAATACACTGAATAAAACCTTATTATATCTTTACATACTCTTTTATTATGTTTTTATACAAGATTTGTTATTTATAAATACATTTTTCTTATTCAAAAACACGTAACAAAAACAACTGGGGGGCATTTTGGGGGCTGGAACGGATTAATGGCATTTCAATTAATTTCAATGGGGAAATTTGCTTTGAAATACGAGCAATTTGACATACGAGCAAAATTATGGAACGAATTAAACTCGTATGTCGAGGTACCACTGTATAAACTCTTGAGACATGGCTTTTTACTCATTACTTTTCTAGATTGCTCCAGGACTGATTTCATGTATTAATTAATTGATATTCCAGGTACATCATCTATAACTTATTATCTTGTTGCTAACTTATTGCTCAAAAAGGTAATAACTTAAAGATGATGTACCTGGAATATCAACTTTAAAAATTTACAGTAAATGTAAATGTCAGCTGTAATTCCCAAGAAAGGAACAATGACTCACAGGTAAGGCCTGTTCAGTGTGTATATATACGTGTGTGTGTGTGTGAGTGAGATAATGAACTTGCTTTCAAAACTACTTACACTCTATGGCTTGAATACACGCAAGTGGAGCATTTTCAGTTTTTATCAGCTGTCACAAAATCTCAATACACCAATAAAAAAGAGAAGAAACGTAGTATCTCCAGTACCTTCTATATATATTTTTTCCTCTTTTCAGGTGTGATTTTAGTTGGCTGCTTTTCAGGTGTGTCAGTTAGAATTCCTGTCCTTACACGCTGTTGATTTGTTTGAACTCCTGGTTAGTGCTCGGATTTCAGCAAAAGACAAGTGTTTGCACTTGTCTTCTGTCCGCACTCGGTTGCACACGATGCACTTTATGTGGCGAGGACACTTACTGTAGTCCTTAACTCTTTGTTCTGTATGTAGCTTTATGTTGTTTTACGTAGGGTTCTAGGGTTCTGGAGGAACATTGTCTTATTACCAGTGTTGGGCAGTAGCGCATTACTGTAACGAAGTTACTTTTGACAGTAACTTATACTGTTAAATACTTTTTAGATAAAGTAACTCCGTTAGCGTATGGTGCGTTACCCGTTACTTTTATAAATGAATGAATTTTGGCTGAAGTGTAGCCTACAGTCTGACCTGTTTACAGCAGAGACGCATTGTAGGATTGGTGGATGAACCACTGTAAACACGAAGAAGACGCACTGTGGCCGTGTCTCCGTTTATTCAGGTCTGTGCGGCAGTAATGGCGAGTCGAGGCGAGAGCAAGACGAGTTTCTCAAAGTGGAAATATGCTCATTATTTCACTTTAGTTGAGTATAAAGACAAAAACATTTTAGTCAAATGTAAGCTGTGTCTTTCTGGTTCGAGGGTCGTATCTACTGCGATAGCAGCACCTCCAGAAACTCCATGCCTCGACGAAGCTAGAAGCTAATGCTAACCCGGTGTTCTGTTCTACATTGTTGATAGTTTTCATACTTCAGCTGTGAAAGGAACATGTTTAAGAGCTCAACACAACAGCTTTTATGATGCAGAAGCCACTTTAGTTTTTGATTGTGAATATATTATTCAGCTTGTTTTGTTCTTTATTTCAGAAATCCTTGTGATATATTCAGTGTGTGCTGGTCTGACTTCAATAAAATAGTGTTTAAATATTACTTTGTGTTTAAGTCAGTTTTGTGTTTGTAGACCATAACGCATAAAAGGGCATTAATGGGAACATTAAAGAACGTTCTTTAAAAAAGTAACTAAAAAGTTATTTTTAACAGTAACACATTACTTTTTGGTGTAAATAATCAACAAATAACTGAGTTACTTTTTGAATGAAGTAACGAGTAACTGTAACTATTACTATTTCTTAGCAACTAGCACAACCCTGCTCATTTCAATGTGTACTGCGCCAGCTATATATGGTCAAAATGACAATAAAAGCCTCTTGACTTGACTTGGTCTAGAAGGAGAAAGTCTCGAAATTAAAGTAGCTAAATTTGACCAGAATTGGGTCACTAATAAAGGAAAATTAAGTCCTGGGTGTTAATTGGCTCCACTTTCCAAGATACAGCTTCAGGTCAAAATTGCATCAAAATACTAAAAAATTTAATGGAGGGGTGTTTTCTTTATTGAATTCCTTCACTTTCTCAAACAAATCCACACACTATCCATGCGTCTCTCTATTTCTTTCTAGGCGTCTCTTCTATGCGGCTCTCTATTTCTTTTTTCTTTCTATTCCCTTATCTCACTATTCTTATTCTTTTCCCTCACAGCCAGTGTGTGTTGTGCGACCTGCTGAACCGGACCTTCTGAACCGGCCACACAAAGGGAAGTAGAGTACTCCCTGGGTGAATGCCAGCAAATATCACTTGACTGTTTCTTGGAAATGTGAGACAATGGCACCTTCACAAGCCACCAAATGCAAGAAAACTCTCTGATGCGTAGATTTTGACAATACAAATATTCTTTGCAATAAAAGGACAATAATTACAGTTAGGTAATAATATTAAGTCTCAAAGTAAAGATTCATTTAAAAGCTTTCATATTGTTAGGATTGTCTCAGAGCTACCTGACTTGCTCTTTTTCACGTTTCTCCAATACGGATCTGGATGTGTATTAAAGATATCCAAAGTTTAATAATTGAGAGAATGCATATATAGACCTCATGATGACTATGAGACCATTGTGTTGCATATATATATATATAGTTCAGACAGAACTGTAGCTTCTTCTTGAAAACTTTGAACCCCTTTTGGTGGCAGGTGTGGCATAAGTGTAAATGTGGCCTGGACACAGGTAGAACAGTCAGTGTCAGTGACCAGTAGATCATTGGCATATTGCAGGATAGAAGATCCCGTAGCTGCAAATCAGAAAGGAAGTCATGTACTACCTGAGAGAACACAGCAGGTCAGTAATTATACTGTACTGCTTCCCAAAGCGTGTGAAAGCGAATAACGGATGAGTGCACTTAAATACAAGAACACTGAAAAAAGCTGAACACAGCAATGACAGAAAAATAAGCATGTGTGAAAGGAATTGCTGTAATAATAGCTGGACATTCAGGTACAAAAGTAGCAACTGGACTGATTAGACCCTAGATTTTGCTTTTGCACTTTTTTCTTTGAACAGGAATTTTTTCTTTGAACAGGATTTTTTTCTTTGAACAGGAATTTTTTCTTTTGAACAGGAATTTTTTCTTTGAACAGGAAAGTTGACAGTTGAAACAACAATTAAATCCTTTTCATTTGGCAATCGCCTTAGAATTTAGTCCCTCAATCCTCGGATATTGCTGGTGTAATATATTTACCCCCAAGGGAGGGTGTTCCTCTGATGATAAGCTCTGTTAAGGGCTCAGTTTAGGGCTAAGTTATTAAGGGGACGATGCAAACTTGTGAAATGAGTCAAAGCGTGCCTTTCAGTCTGTAGGCCTCCCTAGTTGTGATATTGATTGTATTGTGGAAATGTAGGCTGTGAGTGTTCTGTGAAGGACGCATGCCTGTTTGTTGCTGCTGGGGTTGAAACTGAGGCTGTGAACATTAAAAATGTCTCTTTATATCTTTTTGTCTTTTTCTACACTCTCTAATGTAATTTCCAGCTTTTTTTTTTTTAATAATTGCATGTGCCTTGTCAGGCGTTTTCCTGCTGTGGGTGAAAATTAACATGCCGTACAGCTTTAATGTCCATTACATGTCGGTCTGGAATATGTAGTTTAACCATATCAGCTACCTCCAGTCTTAGAGAGGAACTAAAATTCCCTGTGTTAACACAGAAGTAACGTCCTCCTTTCCCTGCAAACAGGTGGAGATGAGAGGAATGTCTTGACTAGCATTTGACCAGGTGAACATATATTGTATAAGCTGTATTTTTTTTTTTTACTTTTTCAAATACATACAGATCGGCCCATGATCGGGTGGGCAATACCACAAATCAAAGGAAAAAACAGTTTTAATTGATCCGTGGTACTATTTCTGAGTTGGTTGCAACTCCAATAGTCTCATCTCACACGTTCTTTTTCATGTTTCTCCAATACGGATACAAGAATATCAGT
This sequence comes from Silurus glanis, assembly GCA_014706435.1. Classification (NCBI taxonomy): domain Eukaryota; kingdom Metazoa; phylum Chordata; class Actinopteri; order Siluriformes; family Siluridae; genus Silurus; species Silurus glanis. The sequence continues at coordinate 171,443 of JAAIIK010000118.1, forward strand.
CACTCAGACGTATATGAAAGATATCCAAAGTTTAATAATAGAGCGAAGGCATATATAGACCTCCATTATGACCATGAGACCGTTGCGTTGCATATCAGTACATGACGAACAAAAGTTTTTGTTATCCACCATTAGGCTAAAATGGTCATATAACTGAGCAGAAAGACAAAGTGACACAAAATGCTGTCTGTGATGCAAACAAAATCTTCTCCAGACTTACAAATTCAAGAATTCTAGGGTATTGGGATAAAGATGCTTGAGGCGGTTTTGTAATGAAGCTCTGCGTTCTGTGACAGAGTAAGAATTACACTTTAGACCAGAAATGGACTAAATGATCACAACCCCACATGCCCCCCCCAGCTTTGTCATGTCTGGTTTTATTTAAATATGTCATTTTATCAGTTTATCTAGGTGTTTATTTCTCTATCTATCTATTTATTTATTGAATCAACTAGATACCTTTGTGTGGTGTCAGGGAGCTCCCCGGTTCTTCTCCAGCTCATCGCCGGCTTACTAATCACACACACCTGACTTTCGTTCATGCGCTCATCACCAACCCATACATAAACCGCTCATTCTCCCTCACTCCCTGTCCGTTATTATCTATGGTTTGGCTGTGCATTCCACGATTCTCCCGTGAGTGCGTTCAGCGTCGCGCTTCTTCAAAGCGCTCCCTAGGATATTACACAGACTGCTTCTCATTCAGTTCTGGACTAGTGGACCGCGCTCTCACCGCGCACCACCGGATTACTTCCCAGTTACTGCGAGTATACGTGTTTTTCTAAATAAACTCTGTTTGCGTTGACTTCGGCTTTCCGCCTTTGTTTCTCGCATAACGTATATAATGACTTGTCAAAAATTAAAAAAAAAAAACGAGAAATCGGGTCTCGCTCTCTTAAGAATCAAAGTTTACTTTATTTGCATAACAAATATATGAATATTTGTATTGCCAAAGTTCGACAACAGGGATTTAATACATATGGTTGGTATTGCAGAGCTTTTTGCTTTTTAATGATGTGTGTGAGTGTAAGTGTGTGATGGGGGGGGTTGAATAAGAGTGAGGGTCACTCTTTTTTAGATGTTTAGGAGAAGCAGATATTGGCCTCACTTTGCCCTGAATGCGTTGTTGGTGGCATTTCTGTGCACCTTTAGGATCATTTTGCAGAAGTCATGCAAGGCAGCATTCAGACGTTTGTCCCATTGTCTAATTGTTGTGTGAGCCTTGCACATCACTGCCTGGGGGTATGAGGTGTGGCATGTTGGCTAATACTTTTATATAAAGCAAATATTAAAAGGATCACCGTTACAAATTTGACAAGAAGGAGATCAGACAAACATGCACACCACAACTTCCTTGTTTATCTATCACCACATCCACATGGAAATTATTCTCACAAACAGTTATTAAAATGGAACCGCAAGGAGTCGACTACTTTAACGTTGTGTAATATCTGACATGACACAACGCAGTCCAACATGTGAGAAATGTTTTTAGTTAAATGTTAAATAAAGCAGATTATAGAGTGTTACATCCAAATGGGAAAAGTGAAACAGCTGCAGTTTGGGTAATGGGGATCCTGCATGTTTTTGCCACCGTGCTTCCACTAGAGAGGAGACTCTGAATCCTTAGAATCCACCAAATCCTTGGACTCATGAATCTTACACACGTGTTACATGTTATAAGGTCTGCAAGATGTGACATACCATGTATTATAAGGATTACAAGTTGTGTATGTGACGTCATTAGAATGCGCCAACACGTGAAGTGAAGTAAAGAAAGTACAGAAGAATATGTGTGTGTGAGACTCTTATTTAAGGGTAAATAGATAATAGAGTGAACTGCACATAAAACATGGTGGCAGTGGTAAACTAACAGAAGAAAGAGAGAGACTGAGTTACGTTACCACGGAGAAAGCAATTAAGTGCCGAACATGGAGGGTGCATCGGATTGAAGCCGCCAGCGAATTTTGACTGGAATACAACGTGCATACCCAAAGCTTGGAAAGCATGGGAAGAGGAGTTTTTCTTGTACTTGGATTTATCGCTTGCAGATGTGGATGACAAAACAAAGGTTAAAGTTTTCCAATATCTAATCGGAGAAACAGGAAGAGAACTGAGTAAGACGCTATGCTCTGCTCACCCAGCTGATAGAGAACCGACGTTGGAATGGCTGTTAACCGCGTTCAGAGACCACTGCAATCCGGCACCGAATGAGACGGTGGAAAGGTAAAAGTTTTTCTCCAGAAATCAGAATTCAAGTGAAATGATTGATAAATACGTTACGGATTTGAAAGTGCTGGCAGACACGTGTAAATTGTATGTGGCAATACTAAACTCACATGTGAGAGAACGTCTATTAAGAGAGTCTGACCGGACACTTGAGAAATGCGTGAGGATATGTAGAGCATCAGAACTGTCAAAAGAGAATATGATGACAATCGAGGGACAGAAAGCTGAAGAAGTGCATGCAGTACAGAGAGTCAAACAAACTCCTGGAACTAGGTGTAAATTCTGTGGAAAACAACATGAGTGGAAAAAGCTAAGCTGCCCAGCTTATGGAAAACAGTGCAGAAAATGTGGCAAGATGAACCATTTTGCAACGACATGCAAAACAAAAGAGACTAAGAGAAAAGGAATACACAGTGTAGCAGAAATGGAAGAGGAACTTTTTCAGGAAATCCTAAGCCTCAGTTCACAAAAGAGGGAGGACAAGCAGGAGAAACAACTGTTTGCAACCCTGCTGATAGGAGAAAGACCAGTAAGATTTCAACTAGACTGCGGAGCCAGTTGTAACGTAATTCCCATTCGGCTGTTACACCTGGATACAGTGATGGAAAAGACTGAACAGGTCCTGGCCATGTACAATAAGAGCACCCTGAAACCAGTAGGAAAATGCAGAATAAAAATAAGAAACCCCAGAAACAGAAAACTCTACCGGCTGGAATTTGTTGTAGTGCAGGGAAGCTCATCAATGCCCCTGCTAGGAAACAAGGCCGTGCAAGCAATGGATCTGGTAAGAATACAGCATGAAAATATTATGGCGATTGATGATATAGTTACTACGGTGAGTCGCAAAGAAAAGGATCAGTGGGACAAGAGTGACATGCATAGAGAGTATGCTGATGTATTTGAAGGAGACGGATGCCTGGAAGGAGAATATAACCTAGAAATGGATCCTGCAGTTAAACCGGTGAGGCTTCCAAAGCGAAGAGTTCCAGTGGCTCTGATGAAACATCTAAAAGATGAGCTGGGAAGCCTGGTGGAGAGGGGCATCATAGCTCATGTAGAAAAGAGCACGGATTGGATTAGCAGCATGGTGGTGGTGAAGAAACCATCGGGAAAGCTAAGAATTTGCATTGACCCAAGACCACTTAAAGCACTAAAGCTTCAACACTTTTCCTTGCCCACCATAGATGATGTTCTTTCTGATCTGACCAAAGCGAGAGTCTTTACCGTTTGTGATGTAAGGGAAGGGTTCTGGCACATAAGGCTTTCAGAAGAGTCAAGCTATCTCACTACCTTTGCAACGCCATGTGGCAGGTATAGATGGATTAGAATGCCCATGGGGATCAGCCTAGCTCCTGAAGTGTTCCAGCAGAGGTTGACTCAGGCATTGGAGGGGCTCCCAGGAATCCGGATAATAGCAGATGACATCCTTGTCTGTGGAGAAGGTGACAATGATGAAGCAGCTGAGAAAGATCATGATGCAAAACTAAGACAGCTGTTGGACCGTTGTAGAAACAGAAACATCAAACTAAACTTCAACAAACTCAAGCTGAGACAGAAAGAGGTGCCATACATTGGACACAGACTGACTTCTAAAGGACTAAAGATTGATCCAGAGAAGGTCAGAGCCATAGTGGAGATGCCCAGACCATCAGATGTGAAGGGACTCCAGAGATTATTAGGTATGGTGAACTATTTGTCCAAATTTTGCCCACACTTATCAGACAGCTGTGACACGTTGAGACAACTGACACATAAAGACACTGTTTAGGAGTGGACTGATGTACAGGAAGTAGCATTCAACAAATGAGTGCCTCAGCACCTGTTCTGAAGTACTACAACCCAGGTGACCACCTTGTTCTTCAGTGTGACTCCTCGGAGTCAGGACTGGGTGCTGCACTTTTGCAGGCAGGACAACCAGTTGCTTATAGCAGCAGGGCCCTTACACCGACAGAAAAAGGATATGCTCAAATAGAAAAAGAATGCCTGGCAATCCTTTTTGGAATGGAGAAGTTCCACCAGTATACCTATGGCAGAAAAGTAGAAGTGCATTCAGACCACAAACCCCTAGAAACAATCGTAAGAAAGCCATTGCTCAATGCACCTAAGAGATTGCAGAGAATGCTTTTGAGACTACAGCGATGCGACATTAATGTTGTCCATGTACCTGGTCAACTAATGCATTTAGCAGACACTCTCAGCAGAGCACATTTACCAGAGTGTGCTGCAGAGGGATCAGTAGAGATGGAAATTGAGACAATCAACATGTTGCAGTACCTGTCCATATCAGAAGGAATTCTACAAAAGATACAGAGGGAAACTGGTAAGGATGAAACATTTCAGTTGTTGCAGAAAGTGATAGTCCGGGGATGGCCAGAGGAGAAAACTCAGCTGGAAGAAGAGGTAAGACAATTCTTTTCTGTAAGAGAAGAGCTCAGTGTGCAAGATGGAGTGATTTTTAGAGGAGAGAGAGCTCTAATACCAGCAAAGCTGAAGACCGAGATTGTGGAGAGAATTCATGCATCACACCTAGGCATTGAAAGCTGCTTGCGCAGAGCAAGAGACTGTGTATACTGGCCTGGGATAAGTGCTGCTATCAGAGCATACATCGGGAAATGTGCTGTTTGCAGAACTGTGGATGTACGACAGCAGAAAGAGACTGTGTGTGCACATGACATTCCTATGAGGCTTTGGGCAAAAGTGGGAACAGATTTATTCTCATTCAACAACAGAGCATATCTCATCACAGTTGACTATTTCTCCAACTTTTGGGAAATTGATTGTCTCCCTGATACCAGCTCAGGAGCAGTGATACACAAGTTAAAGGCTAATTTTGCACAACACGGCATCCCAGACACAGTAATCTCAGATAACGGGCCACAGTACAGCTCTCAGGAATTCAGACAGTTCAGCACTGCTTGGGAATTTAGACATGTGACGTCATCTCCGGCGTATCCGCAAAGCAACGGCAAAGCCGAGTCTGCAGTAAAGATGGCCAAACAGCTCATGGGAAAGGCAAAGAGAGCAAAGACTGACCCATACCTGGCTATTCTAGAGCACAGGAACATCCAAAGACTCTTGAGCAGGAGAACTAAAACAATACTGCCGAAACATATCAGTCTTCTGAATCCAGATGTTGTAAACACAGAGCAGGCTGTGAAAGACAAAACTACTACAACAGAGGAGCGAAAGATCTTAGACCTCTGCGTAAAGGTGAACAAGTAAGAGTTCAGTTGGACACGAAACACAGAGCACATTGGTTGCCGGCAAAGGTTGAAATAATGACCAACAACAGATCATACACGGTGAAGCTGGAAAATGGAATTGTTGTACGGAGAAATCGGAAACATCTCAGGACTGTGCCTGGAGGACTGCAGAGAGCTGTCTCACCAAACACAGGTGTCAAATTTGATCAGACCAATCGCAAGATTCTTACGGATAAGGGACATTCAAAGGCAGTACCAGAGTCAAGCCCAACACACACACACACACACACACACACACACACACACACCTTTCAGATGTTAGCAACAGAGTCGTGACAACTAGAAGTGGCAGAATGGTCATGAGACCGTCACACTTTAAAAACTTTGTTTAAATGTGTTTTATTGTGCTTAAGACACAGACATGCTATTTTGAGCATACTGTGTACATAATTTGAAGTTTGCAGTTGTTGAATTGTTAGGCTTGTGTTGATAAAAAAAAAAAAATAAATAAAAAAAAAGAGAAAGATGTTACAATATGTTATAAGGTCTGCAAGATGTGACATACCATGTATTAAAAGGATTACAAGTTGTGTATGTGACGTCATTAGAATGCGCCAACACGTGAAGTGAAGCAAAGAAAGTACAGAAGAATATGCGTGTGTGAGACTCTTATTTAAGGGTGAATAGATAATTAATAGAGTGAACTGCACATAAAACAACACGTAGTCCCTTGGATCTGGCTGATTCGCTACGCGCTACTAATCAGATGGATCTGCTGATCTGCTGATGGATCAGCGAGGACTCAAATAGGATCAGTGAATTTGAGTCTCTTGTTTTTCCGACCATAATGGAAGTTTCCTGAACAACTCAGTCAGCTACTTGTTGCTACAGTTAGTAACAACTTAGAAAAACTTATTTGGGGAAGATTGTAGCTAAGTGGTTAAGGCATTAGACTCTGGATCGGAAGGTCTTAGGTTCAAATCCCTTGAGCAAGGCCCTTAATCCTCAACTGCTCAGTTGTAAGTCGCCCTGGATAAGGGCATAAATGTAAATTTAAAAGTATCAGATTATTTAACCCAGACAGATTGGGATTCGCTCTTCTCTACTCCTGAGTCTCTGAGGTGATTCCAAGGCATATTCAGTTCTCTCAGGTGTGATGGGTTTGATCTCAGTGCTGAAGTCAGAGCAGCTTAACCTTCATCTGACACACCACAATTACACAACCTGCAGAGAGACAATCACACACTTCACTCTCTCGGTTCAGGACACACAGATCAGTTCAGCAGGAACTTTTTTGAATCACTTCAGCTTTAATCTTTATGAAATACAACATCTTGGTAAACACTGTATGGTAGCAATAACTAAGTGTGCTTTCCAGGAGTTTTTTCCGTGGTAGTCATATTAGTTTGTGTCTTGATGAATGCATTTCTGTCTAATGTCAGAACCTGGAGGCCATCCATGTCATCTGCGTAAAAACAGCAGCTCAGAGACAACGCTGGTTAAAGTGGTAATTGACCTACTGCTGGCCTCTGATCAGGTTAAGTGTCTCCTCGTTAATGTTGCTTGACCTAAGTGAAGCGTTTTGACATCAGTGATCATACTATTCTCTTACACTTGCTGGTCTTAAGGGAACCTTGTAATATGCAAAATACAGAAAAGGCAGCCATTCATTGTGGTCCTCACTGTTGTTCCAGACAAATATGAACAGTTTTGACAGTTAACACGTCAGTCTAACTCAGGGATGGGCAAACTTTTTGACTCACGGGCCACAATGGGTTCTAAAATTTGACAGAGGGGCCGGGTCATACATATACATACATACATACATACATACATATGCGTACACATACATACACACACACACACACACACACACACACACACACACACACACACACACACACATATATATATATATA
>JAAIIK010000118.1:206125-225035 GCA_014706435.1 Silurus glanis
CTCCACCTCTTCTCCCTGCAACCGCACCACTCCACTGCCCTCCCTCTCATTCACACACATGTACTCTGTCTTACTCCTACTGACTTTCATTCCCCTTCTCTCCAGCGTGTACCTCCACCTCTCCAGGCTCTTCTCAACCTGCTCACTACTCTCACCACGAATCAGAATATCATCCGCAAACATCATAGTCCATGGAGACTCCTGCTGACCTCGTCTGTCAACCTGTCCATCACTACTGCAAACAGGAAAGGGCTCAGAGCCGATTCTTGATGCAGTCCAACCTCCACCTTGAACCAGTCTGTTGTTCCTACTGCACACTTCACTGCTGTCACACTGTCCTCATACATGTCCTGCACCACCCTCACATACTTCTCTGACACACCTGACATCCTAATACACCACCACAACTCCTCTCTCCACCCTGTCGTACGCTTTCTCTAAATCCACAAACACACAATCAACTCCTTCTGACCTTCTCTATACTTCTCCATCAACATTCAAAGAAAATAATACGTCTGTGGTGCTGTGGTTCATCAGCATGAAACCATACTGTTGCTCACAGATGGTCACCTCTTAACTTCATGGTGTGACTGATCAACTTAATTCCCCTGTAGTTACTGAAGGTCTGCAGATCTAACTTATTCTTAAAGATCGGTAACAGCAAACTCCTTCTTCATTCCTCAGGCATCTTCTCACCTTCCAAAATCCTAGTAATTAATTACGCAAAAGCTCACTTACTCACCACAGAGAACCACCAAAAGAACTCAACATTAAGTTGTGTATTATAGAAACTGATATACATACAATATCATAACAGGATGTTTGTTCTAAATGTAGGACGTCTAAATCCCAGGATGTCAACTGACATGTCTAATGCTCTGCTCTCCATTGCGCTGAAAATTATTATATTTTTGCAAATAAATCATATTTTCTTTTTTATAGAACTACATCTATTAAACTGTATTTCAAAGATTATTTTAAGTTTCTTTGTTACTAAGAGTGTTGCAAGGGAAAATGTTGTGATTACTGTTTTTAAGAAATCAGAAATATCAAATAAAGGTTTAAAACACAACTAAACTTAAACTATTAGAGAATGTGTCTTATTGAGGAGCAGGGCAGGTGACTCTCAGCGAGATGATCTTACCTCAGTGTCTCCAGTTTACATTTAGGATTTGCCAGTACAGCAGAGAGACGCTTCACTCCTGAGTCTCTGAGTTTATTATTAGACAGATCCAGTTCTCTAATGTATGAGGGGTTTGATCTCAGAGCTGAAGTCAGAACACCGCAGTCTTTACTTGAAGCATCACAATCACGCAACCTGCAAAGAAGCAATGACACACTCTTTATGCTCTCAGTTCAGAAAACACAGATCATTTAAGCAGGACCTTTAGTCACTATAAAATACAGAATCTTAATAATTTATTAAATGAGATCCAAAATGTAATAATAAAATTCTATTTATTGAGTATGAGACATTGTGTGTTTGATAATAATTGCCCAGTGCAAATGATCCAGAATGCTGCTGCAAGACATGCTTCAACCTTCTTAGGTTCTCCTAGGAGAAACAAACCTCACCTTATAGATCAGTAGTAGAATATGTGAGTGAAATGCAGGACAAGATCGATCAAGAAGCACCCATCATGAGGCAACATAAGAGTTGGGACAGGCTGAGCAATGAAGAGCAGCTCAGCCATGGGAATTCCAACCAGGAAACTACTCCTAGTACCGAGCACAGACTGTAAGTTCCTGGTTCACTGGCAAGGACCATACACAGTGGCAAGGCAAGGCTTGCTGACAAGCACTGTATACACACTCCCGCACTCTCAACCTTTTTCACTATACTGACAGATCCTCCAGAGTGTACCTTGGTCCAGAAAGGAAAAGACCTGACCTGGCCTGATGCACTTGGCACATCTTGACTATAAAACACTATCAAGGGTAGATGTATGACATCAACCATGCTGTGTTCCTGTAGCCTGATGTCTGGCAATTCAGAGAGACGTAAAGAAAATGCTAAAGGGAGGAATTATAGAGGAGTCCATCAGCCCCTGTTCCAGGCCCATCGTGGTAGTACCAAAGCCAGACAAGAGCCTAAGACTTTGCAATGACTTTGTAAACTCAACCAGGTCTCGCATTTCGACAGCTACCCTATGACCAGAGTACATGACCTGGTACAGTGCCTTGGGAGGGGCAGGTTTAGACCCAACCTTAATCTTACAAAAGGATACTGGCAGGTGGCTCTGACACAGAAAGCCAAACCCAAGACAGTTTTCAGCACATCCAACGGACACTGGCAGTACAGAGTCCTCCCGTTTGTCCTCCACAGACTCTAGAGACTGATGGACATTGTTCTATGTCTTCACCATCAGTTTGCAGCTGCCTACCTAGACAACGTGGTCATCCACTTGAAGACATGGACCAACATCATCTAGTCAAGTCAAGTCAAGAAGCTTTTATTGTCATTTCTACTATATATAGCTATATAGCTGGGACAGTACACAGTGAAATGGGACAAGGTTCCTCCAGAATCCTGTTGCTACATTAAACAACATAGAGCTACATAACAGAACACAGAGCAAGGACTAAAGTAAGTGTCCACAAAGAATGCATCGAGTGCAACTGAGTGCAAACAAACAACACAAGACAGAGTGGGACAAACACACAAAACACAAAATAGCGTCGACCAGTAAACCTACGGTATACTCTGATTATTTAGTAATGTGCAAAAAAGGACTATAAACAAGAGAGTATTTGTAGACATAAACACAATGAAGTGCAAAAACAGCAGTAGCAGCAGTTGAGAGGTGCAAAAACAGCATGTAAACAATATAATAAGATTAAATATAAATTATAAATGGTGGTGGAATGAATTGAGATGAGTAATGAGTGTGTGTTGAGTTCAGGTTGTACAGTTCAGTAACACACAGTTGAGTGAGTGTGTGTGTGGGAAGAAACTGTTGCACAGTCTGGATGTGAAGCCTGAATGCTTCGGAACCTCTTTTCTGATGGCAGGAGGGTGAAGAGTGTGTGTGACGGGTGTGTGTGAGGTCGTCCACAATGCTGTTGGCTTTGCAGATGCAGCGTGTGGTGTAAATGTCCGTGATAGAGGGGATGATCTCCAATGATCTTCTCAGCCATCCTCACTATCCTGTGTAGGGTCTTGTCATCCGAGATAGTGCAGTTCCCAAACCAGGCAGTGATGCAGCTGCTCAGGATGCTCTCAATGGTTCCCTTGTAGAACATGGTTATGATGGGTGGAGGGAGATGGGCTTTCTTCAAACTTCTCAGGTTTAGAGGCGCTGCTGGGCTTTCTTAGTGATCGAGCTGGTGTTGAGTGACCAGGTGAAGTTCTCTGCCATATGTACACCAAGAAATTTGATGTTCCATCGATGTTCAGTGGAGAATAGCCGCTCTGTGCTCTCCTGAAGTCCACAACCATCGTTCTTGCTGATGAGACCCACCGCGTTCGTGTCATCGGCGAAGTTGTTGGTCGTTGTCTTGATTCATGTAGGAACAACGTTGCTGCTCAGGGAAATGTAGAAGATGTCAGTGAAAACATTCGCCAGCTGTTCTGCACATTTCCGGAACACTCTGCCAGGAACATTGTCTGATCCAGCAGATTTCTGTGGGTTAACTCTGCATAGAGTTTTCCTCACTTCAGCTGTGGTTAGACAGAGCAACTGATCACTGTGATTCCTGGATGTGATCCTGGTACCTGGTTGTGATCGCCTGGATGTCCTGCCACATGCGGCGGGTGTCTCCGCAGTCCTGGGACTGACTGTGGATTCGCTTGGTGTGTGCACGCTTCGCCTATCTGATGACACCGGACAGTTTGGCCCTTGCTGTTCTTAAGGCCATCTTGCCCCCTACTCTGAAGGCAGATTCTATTTATTTTTTTAGCAGCACACGCACTTTTGTGGTCATCCATGGCTTCTGGTTGGAGCGTGTAGTGATTCTCTTGGAGAGGTCACGTCATCAACGCACTTGCTGATGTAGTTGGTCACTGATGACGTGTACTCCTCCAAGTTAATGGAATTGCCGTTGGTTGCAGCCTCCCTAAACATGTCCCAGTCAGTGCGCTCAAAACGGTCCTGAAGAGCGGAGGTGGCTCCTGCTGGCCAAGTTTTCACCTGTTTTAGAACTGGTTTAGAGAATCTAACGAGCGGTCTGTATGCTGGAATTAGAATAGATGTGGTCTGAATAGCCAAGGTGGGGGCGGGGCTCCACACGATACGTGCCGGAGAAGTTTGTGTAAACAAGATCCAGCAGGTTCGCTCCTCTCATTGCAAAGTCCCCATGCTGATGGAGTTTAGGGAGCACAGTCTTGAGATTCGCATGGTCGAAATAATAAACAATAATGAAATAATAAACAATTGTCGGGGTGAGCATTCTGCAGGTCGCTAATAGCCCCATAGATCCAGGTGAGGTCCTCAAAGAACTCAGGAATCTCAAGGCAGCAAATACCCGGAATACCATTTGGGGCTTACCAAGGCACAGTCCCTGGACTACCGCATTGGGTGAGGGCTACTAAAACTGCAAAAAAAAAATTGAGGCGGTAAACGAATACCCATGGCCCTCCTCCAAGTACGTGGTAAACGAATACTCATGGCCCTCCTCCAGGTATGTGCTTTTCTGGGGCTGAATTGTTATTACAGAAGGTTCGTGCCTACCTTCTCCTCTCTAACCTCTCTAACTTCCCCCTCTCACAAAAAATGGACAGCCAGAATGCATCTGCTGGAGCAAAGTGGCAAAGCAGGCATTCCAGACCCTGAAGCAGATGCACCAATGCACCGATATTAAGGAACCTGGACTTCAACTTACCCTTCACAGTACACACAGATGCTTCAGAAACAAGGCTGGGTGTTTGATGGAGAAGAATACCCCATACTTTGCGTAAGTCGTAAATTGACTCTGACAGAACAGAAGTACGCTTGAGCAGAATGAGAAGCCCTGTCAATTAAGTGGGCCCTGGAAAAAACTGTGGTATTACCTAGCTGGCAGACAATTTACCCTCATGTCCCACTTCAATCGATGATAAGAGCAAAATGCTCAAATAACCTGCTGGTTTCTTTTTCTGCAGGACTTCTCATTCCAGGTGCAGCAGAGAGCTAAAGCCAATCACGGCTCCCACCCACAAAGGAAAATGTCTGGCAACAGATGATTAGCTTGGCAGATCCTCTTGAGAAAATAGAAGAGTAAAAAAGGGGTCGTTGTGACAGCAGAGCTGAGTTACTTTTTGACTCCACCAATTGTCTCTCTTCTCTCTATGAGGCAGCAGAGACAGCGAGGACAGAGTTTCCTCCAAGCCTGATCTCTGCCTCGACTAGAGAAGACTCAGCCCAGTCCCTTGGCTGATTCCTCTGACCCATTAGGACCTAAAGCATTATGTAGAGAGAAAAGAGGTGGCTGGACTGTTATCTATCATAAACTGGCCTGCCCAATAACTGAATCTAAATCCAATTGAACTGCTCTGAAATTAACTGAATAACAAGGTAAAGAAATATCCAACTACTGAAGAACACTTTTGGTAAGTTTTACAAGAGGTGTGTGTAACAGTTGTTCACATTTGTTAGTACTGTAACTAAAGCCTGAGTTTTATATACATTTACTGTCAAAAATGTGGAAACACCTAGTCTATTATGGTTTTTGAGAGACACATGCATGTTTCTTTTATTCATATTACACAAACTAGGTCATTTAGTGGTATGATGATTTACTTTAACCAAATATATATACAAATGTTAAACTTTATTTTCATTGAAAAATCCTCTCTTTACATGTTTCACAAAATTAAACATTTTTGACATCCAGACAGTTCGCTTCTCCATACAAGAAAAATACTAAAATACTCAGCTAAAAAACTGGTAAAATACTTAAAAATTGCCAAAGGTGTTCTTCAGTAGCTGAATATTTCTTTTTGGCCTTGTGATTCAGTTAATTTCAAAACAGTTCAATTGGATATACTGGGCAGTTACTGGGCAGGGCAGTCCATGATAGATAACAGTCCAACTGAATCTTTTCTCTCTTGTTGTATGGTGAAATTGGTTTCAATTTCCAACATAAGTTCATATGGAAATGCATAGTACTAAAAGTTTGTAATAGGGTTTGATGTTTATATTCATCCCTGGTAGTGTTCAGATGGAGCTGAAGAAGGTCCAAGCAATAATAGACTGGCCCACTCCTGTCACCATCAATAAAATTCAGCGATTCCTCGGTTTTGCGAATTTGAACTCGTGTTTTATCTGCAATTTCAGCTCAATGGTTACCTCATGTCAGCTCTCACCAAAGGGAACAACTCTAGTTATTGATGGAACCCAAATGCCAATTCAGCTTTTGAAAAGTTTAAACACTACTTCACCTCTGCTTTAATCCTGACCATTCCAGACCCTAACAAACCACTTGTGGTAGAGGTGGATAACAAGTATGTGGGCATTGGGGCAGATCTCTTCCAGTGGGGATATAACAGAAAATTCACACCTGTGAATTTTTTTGTCAAGAAACATAAATATGATTTGGTGGGACTGAGAACTGATAAAAGCAGATCTGGAGCTGAAAGAGTAGAGTGGAGTCATCAGCTTGAGAGGGCTCAGCACACATTTCAAGTGTTCATCAACCACTAGAACCTAGAGTACATCCTGCAAGCCAAACAGCTCAATCCCTGCTGTGCTGGATGCTTCCTGTTCTTTAGTTTATTCTAGTTTGTCCTCTTTTAGTGCCCAGGCCTTAAGTATTTCAAGCCTAATATTATGCCCTGAGTATTTTTGCTCACCACCCACAAAAAGCCTGTAGCACCCATCAGCTCCAATGCCAAGGTGGTGATAAGACAAGATCATACCCAGGAGAAGGAGGTTGTTAAACGTCTGTTTCCAGGTTCTTGAATAGAGCCACTCCACTGGTAGTTGTTCACTTTTGGTGGACAACTATTAACGAGGATGTCAAAACCTTTGTGGTGGACTGCCCCTTAAGCAAAGGTCCCATGTAATCCACCCTAGCCTGGCCATCACTCTTTGGCCTTAGTCACATCTCTTCATGGACTTTATCATGTGACTTCTACCTTCCCAAGGTAACACTAGCATTCTAGTATTAGTAAACAGATTCTCTAAGGCTTTCAGCTGATTCCCCTACCCAAACTGCCTACAGCTAAGGAAGTTATTCTGTTCTACCATGTATTTTGAGTCTGTGGCATTTCACAGGACACAGAGACTTATCACAGCTCTCAGATCTCCTAATGGTTTTGGGGCAACTTCTCTCGACTATTATGAACAACAGTACAACTCTTGACTGTTATGAAGTACAGTGAGTCCAATGGCTAAAGGGTTGAACCAGTACTGAAAAACCACCATGACATTGATGGCCACCAAAACCCCTCTTCCTGGTCATGTGGGCCAAGTATGTTGACAACACTCAAAGCTCCTCTGCCCTGGGCACGTCCCCTTGTGAGTCCCAGTTTAAGTATGTGCCTCCAATGTTTCCTGGTCATGAGCCCAAGAACTGGGTTCCCTCTACCCAACAGTTCCAACATTGTTTCCACACAGCATCAAAGACAGAACAACTGCCAGTGCAGATCCACCCTGTTATCCAGAGGGTGTGGCTGCCCACCTAGAATCTGCCCAGATACAGTGCATCTGGAAAGTATTCACAGCACTGAAATCTTGAAATCTTTGCAAATTTACATATACATGTGCGTAAGTATACAGCTTTTGCTCAATACTTTGTTGAAGCTCCTTTGGCACCAATTGAAGTCTTTTTAAATTTGATGCTACAAGCTTGGCACCTATTTTTGGGCAGTTTCTCCCATTTTCTTTGCAGAGCCTCTCAAGCTCCATCAGTTTGAAAGGGCACAGACATTTTCACATCTCTCAAGAGATGTTCAATCAGGTTCAAGTCTAGGCTCTGGCTGAACCACTCAAGGACATTCACAGAGTCGACCTGTAACCACTCCTTTGTTATCTTGGCTGTGTGCTTAGGGTTGTTATCTTGTTGGAAGATGAACCGTCACCCCAGTCTGAGGACCAAAGTGCTCTGGAGCAGGTTTCATCCTGGATGTCTCTGTACATTGCTGTATTCATCTTTTCCTCAATCCTGACTAGTCTCCCAGTTCATCCCCACAGCAACATCCCCACAGCATGATGCTGCTTCACTGTAGGGATTGTATTTTCCAGGTGATGAGCAGTGCCTGGTTTCCTTCAGACATGACACTTGGCATTCAGGTAAAAGAGTTCAATCTTTGTTTCAACAGACCAGAGAACTGTGTTCATCATGGTCTGAGAGTCCTTCAGCTGCCTTTTGCCAAACTCCAGGCAGGCCGTCATGTGCCTTTTATTGAGTAGTGACATCTGTCTGGCCACTCTACCATATAGGCCTGATTGGTGAAGTGCTGCAGAGATGGTTTTCTTCTGGAAGGTTCCCCTCTCTCCACAAAGTGACCATCGAGTTCATGGTCACCTCCCTGACTATGGCCCTCCTCCCCTGATCGCTCAGTTTGGCTGGGCAGGCCACTCTAGGAAGAGTCCTGGTGGTTCCAAACTTTGTCTATTTACAGATGATGGAGGCCACTGTACTCATTAGGACCTTCAATGCTGCAGAAATTTTCTGTACCCTTCCTCAGATCTGTTTCTGTTTATCCCCCTATCTGAATGTACATCAGATTGTATGTACTGTACAGGTCCAGCTTGTTGAAGATTCAGAGTGATCTAAGTTGCTCTATGCTTGCTGGAACTAAGGGACGAGGATACCTGTATTTGGATTGATCTGGTAAAGGACAGAACACTTCCTAATAAAATGGCCAGACTGACCACAATAGAAACACTTGAGACAGGTCTGTGAAGCGGTTGTAGGAGAAAGTAGTTCATGGCCTTAACTCCAAAATTCTGTTATCCATTTAATGATTCAAAACAATCATTGGGTAAATCAAATGCTGATTATAGTCAGATATATAGAGTCAGATCTGAGAGATGTGAGAGTGAGTGAAAGTCTCTTATATATTAACTGTTCACATGATTGTGAGTAATTAATCACAGGTGAGCAGCAGGTCAACCAGTATGATTCTCATAGAGATGATCTTACCTCAGAATCTGCAGTTTACAGTGAGAAATCTCCAGTATAGCAAAAAGAGACTTCACTTCTGAGTCTCTGAACTTATTTCCAGACAGATCCAGTTCTCTCAGGTGTGAGGGGTTTGATCTCAGAGCTGAAGTCAAAGCAGCACAGCCTTCATTTATGACATCAGAATTACACAACCTGTAGAAAGACAATAACAAACTCTTCAAACTGTTAATTCAGGACACCGATTTTTGCTTTATTTTATTTTATTTTATTTTTTTACAGAAACTGTAGTGCAAAGTAATAAATTCTGGTTTTCTCAAAATGCAGTTTTAACATAGGTTTTTTTCAACTTCCAGGATGTTAACCGACGTGTTATCTTACAGCTGTTGCTTGTTGCAATAAACTGAGGCCTATTAACAACCAGCACTGAAATTCCCAACCTGTTTACTCAAACTAAACACTCTATTCTGAACTTGATTTGACACACTTTGTTCTATAACTATCTAAAGGTCAGCAGGGTCATCAAGATGTAACATGTGGATCCTCTTTACTGTAAAGTTGAGTAATTTTTTACTAGGACATCTTCAGTCTAACAAGGTGACGAATTTTACCTCAGTGTCTCTAGTTTACAGTGAAGATTCTTCAGTGCAGCAGAGAGACACTTCACTCCTGCACCTCTGATGGTATTCCAAGACAAATCCAGCTCTTTTAGGTGAAAGGGGTTTGACCTTAGTGCTGAACTCAGAGCAGCACAGTCTTCATCTGAGACACCACAATGATCCAACCTGCAGAAAGACATTGACAAACTCAGTTCAACAGAGTTCAACAGAACTTTTTGTTCAGTCACTGCAGTCTTTAATCACTATGAAATAGAGAATCTTAGCCATAAACTATCTGAGAGCAAATATACAAATAAAATCTATTTATTGAGGTTTAATATATGTATATATGTTTGTCAGTCTAAATATTTCTGTTACCAATGGGACCTTATGTAGACATACAGATTTGTCACAGTCCAGTTGTTTTGTGCTTTACACCACTCTATGTGATGCTTGCCATTGTACTTGCTAATATGAGTTAGCTACTATGGAAACCATGAAGCTCCCACCATACAGTTTTGTGTGTGGTAATGTCAGTGGAAGTTTAAAACTCTTTAGCTATGAAACTGGGAGAGTGTTGGCAACTTTTAGGCATCATGCACCTCAGCACTCAGTGACCCTGTTCAGTGGCTTTATGTGGTCTTCTGTTTCATAACTGAGTTGCTACTGTTCCTAAATGCTTCCACTTTCCAATTATTAAATGTAAAAAATTTATATATATATATATATAGAATTTAAAATGTAAATTAAAATACAATTACAGTGCATTATATATACAATATATTTATCACAAACAGTACACAGTAATAGAAGATAAGCTGTTATATAGCGCTATGATAAAAGGTAAGAATGATTTTTCGGATAGTCTTTTATAGCAAAAGTGTTGAATTAGTCTGTGTTAGAAAAATAGTTTTCTTCTTTCTTATCCTTGTAGTATGTCATGAAGGAAGTGGGATGGATAGTAAATGATGGAAAGCAGTTTGTTAAGTGACTTCTCACTAAATAATACTTATCCAGGTGTGTTAATGATAGTTTCAAAATTGCAAATGAGTTTATTGATCCTATTGGCATCTTATTGGCTTCTGACCTTCCTCAAATAAAAGACCCTGCTCATCCTCTTCTTGTATAACACCTTAAGTGTTAGTCCTCCAGTCAATTCTTTTCAAGTGAACACACAGAACTTATAATTCTCAACAATTACAACCTCATTACCTATGATGTTTAAGGTCTTGGTCACAGTTCTTGTAATTCTAAACTTTATCACCATCTGTTAGGTTTTGTTTATATTAAGGAATTGTCAGTATCTTCCGGGCTCACGGTCAGAGGGCGTCGCTCTACCTCAGACCTCCGCAGAGAGCATTGCTCCGCCCCATCACATCGGCCAGAAAGCCTCGGTGCTAGGGGCAGCCACCTGGAGGCTCGCTCCATGCTTCATCTGGCCTTTTTCCGACCTCTAAGGTGTTCTACTACCCAGTGCCGATCCTTCTCAAGTCCCTGGCCTGGCCAGTAATGTTCCTGCCCTGTTTTGGTTGAAATCAGGACTGTTTAGTTTTTGTGCTTCTGCTCTGCCCTTTATTGTTCTGTTTGCTGGTTCTTGGATTTTGCTTCCCTGCATTGCTCTGTTTCCTGGCACGTGGACTTTGGACTGTTTTATTGGACTTTGTTTTTGCCTTTGCCCTCATTGATTGCTCATTTTTATGAACTGTCTTCTTTCGGCCTGTGTTTTTTCCCCTGCCTGTTTATTTATTAAAGACTGTTCTCTCCATACTCCATTTGCATCCTGCATTTGGGTCCAGTCTCCACTCACCTGCATTCTCTGACAGGAACAGGTGAATCCTGGAGTACCACTCTGCAAAGTACTGTAAGCTACCAGTTTCCTGTACCTTGATTTCTGCCAATCTGTAATAAACCCTATCACTGCAGAATCATTAGAAAACTTCTACAGATGGCATGATACAAATTTATACTGGAAGTCTGAGTTGTACACTCTGAAAAGAAATCGAGACAAGACAATCCCTGGTGGTGTTTCATTTATACTAAAAACCATATCTGGCAGGATCTTCCCCAGCTATACAAACTGGGGCCTGTCTGACTGATATTTGACAGTCTAGGAAACCGTAGGCACAAACCATGTGGTAAATGTTACTTGAGTTAAAGTAGATCCATTCAGTAAAATGTGACTCCAGTAAAAGTAAAAGTGTCCCTTCGAACTTTCACTTGAATAAAAGTACAGTTTTTGCCTTCAAATGTAATAAGTATTGAAAGTACTGATTTATTATAACTACAATGTCCCTATTATCATTTTTATCACAAGACTCGTCACGTAATCACCTCAGTTTATGTGAAAAGACTCGAATGTGACTCTCAGCACACTGATCTATTAATAGAATGATTTGTGCAAGAGCGTGTGTGCGTGTGAGAACATAAAGTTACAAGATTAAACTTGTCACCACATGATGAATAATGACTGCAGTACAAAAGAATACATTTCTCTCTGTGTTTAGAATCCTCACTATTTCAAAGCTAATTTTCCGTTTCCCTTATTAATAGGAAAGCTGCGAGAGAATGTCATTCTGAGTGTTTTTAATGTCATGACTAAGGAGTGAGGAGCAGGTGATGTGACTCTCAGAGAGATGATCTTACCTCAGTATCTCCAGTTTACAGTGAGGATTCTCCAGTAGAGCAGAGAGACACTTCACTCCTGAGCCTCTGAGGTAATTCCAGGACAGATTCAGATGTCTCAGATGTGAGGGGTTTGATCTCAGAGCTGAAGCCAGAACAGCACAGCCTTCATCTGATACACCACAATCACACAACCTGCAGAAAGACAATCACAGAGAGAGGGAGTGAGAAAAAGAATATATAGATTAAGTAATATGTAATATATTATACTATTATACTTAATGTTAATAAGTTAAATATTAAGTCTAATTTTTTAAATACTTATTATAAATGTTACTGATCAGAAATTTTTATTTTCTATGTTTAACAAAAACATGGATCAAAACAAATTAATATGTTTCATTAAATTAATCCAATCCTCTTGGGTCCAGCTAACTAGCTGGCAGAGGAGGTGTCACAAAAATTTGATATAAATTAAACACAGCGTTAAATGTACATTCATATCAGTTACGGACTATGACTGGAGCACCTTTTGACACCACAAAACTTGATCAGGCTACTGAATGCCTACAGTGAACATCACATTACACTCTAGATAATGTAGCTTATATTAGACAGAAAACAAAAACTATCGCCACATCCATGGAACTTGAACCAGGCAGACCCCTCATAAATTAAAATTCATTTCAAAAAGCATGTAAGGAGAGTTATAAAATGCTCTTTGTGCTGCTAAGTCACTGTATCTCTTTACCCCAACTAACAGAAAATAACAATAATAATGTTAAATTAACTTATTTAATACTGTAGAAAAATTAACAGGATCACTATAGCAACATGCAAACCATCAACATGTAGCAGTGATGATTTCCAAAAGACCAAAGAAATTTTATTTATTTCTTAATCCTGATCAAAATAACTCACCTAAAAGTATTTTTTAAAACCAGTAATTCCAAAAGCAATAAAACATCCTTTAAAAATAAGCAATTTTCCCCTTAGCCCCAGTTTTTTTTCCTCTTAGCCCCAGTTATTTAAAAAAAATCTTTTAATCGAATCGACCCCCTAATTATAAAACTGACCTGTGTCAGTTGTCCAACTATAGGCCAAAATCAAACACCCCATTATCTCAAATCAACATAGGAATAAAATTAAATATGTCAGTCATAGCACAGAGCCAGCACTGGTTAAAGTGATAAATAACCTGCTACTAGCCTCTATCCATCATGGTCGTTTCTCCTTGCTCGATTTGTAAGCTCCTTGACCTTACTGCAGCTTTTGACATTTTAACCATATTATTCTGCATAGACCAGATCATTTTGAAGAAATGGCTGTTTCTTGTCTCAGGTCTTATTTGGCTAAATGTTATCAGTTTGTAGATGTGAATAGTGACTTTTGAACACTTATTAAAATTGTTGCTTTGCAAAATTCTGTTTAAGGCCCACTGCTATTTTTCTTTCCCTCTGCTATCTCCATGTTCAATTATTCATAAACATGCTATTAGCTTCCACTATTATGCCTAGGATACATAATTGTATGTTTCAGTAGTACCAGATGAGAGACACCAGCTTAATAAAGTTGAGGATTGAAGTTTATACAACTGTGGTGAGACCTGCGATGCTGTATGGTTTACTGAATTGTTAAAAAAATTTTATGATCAAACTCTTGATGTCACCCAAATGAGGATGAGGTTCCCCTTTTGAGTCTGGTTCCTCTCAAGGTTTCTTCCTCATAACATCTAAGGGAGTTTTTCCTTGCCACAGTCACCACGGCTGCTCATCAGGGATAAACACACACCATTCACCTTCACTGTTGCTTTCTGTAAAGCTGCTTTGAGACAATGTCTGTTGTGAAAAGCGCTATAGAAATAAACTTGACTTGACTTGACTTTACAGACAGTGGCACTGAGTAAAAGACAGGAGATAAAGCTGGAGGTGGTAGAGTTGAAGACGCTGAGAAGAGCAGGTAATGCAACTCTCAGGGATGATGATGATCTTACCTCAATGTTTCCAGCTTACAGTGAGGATTCTCCAGTACAGCAGAGAGACACTTCACTCCTGAGTTTCTGATGTTATTCCATGACAGATCCAGTTCTCTCAGATGTGAGGGGTTTGATTTCAGAGCTGAAGTCAGAGCAGCACAACCTTCATCTGAGATCTCACAATCACACAACCTGCAAAAAGACGACAGACCCTTCACTCTCTCAGTTCAGAATACTCAGATCAGTTCATCAGGATCTTTTACAGCATTTTAGATAGGAATTATTTAAAAGCAATACATAACAAACTCTACCTATTGTTTCAGACCGTGTAACCCAGCCATTAGAGTTGCACAAGCTTATTGCTGTTCCCAAGACAAGGTAAATCCAGATAATTAATAAAGTTTGCATTAGGAAGGGCATCCAGCATAAAACATGGCAACCAACGTGGTAACTAACATGGTTAGCAACGACTGCCACAGCTATTGTTTGTAACAGGGTACCGGTGGAAATTGGGGTACTGTTGGCCAAAGGAGGAGAAGAAGAGGAGGAAGATGTCTACAGAGACAGCAGGGAAAGGAGAAGTGTAGGAGAGTGGAGGTTAGGATTGATCATTTAAATGTTGGTACTGGTAAAGAGAGAGAGTTAGCTGATATGACAAAGCAGAGAAAAATATACATGTGTGTTCAATAGACCGAGTGGAAAGGGAATAAGGCCAGGATGAATGGGTTCAAACATTTCTACCATGGTGTGGAAAGAGAAATGGTGTAGGGGTAATCCTGAAGAAAGAGTTCCTTAGTTTCTGATAAGGAGATGAACATGAAGCTGGAAGTTGAAGGTGTGATGAGCTGGGAAGGATGTGCTGCAAGTTAGGGCAATAAAGGATGCAGATGGAAGTGTGTTCACTAGTGAGGAGAGTGTGTTGAGAAGGTGGAGGGAGTATTTTGAGCAGATGAATGACTCCAGCAAGCTACACAGTGTGAGTAAAGAAACTGCTGCGTCATTGTTTTCATGTGACATGATGTGGCTGAGCGACAGTGTTCGGGACGCCGCCATTCTGCTGGACGAGCTAGCCACGTTTCGTGCTGACAGAAATGCAGATTTGTGCAGAAAGACTCGTGGTGGGCGACTGTGTGTTTATATCAACACGGAATGGTGTAAGAACTCTGTCTTCGTTTCCATCTATTGCTCACCCGTGGTGGAGTTTATGGCTGTGAGATGAAGACCTTTTTATTTACCCTGGGAATTAATCACTATTGTTCTCGGAGTGTACATTCCATCTAGCTCTAATGCTAAAAAGGTATTCTGTGTACTCTATGGGACCTTTAGTGAACTGCAGTACACACACCCTGACGGACTGTTTATAGTCGCCGGAGATTTCAATTGTGCAAATCTCAGAACTGTGCTCCCTAGATTTGATCAGAATGTGGACTTTGCAATCAGAGGGCAAAACATGCTGGCTGTTGTTTAAACAACCATCCCGGGTGCATACCGGGCAAAGCCCCGCCCCCACCTCGGATACTTAGACCACATCTCTGTTATGCTGTCTCATCAGCAAAAACGATGAGTCAGCTTACAGAGAGGAGGTGAAACAGTTAACAGTCAAGGACTTAACAAGTAGATCATCAAGAGCACCAAATTTCCTTGGTGTTTATCTGGCAGAGAACTTCACCTGGTCACTCGGTCACTCAACACCAGCCCAGAGGAACTATTGAGAGCATCCTGAGCAGCTGCATCACTGCCTGGTTTGGGAACTGCACCGTCTCGGCTCGCAAGACACTAGAGAGGATAATGAGGACAATCGAGAATATCTCCAGATTTTGTGATTCGGTAGTAATTTCTCCACCAACTGCAAGTTTATTCACTCAGAACAGGCTTGCACATATCTCGTACGGCCAACAAACATTACTAGACATAGGTCACAACTACAGAGAGGGACTTTCAACAAACTTTGAACTCCCTCGGGTAATCGCTCGAACACCGTGGACCGCTGGACCGAGGACCCCGGCACCGAGACCGTAAACAAAGGAGGGGAACCGAGGTGGCATTAGGGCTAGGCTTAGGCTAAACCTTAAATTCTGCTTTTAAATCTGGCAACGCAAAGGACTACAACAGAGCCAGGGCCAATCTGAAAAGAGGCATCAGGAGAGCCAAACATGCATACAAAATCCACATAAAAGAGCAGTTCCGCAACTCTGACCCCAAACGCATGTGGAAAGGCATCCAGACCATCACATACTACAAACCGACACCTCGATCTCAACCAACCAGCAGTGCCTTCCTACCGGACGAACTTAATCACATTTTTGCTCATTTCTATCAAGGCATAGCACATTTCACCTCAACCACTGACTCTTCTACTGTTCACAGTCTACTTTCACTCTCAACAACGGACGTATATTCAGCACACAAGGATGCATGCAATGCAGCTGGTCTGGACGACATTCTGGGATGTGTTCTCTAAGCATGCGCTGGACAACTGGCACAGGTTTTCACTGACATTTTCAACCTGTCACTGGTCCAAGCCACGGTTCCTACATGCCTGAAAACTACAACCATCATAGCAGTGCCTAAGCACTCAGCTGCCAAATGCCTGAATGCCTTTCGCCCAGTTGCACTCACCCATATAGTTATGAAGTGCTTTGAGAAACTGGTTCTGACTCACCTCACTGCGGGCCTACCAACTACACTGGAAACACAACAGTTTGCCTATTGCCCGAACAGTTTGACAGAGGATACAGTTTCCACGTCTCTTTTTTCAGCCCTCAACCACCTGGATAAAAACAACACCTACATCAGAATGCTGTTTATTGACTTTAGCTCTGAATTCAAAACAGTCCTCCCCACTGTACTGATCACTAAGCTCAGGCAAGCAGGTATCCTCAACCCTCATTCCGAACACTGGCATCCCACAGACTGTATCTCTCCAGTCTTTTAACACGCTACAATCCGTCACGCTCCCTGAGATCTCAAAACTCTGGGCTTCTAGTAGTTCCTAGAATAGCAAAGTCCACTAAAGGCGGTAGAGCATTTTCACATTTAGCTCCCAAACTTTGGAATAGTCTTCCTGACAGTGTTCGGGGTTCAGACACACTCTCCCAGTTTAAGTGCAGATTAAAAACATATCTTTTTAGCAAAGCCTACACATAACACACATCACATCATAACCTTGTGCTCCAGAACATCTGATCACATGCACATTATCAACTTGTGCTGTTAATATCATGAACAGCAGCTACGCTAATTCCTCTCCAAGGCTTCTCTTTCTCTCCCCATCCCGAGGCATCCTGAGGTTTGGCCAGCTCCAGTCACGTCCCACCTCGTGAAGATTATGGACTTTAAAGAAGTAGATGCCGAACTCGCAAACATCCTGAACCATCTAGAGACGTACCAGTGACAATTGGATCCCGCTACATGTGTGGAATTTTGACATTGGACCTCCTGGAGTGTTTAAAGGCTCTGGCATGGAGAAGCTGTTGCTGGATCTGTGATGATCACAAATGTTGAGCTCAGTAGCTCCTACTTTTATACCAAAGAATGTAGAAAGAACATTTACTTATAATCTTATACTCCAGTGCTCATGTTAGTTCTCACTCTCCAGTGTTCTGTATTGTTGAAAGATTTATGATCAAACTCTTGATGTCACCCAAATGAAGATGGGTTCCCCTTTTGAGTCTGGTTCCTCTCAAGGTTTCTTCCTCATAACATCTAAGGGAGTTTTTCCTTGCCACAGTCACCATGGCTGCTCATCAGGGACAAATGCACACCATTCACCTTCACTGTTGATTTCTGTAAAGCTGCTTTGAGACAATGTCTGTTGTGAAAAGCGCTATAGAAATAAACTTGACTTGAATTGACTTGACAGGGCTATATTCTGAGCCCACTATTCTACTCCCTGTTCACCCACGACTGTGCTCCTCTGCATAACTCCAACATCTACATCAAGATGCAAATGACACCACCGTGGTCGGTCAGATCAGCAACAATGACGAATCGGCCTACAGGGAAGAGATCTGAAGCCTGACAGCATAGTGTGCCATCAACAACCTGACCCTCAACACCACGAAGACTAAAGAGCTCATCGTGGACTTTCGGAAATCTAACAGCAGGAGACATTCCCCAGTCTACATCAATGGAACTGAGGTAGAGAGGGTCTCCAGTTTTAGGTTCTTGGGAGTTCACCTCTCTGAGGATCTGTCCTGTCACCAGAACAATTCAGCCCTGGTTAGGAAGGAAGAACAACGCCTGTACTTTTTGACGAGTCTTAAGAAAGCTCATTTGTCCCCTAGGGAGTCCCCTAGAGTTTTTACCGCTGCATCAACGAGAGCATCCTGATCAACTTAATCACTGTATGGTATGGAGGCTCCACTGTGTGTGAACGTAAAGCCCTGCGAAGGATAGTCAAAATCACCTAACGCATCACTGGCCTTCACCACAGCAGATGTCTGCGCAGAGTTAACATCATCATCAAGGACTCTTCACATCCCAATATATATATATATTTACTTGATATGTGTGACCCAGCCATTAGGGTTGCACAAGCCAGTGCACTCTTAGTGTCGGTCTTAAGCCCGGATAAATGTGGAGGGTTGCGTTAGTATAGCCTTTATATTTATTCATTTATTTCTATCTATCTATCTATCTATCTATCTATCTATCTATCTATCTATCT
>JAAIIK010000118.1:234432-259038 GCA_014706435.1 Silurus glanis
GTGTTACACTACACAAAAGCATACACACAATATCAACAATTTTACTTGTGGAATACATTTTTAGGAAAAGGAACAATGTTGTTCTGTTTTATGTGTAGTTCACTCTGTTAATTAGCTATTCACTTAAAAAAATGAGTCTCGGGCATGCCTATTTTTCTGTTCTCTCCCTTTACTTCACGTGCTTTCGCAATCAAATGACATCACATACAACTTACAATTCTTACAATACATGGTCTGTCACATCGTGCTGACCCTATATAACATATTGAAACTTTGTCCCATTTGTGTATGAGGCAGGATTTTAACTACTCAACAGTTCTGGGTGTCCTTTGTTGTGTTTTTATTCTGGAGGCTCCGGTGCTGAGGGTGGTAAAGGGTGAGACATGTCTGCCCATCCTTCCTGCTTAAAGTCTGCTTAGCCTTATTTATGGGGCAGGGCATTTTTAGCTATTTTAAATTAAGATGCAACTTCCAAGACAATGTATCTTTCCAGACTTTATCAGGAGTATCCTTAAACTTCAATTGGTACAAAGTGCTAGGTTTCCACAAGGTAAATGAATGTGCATATGCTGCTTGGTTAATGCTCACAATAAGTGGAACATTGCTGTATGCTAAAATATAGTGTAAAAAACATCCTGCAAGTGCAAAATCTCTGAGAGAACTTAGTAAATGCATGGCTAGCATCTGAACACTGAAATGGCCCCTTGGAAAAGAAGTAATAAGCAAATAATAGCCCTCCGGAAACACCTACTGGGTAAAACTCATCAATGGCATAATTACGGTTACATATCTGCCAATATAGGGAATATGTACAGTATATACCCTAATGGTAGCATAAACCAAAGTTACATGGTAAGTACACTGTCAGGTTTTCCCTCTAATAGATGCCACTCCTGTTCCACCTCTCTTTCACTTTTTGGACTATTTAAGCCAAGTCAATTCCTTTGTTTCCTTTGTGATTGCTCTGTTCCATGGTTTACTCTCTTTTCATCAGCACTTTGTAAGTTTGGTGTATTTGTTGTATCCAGCGAAGAGCCAGAGCTCTTAGGATCTCCTTTCCAAGTACTGACCAATCTCGCAACCCGTGTCCAGCAGCTGAACGATTAACTACCTCCATTTCAGACACCGCCCCAGGCTCCACCCTAAGCACCACCTCAGATCCAAGTCCAAGCACCACCTCAGTGGTTCTCGGGGGATCCTAAAACTTGCCGCAGCTTTCTCATACAGAGTTCCCTTACATTCATGCTGCAACCCTCCTGCTTTCCCACAGATCAGTCAAGATCGTGTATATCACCACTCTTTCCTACCTTCTCAGTGGAGTTTAAATGGGTTTTCAATCACCCCATCTGTGGACCGGAATCTTCCAAAGGATTAGTCAACCTACATCTGAATACGATATTAAGTTTGGCACCCTGGCGGCAGGCAGTGGCTGGAATATGTGCTCAGGGTATGCTTCCAGAAAGGCTCTGCAGTTCTCCAAAATGAGCTGGCCCCTCAGGATCTCCCTGACTCTCTTGAATCTCTCATTGACTTAGCCACCCACCTGGATATCAAGATCAGAGAATGGTGGCACAGGCAAAGACAGTCGCAAAAAGTCAGATATGACAGGGAAGAGTCGTATGGCATGCATACACCACAGGCCCACCTGGAACCTGGCGCTCTATCTAGGAACAGATCTCAGAATGCGTTGCTGTTTTTACTGTGGCAAGTCTGGTCACTTTTGTTCTGCATGCCCAGAGCTTTTAGGAAACTTCAGGACTATCACAGGTGGACAAAAGCTGTGATGAGAACCCCTCAAGCCTACTCTCATCCTGGACTGTATCGATTGGTAGAACTGTGGTGGTCAGGTAAGAGCTACAGAGTGCAGGCCCTAGTGGACTCAGTTGCCGTGGGCCAATTTCTGGGACACCACATTGTCCAGATGCCTACAGATCGCTTTCAAACCCCTCTTGGTGCCTCTGATCTTAACAGGTCTCGGAAAGGTAACCTAGCAAACAACTTAGTTGCAATTAACTCCCATTCTCATTGGTTGACCTCCACAACCCTGTGATTGACTGGTCCAAAGTCACCATCTTTGAGTGGGACCCTATCTGCCACGCTACCTGTCTGACTCAAAGCCTCGTTTTTGTCCACCCCTAAGACTTTGGAACACATTGACCTGTACTGAGTCTCCATGGAACATCACAACCTTAGATCCCAGGTTTTTCCCTTTTTACTCCAGCCTTCCAATAAATATATCATCTATATTTAACTGCCTCTGAGTCGCTCTCCGTGTTTGGGTTCATCGCCACACATCACTAGATAATTCTAATTGTATAAGGATTTTCCCTCTGTTTTCTACAAGAATCCTGCAAAAGTGCTGTACTGAAAAACCTATAGACTTTACATGACCAATATGAAGAATAATTACCTGTGTCCAGATGAAGGCTCTCCAGGTTTGAATGAAAGAGGAAAATCCATAGATGCATCACTCTTCATGGAAACACCGCTGGGTGATGGTGAGTCTGGCCTTTTTATCTGTGTTACACTACACAAAAGCATACACACAATATCAACAATTTTACTTTTGGAATACATTTTTAGGAAAAGGAACAAGCAGTTTACTTTCAATACATTTATTTTCTTTCTCCTTATTGGCATCGAGCGAATTAGTGTCTATTTTTACCAGGAACTTTAACTGATCGCAGCAGAGGTCTTTTGAAATCAGAATGTTAGCCAACAAGGTTTTTACCCATTTACCAGTCAGTATATTGTCTTTGAGGTTGTTCTATTGATATTCATTATTGAGTGGATGATTCACTCAATTCTATTCTTGTCCAGATTTTGCCATGATTTATTCTATTTGTCCACCAGCTTTCCTCCATTTATTGTTCTTCTGTGACTTCAGCTCTGCTTGCAATCTATGAATGTTTTTCTTAGTTTTTTTTTGTTTTTTTTTAGATTGTTTTGACAAATTATAATTAAGTAAATTAAGTTAAGAAAAAGAGTTTTACAAAAAAAAAGAAGGTTTTGTGATGTTTTAGATAAGAGTTACAAGTTTTTCCTTTAAGTATTTTTGGTTTCTTATTTTGAAGTAATTCTGAGTAATTCTTATTGTTATTATTTGTTTTCACTTTTCCTTGTACCAAGGCAGGATGGCACCTATAGCTTCAAGGGAGAGGCGTATGAAATTAGAACCACCTCATGCAACCACTGAACCCATGCAGCTGGGGCATATTTAAATCTTACATAAAGGGAGTCAGATAATGTATGCACTTGCTGATGTAGCCAATCACTCATGCTGTTTATTTTCCAAATCATGTGGTTCGATTTTACAGCCCCAATTCCCAATTAAATTGGGTCACTGTGCAAAATGTAAATAAAAACAAAATGCAATGATTTGCAAATCTCATAACCCTATATTCTATCCACAATAAAATAAACAACAAAAACATATCAAATGTTTAAACTGAGAATATATACCAGTTTAGGGAACATTTTGTAATTGATGGCTGCAGCACGTTTGAAAAGAGTTGGTACAGGGTCATGTTTACCACTGTGTAGCACCATGTCTTTTGTTCCTATACATCTGGGAACTAAGGAGACCAGCTGCAAAAGTTTTGGGAGAGGAATGTTGCCCTGTTTTATGTGTAGTTCACTCTGTTATTTAGCTATTCACTTTTAAAAAAATAAGTCTCGGGCATGCCTATTTTTCTGTTCTCTTCCTTTACTTCACGTGCTTTCGCAATCAAATGACGTCACACACAACTTAGACCATGTATTGTAAGAATTGTGTCACATCGTGCTGACCTTATATAACATATTGTAACTTTGTCCCATTTGTGTCTGAGGCAGGATTTTAACTACTCAACAGTTCTGGGTGTCCTTTGTTGTGTTTTTTGTTTCATGATGTGCCAAATGTTTTCAAATTGTAAAAGGTCTAAACTGTAGGCAGGCCAGTTCAGCACCCAGACTCTTCTACTATGAAATCATGCTTTTGTAATAGAAGTACAGTAATCCCCCGTTTATCGCGGTGGTCACGTTCCAAATCTACCTGCGATAAACGGACGCCACCCCAAAAAACGCTATTTTATGTATACAGTACTGTACTGTATTAACATTTTACAACATTTTATAATTAATAATTATATTTGTATTAAAACGGCATAAAAACAATTCCCTATAAGTTTTGTGGTCTGTGGTGCTCTCCATGAGAAAGCGGGAAAATCAGCCAAACCAATTAATTATGTGGCAAATGCAATTCCGGGTAAACCGGGGCACCAGATTCGAACCGCGGTAAAGCGGGGGATTACTGTGGTATGCAGTAACGTGCAGCATTGTTGTGATCAAATATCCAAGACCTTCCCTAAAAAAAGACGTTTTCTCAATGGAAGCATTTGTTGCTCTAAACTGTGCATATGCCGTTCAGCATTGATGGAGTCTTTCTAAATGTGCAAGTGGCCCATTCCACAGGCACTAATGCACCACCATACCATCAGAGATGAGGCATTTGAACTAAGCACTGACAACAAGCCAGATGTTACCTTTTCTCTTTAGTCCAGAGGATATGTTGTCCATGGTTTACAAAAAGAAATAATAATTTCGATTAGTTTTAAATGAGCTTTGGCGCAGAGAGGATGGTGACGTTTCTGGATTATGTTCACGCATGCCTTCTTCTTTGCATGATAGAGATTTAACCTGCATTTGTGAATGACATGCAAACTGTGTTCAAAGAGAATGGTATCTGGAGGTGTTAATGAGCCTGTGCAGTGATTCCCATTGCAGAATCATGACTGTTTAAATCGGGGGTCCTCAACTAAAATTGCTTGAGGTCCAGTAGATGAACCCTCCTCGCCAGCTGAGGTCTGGACAATTATATACCTAAAATATGAATTGATGCTTTTTGCCAGACTAAAGAGTTTAGACAACATTTTTATTGAACACATTATAAATAGATAAAAAGAATGAATAAAAGAAACAAAAGAAAAAAGCTAAAGTGCTTTTGTTTCTGCTGAACCGAGATTACAGACCATAAGTGATGAGCGCATCCCTCACTGGTGCAGAAAATCACATTTAAACTCCACACTTATTGCCTCTACCTAACTAAATGTATCTAATGTTTAACATTGCTCTCTTCTATGCTTCAAGTTGCTTTGGTAAAAATATCATCAGCAATGTCATTCAGAAACACAAACAAAATAATAAAGTAAAATAAAGTGCCAGTGTTAAAAAATGAAAAAGTGCAAGAAACCTTTTATCTGTTCATTTGTACAGTTCTTTTAAGTCCATAAAAATGTAAATAACCTCAAATGAAATGTAATTAAAATCTGTAAAGGGCTTGTTATGTTTTCTTAAATCCACTGTATTCTCAGTGAACACTCATAGGCTCGCTGTTGACTGCTGAGGGGTAAGTTTCTTCAAAATGTCTGTTTAGTTTCATAATGGTGTTTATTGTTTACCGCAACAGACTCAGAGCAAATGAGACATGCAGCTCGATGCAGGAAGAATAAATGCGTATTTTTCCACCCATTCATCTCGAAAAAACGGTTTCCAGCATCAACTTTCCTTATTTTTGAGAACAACATTGTTTTTCGCTCACTGAAAGTTTCATCTGTTTGCGTGTCGCTCTCTGCTGCCTTCACTGCACGTGCAACTGCACGTCTGATCGTAGCAACAGTGAGCATAGTAACTGTAGTAGCGGCTCTACTGCTCTACTGAGCTGACCTTGATGTGCCTGTTATAAATGTGATTTTATTACAAAATAGCGTTTGGCATATATTTAGTTCATTATGTGAAAAGGTTTCGTGGTCCGGCTGGACGCATCTTGGGGTCCGGGTTCGGACCGGAGTCCGCCAGTTGGCGACCCATGGTTTAAATGCAGTGCTGCCTGAAGGCCCGAAGATCACAGCCAAGCAATATAGATTTTCACCCTTTTCACCTGTGCACAGAGATTTCTCAAGATTTGTTGAAACTGTTGATGATATTATGTTCTGCAAATGATTAGATATTCAACTGCTTTGTAATTTTATGTTGAGGAACATCATTATGAAGTTGTTCCACAATTTGTAGACGCAGTCCTTTACAGAGTGGTGAAGCTCCACCCAGCTTTACTTCTTAGAGACTCTACCTCTCTAAGATACACTATTTATACCCAATCATCTTACTGACCTTCTGTCATTTAACCTCAATAGTTGCAAAATATTTATCCAACTGTTTAACTTTAATAACACCTTTTTTTTCCAGATGTTTGTTGCCTCGTCCCAATATTTTTAACAGGTGTTATTGAAATGAAATTTAAAAATACCTTATTTTTAGATAAGTTTTGTTTCTATTTTTTTATTGTGAATAAAATATGTCCACATGGTCTTTATAACAAACTTCAAGAAAAAAAGTATTTGCTTAATTTTCTATTTAAAGACAGTGAGAGGAAATAAAAATTGTTTAGTATATTTAATACTCCTTCAGTTTCCAAATCCACATTTAAACAGTGTATTGAATGTAGTGTCCAGATACATTTTGTAGCTGAATGCAGCAATTCTGTTAAAATGGCAAGACAATATACACAGAATCATCTACACTTTTATTCTCTTAAGCGAATCTAGAGTCTAGAAATAAATGATACCCACTCCTTCAAATGATGAAATGTTATTGCATGCACACATATGACTATTTAAGTAGCTGTTATACTTTCTGATGCAGTAATGTTTAACTCTCACGTGCTCAAAGGTTTAAAATAAAGATTTGTTTAAGAAGATTTGTTTTTCTACAAGAATCCTGCAAAAGTGCTGTAGTGAAAAATCTATAGACTTTACATGACCAATATGAAGAATAATTACCTGTGTCCAGATGAAGGCTCTCCAGGTTTGAATGAAAGAGGAAAATCCATAGATGCATCACTCTTCATGGAAACACCGCTCGGTGATGGTGAGTCTGGCCTTTTTATCTGTGTTACACTACACAAAAGCATACACACAATATCAACAATTTTACTTATGGAATACATTTTTAGGAAAAGGA
Source organism: Silurus glanis (assembly GCA_014706435.1). Classification (NCBI taxonomy): domain Eukaryota; kingdom Metazoa; phylum Chordata; class Actinopteri; order Siluriformes; family Siluridae; genus Silurus; species Silurus glanis. The sequence goes on from JAAIIK010000118.1 coordinate 241,429, forward strand.
ACAAGCAGTTTACTTTCAATACATTTATTTTCTTTCTCCTTATTGGCATCGAGCGAATTAGTGTCTATTTTTACCAGGAACTTTAACTGATCGCAGCAGAGGTCTTTTGAAATCAGAATGTTAAAGCTAACCATTCCATGTGTGCATGAACCCACCCATGTAAGTTATTGTTTTGACCTTCTATTTGTTTTAGTTGAACATTTTTTTGAAAAGAGTTTTTGCAAAGTCTTAATAAGATTTTTTTTGTTTTGTTTTTTCTTTTAGAATTTATTAATTATTTGTTGCCCAAAGTATTGTTAACTCTCTGGGTTTTATTTTCCTGTAGCTAAAAAGGCCTGACCCCCACCAGGCATGCTGCCCTGGTTTGAAGAATCTTAAGCTTGATTCTCTGTCCCAAGTATAATCCTCCAACACCTGTCAAGAGCTGGTTATACTTATCATCCCAAAATCTAACATGGTGAGATGGGAGATCGTGGAAATCAGGCAAGCTCTCGCACAAGAATTGGATCTTGGGGCTGCCTGCTCAGCATTTGTTTGTGTAACTGTAGTACAAAATGCAAACTTGACCATGTGACTGGAGCTGTTCTTTGCAGCACAATCATGAGTTGTGCATTTGTGCTGGAGATGGTGTGGCAAAAATGGATAGTGTGGAATATATTCCTTGATCCTGGTTCAGTACAAATCATAGAATTATGCGCATTCATAAGAGAAAAGTTTTCCACTAATATGTATTTTATTGTGTAAGGATTGCAGTGTGTGCTTAGAACAGAGTAAACTATTTAAGGATTAGAAAGATCATATAAGAAAAAGGGCCTTGTCCCTACATACAGGTGATAGAAATAGGTATGTGACAAGTTATTTATCACCCTTCAGGAGCTAACACATGGTAAAGGTTCTCTGTCTAAAAATACAGAAGGACACAACTTCAGGAGGGTATGTGTGTCTCCTTGTTTTCTCTATGCTAAAAATATTTTTGAATCACATTGGCTGTATGTTTGGGATTGTGATCCTGCTGCAGAAAAAAATGTGAGCCAATGAAATGCCTCTCTGATGGTATTGCATGATGGATAAGTATTTTAGCAATGGTTGATTTTTGTTTTTTAGCATTGAGGACACCATTAATCCTGACCAAATGCTGTAAAGGTAAATGCAAACATCGTCTCCTGCTACAGCCAAATATTTCAGATTTGCTATGGTGTATGACTGGTGACATGAAGCTTTGATTTCATTTTGCATTTTTATTTGCATAGCACTTTTAACAATGGGCATTGTCTCAAAGCAGCTTTACATGGTAATAAAGCGGTAATAAAAGAATGCATGCGTTTGTTCCTTATCAACTGTCTTCCACAACCTTTTTTTCCCCTCACCCAGTTTGAAACCTCCTACACAGCTGTTTCTGCTTCAGTTAATGACTTTGTTTCAACCTACATGTGAGATCATTATCTTGGTATAATTGAGTAATCATATACCTGACTCTAATCCTACAAAATCCCTTTGTGCAAGTGTATTTAAAAGTAAGAATTGAAAGCCAAAGGGTAGTCACAGCAAATATTGATTTGATTTGGATTTCTCTTATGTTCATTTATTTTTTTATTTTGTTAATTGATCATCATTTTTAACACTTATTGTTGAAAGTATTCTTACGTTACAGCATTTTTCATACCTGCCTATAACATTTGCACAGTACTGTAGCTTACAGTAAATTATGGTCACTGAACTGATGCATGTCCATGTGGTGCTCCAAAAACAATGTGGGGTTTTTTATGGTAATTGGAGCAATTTTGAGGGCAATGGCTGGCTTGTTAAGGAAAGTTTCAGAACAGGACTAATTAACCAATGACTATTCAGAGCCAAGGCCAGGGAGCAGACAACCATTTGTCTGCTACCTACATTGAGTCATCACTCCAGGTCCACCATATTGAGACTTTCCCCAATCAAAATATAGAAATTCCCAGAAAGTTTGTTTTAGTAAGTTTAATTTATTAAATTTGAGAAGACTAAATGCCCCCTCCTTGAACTGCCACCTTAACGTAGTGGAGGGGTTTGAGTACCCGAATGACCCTAGGAGCTATGTTGTCCGGGGCTATATGCCCCTGGTAGGGTCTCCCAAGGCAAACAGGTCCTAGGCGACGGGTCAGACTAAGAGCGGTTCAAAAAAACCCTTACGAGAAAAAAATAAATCAAGGACCGTGACGACGCCCGGTATGGAGCGACGTGGGGCCGCCTTCCCGTGGGCTCACCACCTGCAGGAGGGACCGTAAGGGACTGGTGCTGAGAGGATCGGGCAGCAGTCGAAGGCGGGGGCCTTGACAACCCGATCCCTGGACACGGAGAAGTGTCTAGGGAATCTGCTTAGACTGCTGCCCCCGCGACCCGAATTCGGATAAGCGGGAGAAGATGAATGAAAAAAAAGACTAAATGCACAGCCAGCAGCTCTGATCTGAAGATAGGACGTTTGAAAATTACTAATCAAGAGTTTACTGTCCTGTGTTTAACAGAACCCTGAATTGAACCAAACTGTCATGCTCTTCTGGGTTTACGACGAACATTTACAGTACATTACATTTTTTGGTGGCCATTTTGGCCACTGGCCTATGGGTCATTTATCTGCCATTTTCCCTAAGCACCATTTAATATGCCATTTTTTACTCACTCTCTGCCAGATGGTTCTCTCAGTTTCTTTGTGTTCTAGGATCTACTCCAGCCTTTTTCTGTTATTGGATTATTGAACTGATTTTGTCTTGGACTCTGCCTTTGTCTACCTTATATTCCTCACGTTTACTGGTTCTGGATTATACAGACTGTTTTTCTGATTTTCTCGTAGAATTTGCAGATTTCATTTCAAACCTAGATACTTTTTAAGACAAAGCATTCATTGTCGATTTTATTATTCATTTTGATAATCAGGAAGAGCCCTTAGAAACAGCAGGTGTGTCCATTCTAGATCCAGTAGGAATTAATCGGAATGTCATAGGACACATTTATAGTGGTGGACACACTGATTTAATAATATTATTTGGAGTAAATATAGAAAATAGTCATAGATTCACAGTCTGAACTTATTTTAGATCATCACCTCCTCTCCTTTACAATCTGTCTCAGTTGTAGCATGAGTACTGTACCTTGCCATTTTACCGTGTTGAACTTATATTCACGCCAACTACAGCAGCTAGTTTTATCAATCTCCTGGAGTTATCAACAGCGATTGGATAAACACCTGACCCCATAGAGCTTGTCTGGGCTACTGAATGTCTAGAATCAATGTTCCGCTACACTCTGAGATAATGTAGCTCTGTTTAAAAAAAATTATAAATTATGAGAGAGAGAAATCTGTCCAAATATAGGCCAATAGCCAACTTCCCTTTTTCTCCAAGATCACAGATAAGGTTGTAAAACTGCAGATATGCTCATACCTGCATAGAAATAACATGAAATGTATCAGTCAGGATTTAGGCCTTATCACAGCATAGAGACAGTGCTGGTCAAAGTGGTAAGTGACCTGTTATTGGACAGGGCTGTGTCTCCTTTGCTTGGGTTGCTGGACCTTAGTGCAGCTATTGACACTAGTGATCATAATATTCTCCTTGCTAGACTAGAAAATGATGTTCCCTCACTTTCACTCATTTACTCAGGTTTGTTGATGGTGGTGTGGTGGGCCATGTCTTATCAAGTCAAGTCAAGTCAAGTTTATTTCTATAGCGCTTTTCACAACAGACATTGTCTCAAAGCAGCTTTACAGAAATCAACAGTGAAGGTGAATGGTGTGTATTTATCCCTGATGAGCAGCCATGGCGACTGTGGCAAGGAAAAACTCCCTTAGATGTTATGAGGAAGAAACCTTGAGAGGAACCAGACTCAAAAGGGGAACCTCATCCTCATTTGGGTGACATCAAGAGTTTGATCATAAATCTTTCAACAATACAGAACACTGGAGAGTGAGAACTAACATAAGTACTGGAGTATAAGATTATAAGTAAATGTTCTTTCTACAGTCTTTGGTATAAAACTAGGAGCTACTGAGCTCAACATTTGTGATCATCACAGATCCAGCATCAGCTTCTCCATGCCAGAGCCTTTAAACACTCCAGGAGGTCCAGTGTCAAAACTCCACACATGTAGTGGGATCCAATTGGCACTGGTACGTCTCTAGATGGTTCAGGATGGTCTTATCCCAGAGATCCCTCATGTATGTGCATTGTTTTTAACGCCAACTGCGAGAGGCGATCGTACTTCGTGGGACGAGCGTTTTGATACCTCACAGTACGGACGAGTGGATATATCGTACTGGTGGGTCGGATTCCCCATTCATTTTCTATGGGTCAGGAATGTCATGGAATTTCCCAGAATTCCAAGCGGGTCTGGGGTTCGAGGGGCATAAGGTCAAGATCCACTCCGTCCCCGATATGGGTGGATAAGCCATATGTGCATGTCGGACGCTCAAGTGCTGAAATATGACACACGACATTTCTGCCCCATTCATTTTCTATGGAAAAAAATGTTGCCCTTTTTTGGTCAGAAAACGGTTGAGGGAAATCCTTAGAAAAGTAACAGCACACTGCCCCGACCAGACTTCATGATTTGAGGTATCATTCGTGGTGCTGCGGCAAAAAACTGCGGGACGAGTTACGTGCCAAAATTTTGTCCAGAAGAATTTGCAGGATTATAATAGTGATGCTTTTCAAGCACCACTAAATATTAAAGGCTTACCAGCCATCTCACATTGAGTTTGCAGTGATTGTTTTTGTCAAAAATAGGGTCTTTGTACATTTGTTGCGATGTATACATTTGCATATATACAAGATGGGCCATTTGAAATTAGCATCACTGCACATGTATAGAGCTGAGCGTTGAGTTCCCTCCAAAAAAAAGTCAATTGAGAAATGATCTAAAATGTGTTAGTCTGGATTAATAATCTGACCTCCTGGAGTGAAGGAGAAAAATGCTGGCCCTCATCACTATGAAAGTTGCCCATCCCTAATAAATACAGTGCATTTGAATATGGCTTGAATCACAGATTATAGGCTTTATCTGTTATTATATGAAGACTAGCCTGTCCTCTATAATGTCACACCAAAAAGTCTGATATTTCTGCAATTATATTTTATTTATTGGCAACAAACAACCATTATTTGTTTTTGTTTATTGTTCCTGTGCCCTTTAACCTTGTGAATCAAGTCTGGAGATAATTTGTGTTCTGACAAAATGAAGTAAAATCTGTACAAGAGTAAGCATCTTCTCTCCAGGAGTGTTCTTCACTACACACCAATTCAAATCAAATTACTCAAAGCACAAATTCCTTAAAAGTATATTTACTTGACCTCTGAAGCCAATTTAAACTTTCACTGAATTTAAGTAAAGAAAGTTCAAGAGTCTATATGACTTGTATAAAACACTGAATAATTTTTCTGTTGTAAAAAGATCAATAAGAGTTTCACATTCATGCATAATACAAATCCAGAGTATATACATAAAATCTAATTAATGTCCGCCCCCCTCCTTCCTATGAAATGCCGCAGGCTTCTATATGAAGATTGGGTTATTCATTACATTTTTCCAATAAAATAACACTTAACTGTCACATTTTTTAGACACCTCAGATTTCTTAGTGAAGGTTTCTGTCCCTCCTCTAATTCCTACAAGAATTCTGAAGATCTGCTACAGGCAAGCTTTGCACTTTTCCCAAACTGGTTAACCCAAAACCCATGCCCTACAGAGTTTAAGGGTTTAGAAATAATTACCTGGGTCCAGATGAGGACTCTTCATCTGTGTATATAACAGGAGGATCCATAGATGAATCACTCTTCATAGAGATGCAGCTTGATAATGGTGAGTCTGATCTCTTTATCTGGAATTGACTGAACAACAACAACATTTTATTTCCTGCTTAAATTCACATTAACATCAACAGACTGGAAAACACAAATATGATTTGTTGCGTCAATCGAGGATTGTTCTATTGTGCTGTGACTACAGTTTCATTATATTATTATAACACTGACTGTACCTTTGTCTAGGTGATGGGTCTCCATCATTAAATGCAGGAGGATCCATAGATGCACTCATGCTTCATGGAGACACAGCTGGATATTGGAGAGCCAGAAGTCGTAATCTGGTGAAGTCGTAATCTGGAATATACTGGACAACACCACACATCACAGTTTAGCAGTGAGGACTTGACTTGTTTTTAGCTTCAGACCAAGGCTACATCTCTTTGTCAGTTTTATTAGATCTTAATGCTGCATACGACACTATAGAGCATAACTTTCTCTAGACTGCTTACAAAACTATTTTCTTTCAAATTGACTACAAACTATTGCTACTTAATTATAAGGACATAAATGATTGAGCTCTTCTAACATGCTACAATCCTTCACACTCTTTGTGACTTCCACTAAAGTCCACTAAAGGTGATAGAGCATTCTCACATTTAGCTCCTAAACTTTGAAACAGCCTTCTAGACTGTTTGAGGCTCAGACACAATCTCTTCTAGTTGAAGGATACATTAAAGATCTATCACTTCACCCAGGCATACACATATCACATATCATAGACTTGTGCTCCAGTACATCTGATCAAAATCACATCATCATCTTGTGCTTGTTAATATTAATTAACACCACCTACGCTGATTCTTTTTCACTGCTTCTCTTTCTCTACCCATCCCAATGTCTCTAGAGGTTGCGGCAGCTTCAGTTGTATCCCACCTCATGAAGATTTCGGACCTTCAAAGAGAAGATACTGACCCCATGAGGATCCCAAACCATCTAGAGATGAACCAGTGCCAGTTGGATTCATGAAGATTTTGGCTATTTGACTTGCGAGGATAAACAACCTCTTAATCAATACTCAAAAAACATTCGACATATGCCAGTTCTCCATCAGTGAACATTTAAAGGCGATGGCATGTAGGAGTTAGGGTTGAATCTATGACCTCAGATGTTGAGCTAATTTATTGCTCAGGAGATCCTGGTTCCACAACTCCAACTGACTGTATAAGTTTGTAGAAAGGACATCACTCAAAAACACAAACATTCTTTGTGATGTTTGAAAGATTTATAATCACACTCTTGGTGTCACCCAAATGAGGATGGGTTCCCCTTTGGAGTCTGGTTCCTCTCAAGGTTTCTTCCTCATAATGGTTCGTGCCACACAAGCACGTATGTTAGTTTTGCTGCTTCGTCTGCCCTCCGTCTCTTTCTGTCCTCTGGGCTTTTCTCAAATGCAGGTGCCGGTTCCTTTCATCTGGGCATTTTGGGCGATCTGCCATACCCTAGAGGACTTTTTTTGTTTTTCTTGTGTTATTTGTTGCATATACATTACATCACAGTGAAAATCTTTCTTCACATATCCCAGCTTTTAGGAAGGGGTCAGAGCTGGGTTCCGCAAACATAGTTCAAATCTGGCTTCCCTTATGGGAGTCCATGCAAGTTAACACCTCATCAAGAGCGTTTTGTGATGAGAGAAATTTAAGAAATTCGCCATGTACGTTCAGCACAGTTGGCTAAATCTTTAGAAAGTCAAACTAGGGTGACTTAAATAAATTTACCCCGTTTAGTACACTCATAACAACGAAACTGTTTGCCGAAGCGATGCGCTACATTCCAACAAATTCCCCTCACTATAGGACTTAAATAGCCTAAAAACTACGAAAAGATATATTTGTCCTGCCACCAGTGTACACTGAATAAAGTAGAGACAAAGCTGCACTTCTTCAATAAATGCACCAAACTGTGAAACTGCCCCACCTACTGGGGAGTATAGAGAGCCGCACCCTCGCAGCACTCTACATACACACCTGCCACACGATGAGCGACGGTGTATGACCACGTCATTTAGTGTAAATTATGCACACAAAAGATTACACTTTTGTGTATATACGTTATTTTATTTTCCTTCTTATTAAAACTTATTTTAACTTTTTTTTTTTTTTAGCCATTCGTAGATGGACTTGCCGGTGTGTTTCAGTTTTATTTGGACTTTATTGCTATTGTTTTTTGCTTGTTTGTTCTATATCTCTGTGGCCAAAGTTTGACTATAGGAATATTTTATTTTGCATGCCAAAAAAACAAACTTTCAGTCCTGAATGTTAAGAAAGACAGAAAAAAGAGACAGGGAACTGAACTGCGGAATCCTATACATTATATATAATATAAGAATCATTTATATTATTTATGTTGCAGCAATGTTGTAGGGACTATTTTACATTGTGTGAATGTATCGTTATCAGAAGGTCGTAAATTATAAATATTATAATATTATATAATAAAATCATGATCCTACCTTTGTTGTAACTTTTGGTAGCCGCACGGGCCTACTGTAAATATAGGATTTACAATATGAGCCATAAGCTGAATATATGACTTGTTAGAGCCACTGGCGGTCATCACTGTTCCAGTTTATTCCATTTGAATTATATAAATCGTTATTATTTTATAGTGAGAAAGAAATAGATTATTTGGAGTATGAGAGTAATTTATTCGGAGATTTCCGAAGCGTTTCCCTAACCCCCAGCCTGATCCGACTTCCTTATTCGAGATAAAATACTTTCACTTTCATTTTGCTGTGAAAGAGTATTTACTGTTTTTATTATTATGCGTATTTTTCACACTTAAATGATTCGGATCATCAAGCACATTTTTATGTAACACAACATGCATTTTTAAAATGATGATTTTATTTATCAAGGTGAAAAAGCTGTAAAAAAAAAAAAAAAAAAAAAACATGCCTGTCCCCATGTAAAAAATGTTGCCTTAATACCTAATTACTGGTTCTGCCACTTTTGGTGACAATAACTACAGTCAAGCCTTTTCCAAAACTGCCACCGAGACTTTCATGTCGCTGGGAGGGAATTTTCTCCCACTCTTCTCTGCACAACTGTTTTATTTCACCACAATGGAGGGTTTTTGAACATGAACCGCCTGTTTGAGGTCAATGAGATTTTAGTTGACTAGTCCACTCCAAAACCTTTTTATTTTTATTTTTGATGGCCATTCATAGACGTACTTGCCGGTGTGTATTAGATCATTGTTCTGCTGCATGAACCAAGTGTGTTTGAGCTTGAGGTCAGGAACTGACGGGTGGACATTCTCTTTCAGGATTAATGGTAGAGCACAGAATTCAAGGTTCCATCAATTAGTGATGACGATGGACAGGATTAGAAATGAGTTTATTAGAGGGACGGCGCATGTAGGACGTTTTGGAGACGAGGTGTGATTGAGATGGTTTGGACATGTGCAGAGGAGGGACATGGGGTATATCAGTAGGAGAACGCTGAGGATGGAGACACCAGGAAGGAGGAAAAGAGGAAGACCAAGGAGGAGGTTTATGGATGTGGTGAGGGAAGACATGCAGGTAGTTGGTGTGAAAGAGGCAGAAGTAGAGGACAGGGGGGTATGGAGACGGATGATCCTCTGTGGCGCCCCCTAATGGGAGAAGCCAAAAGAAGAAGAAGAAGCTAAAGGCTTCCAAAAGTCATTAACAGACATTCTCCTTGAAAGCCGGCCTTCTCTCCTTCTTTTCTTGCCTGCTCAACCCATAGCTTGTTTCTTGCATCATTTGTGCTAAAAGTCTTTCCTTCTTCTCCTTCCTCCTGTTTCTCCCCTTTCCCCTTCTTTCTTTCTCTTCTTTTCCTTTCAAATATACATTTCTCTGTATAGCTCTAGGGGCGATTTAGAAATATTTTAGCTCACCAAAGCTGCAAAAATATAGTTTGTCAGCAGAGCTCTGACTTAAACATGTTACACAGACGCCCCCCCCCCCCTAATTCCTTCTTCTTTAATTCCCTCCTCCTGCCCCCTCTTCCTCCCTCCGACGTCATGACGTACTGTACGTGCTGACGCAGGCGTGACGTGCAGCGCGGGAACTTTCATTCTGTTTACGGAAGTCAGGATGTCACGTGGATTCTTTCATAGTATTCTTACTAGAATTTATAACTTTTATAATCGCGTTTTTACACTTTTATTAATCGCGAAAGAGCTCCAGAGAGATGAATAATGTTAAGAGGTGATCTGAGTGAGAGTAAAAACACAGAGATGGATCTCGAGGCGGATATTATCGAGTTCAGAATTCCAACTGAAAACAATAAAACCCTGTTTATCTGGGAAATTCAGCCCTCACACTCCGAGGCGTTTATTTATGTGAGTAGATTCACCTTTTATTATTATTTATTATTCTCATAATGATTTAATTTCTCCAGAATGACTGCACTTTTAAAGATGAACAGCGAATCATTGATCAGAACATCAGAAAGAATGAAAGAAAAAATTCCTGCCCTGGTTTCTGCAGATCTCAAAATGATCTAAAGATTTATAAATATAACATCTCAGAATCTATTAGAAACACTCAGAGAGGTTAGTTTTCATTTTTAATCATGAATAACTGAATCATTATTATCAATAGATAGATGCACTGTATTGCCAAAAGTATTGGGACACCTGATCATGTTCCACTAGATGTTGGAGTGTGTTTATGGATATTTGTGTTCATCATCCACAAGTGTGTTATGAAAGGCAGGTAGTGATGTAGGTGAGGAGACCTGGTGTGCAGTCAGCGTTCACATTCATCCCAAAAGTGTTCAGTAGAGATGAGATCAGAGCTCAGCAAGATCTTCCTCTCCAAAGCATGTAAACCAGATCTTCAAGGAGCTCACTGTGTGCACAGGGGCATCACCATGCTGGAGCAGGTTTGGGTTTCCAAGTTCAAGTGAATGCAAAATGTTATTAAAGCGCATCTACAGACGTTGGACTTCTGATTGGAATGTTATGAGTTCAGATTAAAGCACCACTAAGGGCTGGGCCCTTGAGCAAGGCCCTTAACCATCAACTGTTGTATGAGTGGGATAACTGTAGGTCTCAGTGGATAAGAGCGTAGAATAAACATCACGGAGGTAAGACGTGTTCCTGCTGTGGAGCTTCACAAACCCTTCACGCTGCATCATATCAACAAACCTGCTTTACTTTATATGATGCAGTGTGCAGTGGAGTCGTGAAGATTTTATTTCAGTTTCTATGATGGATCCTGCACGAAACTCCAACGCTCAGGCTTAAGTTTAGTTTTGTGCAGGATCCATCATAGAAACTGACACTCTTCTAATTCTATACTGTTTATTATCACCTGCATCATGTGACCTTCTCCTGCGTCTTGTTCGCTTTAACAGGAGTCTCTGTGCAGTGTGTATTCTTCCTTTGGAGCGCTCTACCTGGTGAAGGTGTGTCCCAACGCCTCTGTGGCTGCGCCGGGCTTTTACGCACTGGTCAAGTTTTACTCCTCTGCCCAGGCATCCAAGGCTCAAAGAGCCACAGATAAACGGTGTCTGTTCCAGGAAGTTCCTCTCAAAGTAATGTAGCACTTCCATTATTTTCCAGCTTTTTTTTTTGACATTTCTCATAAAGGCGTGGCGCATCAAAGTGCTTCCTTTAATGTGTTCGCTCACAGGTGCAATGTAGTATGCCCAAAAGTATTGGGACACCCGACTTTTCCAGCCACATGTGGTTCCTCCTCAAACTTTGGTTGCATGGCATTTTCCCTTCACTTAAACTAGGAGAGTCTAGGAGAGTTGGAGTGGAAGATCTCCTGCTTTAGCGCTCCAGCCCTTTTAGATGATTTTTTTAATGCTCTCTGCATCCCAGACCTTCTCACCTCACCTACATCAGTACCCGACTTTACATATATCCTTGTGGGTGAATGAATCTCACACAAATCTCCTCAAAATCTAGTGGAACATCTTCCCAGAAGAGTGGAAGTTAGTATAAAAGCAAACGGGGACTGGATGTAGAATGGGATGTTCAAAAAGCACACGATCTCATGATCAGGTGTCCACAACATTGTAGTTATATATTGGGATGTTTCTTCTTTTAATAATAGGATTTTTGTTCATTCCATTTTGCAGTTTGTCTTTTTGCAGACCGTTTGTTTTTTTTTTTTTTCTGTTATAACCTACACTCCACCACTAGATGTCAGTGTTTACCACAATTCCATCCACCTCACTGAGGAAACTAAAGGTCCTGTTTATTATATAAGATGTCTTGGATTTTAATAATTGAATTGCCTAATTAAAAAAAAAATTGATGATGCTGCATTTGAGAAAAATACCGCCATCTCTGAAGGTTGATATTTAGTTTTTTTTTTCTTTGTAACAAAGGCAAAGAGACCTGATAATATCCATGTAGCCCTACATAAAACGAAGCCATGGTACTACAGGACACTACTAATACATTAATTTTAATGATAATTAATAAAAAAAAAAATCATAAATAAAATGGCTTTGCAGGTCTTATCTAAAATAATGTTAGTATGGTATTTAACTCTCTACAGAACAGAGGTGTTTTAAACTGTATATTTATGATTTATAAGATGGACAGGTACATAATATAAAAGATTTGTATCTCTTACATCCTTACAGATCATGATTTTTCTTTTTTCCCCCTATTAGAAAAATTCAGCCCTATTCAGCTCTACTCAGTTCCGTATTTGCATAATGGGTGACGAGTGTTGCCGTGACGAAACGCATCATGGAAATAATATCATAACAGCTTTAGGGATTCATTCTTGCAAAATATGGAAACTGAAAGATACTACAACACTGCACTGCTGCAACATCTGATGAATAACATCATAGAAAAATGAGAGTTTTATGTCTGGATTCTGTTTCTGTATCCAGTCGTCTGAATTGCTTTTTGATTATTCTGTACTTTATTTTAAAAAAAAGAGAGAGAGAGAGAACATCTGATCATAAGATTGGTACGTGCTCCTTTTTAAACATCCCATTCCACCTTTCATCTCCATTTGCTCTTATAAGAAGCTCCACTCTTCTAGGAACACTTCAGCCACAAGGGTGTTGGTAAAGTCTGAAGAAGGTGAGAAGGTGAGGAGGTTCCTGAGTTGCAGTCGGCATTCACGGTTCATACCAAAGGTGTTCAATAGGGTTGGAGCTCTATAGCAGGAGATCTTCCACTCCAACCCACATGGAGCTTCATGGAGCTGGCGTTGTGCATTTTGTGTAATGCTGGAACGGGTTTGGGTCTCAGTAAAATGTAATGCTCCCGAATCCAAAAACCTCATAGGATCGTGGGTCTCCAACTTTTTGGGACCACATGGCTGGAAAAAAAAAAGTCAGGCGTTCCGATACTTTTGACCACACAGTGTAAAAGATATAATGATATGTAAATGTGTTGTGATTGTAAACCATTATAATATTCACATCTTGGATAAAGTACCATCCTTTTGTTTCTGTCCAGGTCAGACTGAGCACAAAGCAGAACCCGAAGTTCTTGTCTGAATCCCAGTCCCTCAGCAATGCTAAGTGCCAAGACTTGGCTAATCATTACCTTGGTTACAATGGCTGGTCTACTCGCATCATCACTGTGAGTAACGTCCATAGACGTGTAATACGAATCTTTTCAGAGGTTTCATCCAAAACCGTAATCTCGCTGCGAAAGGATTCTGCAGTACTTCTGTTCCAGAAGATCCATTATGTTGGTGGATTTTAGCTCAGATCATTGGTTCTTAGCTCCATAGTCCACATACAACTTCTCACGAACTGCTGAAGTGCTCATTTTCAGTGTTGTTTCTTCTCCCCAGGTGAAAGATATATCGCAGTGTGCAGATGCGGGTTGGAGCTTGGACGCAGGCAGCCAGGGAGAGCTGCTGAAATACGGCTGTATCGTGGAGCTGATTCTCCCTCGGCATGGAGTGACGTGCCGTGGGGTTGGTGTCGCTGAGGAGGTGGTGGATAAGGAGAAAGGTGAGGGAGCCATGCTGGTATTGTTGCTCATACTGTCCTATCCAGTTTTATCTGAATGGATACACTCTTATTCTCTTATGGGAAACTAATCAGGAGCAGGGTGTTGGGGTGCGACCTGACGTGTGATGTTTCCTAATAGCAGCAGTGGATGAAGTACAAGCATGTATTTGAGTTAAAGTAAAATGTGACTCCAGTAAAAGTAAAAGTGTCTCTTTAAACTTTCACTTGAGTAAAAGTACAAACGTTTTTACCTTCAAATGTACTTCATTATCCAAAGTAGTGATTTATTATAACTCTAATGTTCCTGTTATCATTTTTATCACAAGACTCTTTAATCACCTCAGTTTCTGTGAAAAGACTCGAATGTGACTCTCAGCACACTGATCTATTAATAGAATGATATTAATGACTCAAACACTGATTGATTTCTATTACAATGATCATGAACCCAAAACCTTCTTTTCATCTACTTCAGTAAAAACGTGTAAATGAGGTCACGTGTGTGGTGTCGAGTTCGAGTCTGGAGTTTCTTCATCATTTATTCCTCTCTAAATGTCCTGCTTGATGTTGAACTGATGCTGAACTGTACGTTGGTGATCAGTAGATGCACCGAGCGCCGATCAGAACACGTGTAAAACAGAGCGTGCGCTCGATCCTGATTGGTGTTTTGCCGCGTGTTTCACCGGTTACGTTTTTATCCTCGTAAATAAAAAGAAACGACTGATTTCACTAAATGTATTTGAGTAAAAAAAAAAAAAAATTGACTTTGAAATGTAGTGAAGTTACAGTAAAAATCTCCCCGAATAGAAACACTTCAGTAAAGAACAGATACGTGAAAAAACTACTTAAGAACAGGAACGAATTACATTTACTTCATTACTGTCCAACGCTGCCTAATAACACGTTTCTGTTCTATTATGTGTTTAAATTCTCAACATATTGATTTATTCATTAATAAAACAGTGTTCCATTTATCCATTTATTATAGGACTAAATAACACCAGCTGTCTTTTATTATTACTTACATTTCAGCTGATCATGAACCCTGTGTATACTGTATATATATTATATTATATTATATATTATATTATATATTGGTATATATTATATCATGTTATATATTATTATATATTATATTATATATTATTATATATTATATTATATTATATATTATTATATATTATATTATATATTATTATATTATATATTGTTATATTATCTATATATATAAAGCTGAAATACCACTGACTGACTCACTCACTCATCACGAAATCTCAAAAACCACTGAACGGATTGCGATGAAATTTGGAACATACCTTCCTCTTGGGTCTTAGGTGCTCACTAAGAAAGGGTTTTGAAAAATTCGCCCTGGATCGCGGCTAACTCGCGAAAAACGCGATTTCTCACGCATTGTAAATTCTTCGAAATAACAGTACGGATCCTAATGAAACTTACTACATTGTTTCTTATTAGATGTTAGATACACGATACAAATTATTTTCAAAGTAGTTTGCCCTGTATCGGTACTACAAAGGGGTAGTACGTTATTTGTTGACGTTACGTTCTGATCTCTGATCATCCAGTCCTGCTCAGTGCTTACTGCTTATTGCCATATTGCTTAGCGTTCTGCCTTCCGTAGCGAAGCACGGGTACTTTCAGCTAGTATACTTATATTATATATTGTTATATTATATATTATATTATATATTGTTATATTATATATTATATTATATATTGTTATATTATATATTATATTATATTATATATATTCTGTATTACACTGAGATTTTTTTGCACATGGTTAAATTCTTGAATGAATAAAATATTCCTCCAGGTCCTCAGAAGATTATCGTTTTATAAAAATTATTTATCTTTATCTAGAGCGACTTACATTTATCTCATTCATACTGAGCAGCAATAGGGGTTAAGGGGCCTTGCTCAGGGGCCTGGGAGTGGCAGCTTGGTGTGGCTGGGATTTGAATATGTATGTATATATGAATAATAATTCATGGCTTTTCTTTCAGGTCCAGAGGAAAAGCTGTGGAAAAGACGAACGCTTATGAAATGGGCCAAAGATAAAGCAGTTGTTGCAGCCTTTGAGAAAGTGTTATTAATAGTTCTTGGTAGGTCGTTCTGATCATGAATTCAAGCTTTATATTCTATATTTAATACGGCAAGGGTTAGGAATTGTGTGCTTCTAGTCATGTTTTAGGGGTGTAACGGTACATGTATTCCAACTTCTTCGGTTTAAGGCTTTCGGGTTCGGTGCACGTGTGCAATGCCAGAGTGAGCGAATGAATGAAGGATGAAAGGAATGAGGATATTTGTGAATGTGTGCTGAAATAAGTAGAACAGTTAAGGAGCTCATATCTTATTCAATATTAAATGTAACACACACTTTTTTACACATCTGTATTACCCAAATGGAGTCTAATAGATGCAAACTATTTAATTAACTTTTTCCATTTATTTCATTTTATTTAATCAATTTCATTTGTGCCAATTTAATCGAATACTCAAATTGAATCAATATAATAAAAAATTGTGTCGTGTTCATTTTATTTATTCAATAAAATTTTTATATATTTTATTTTTGTCAAATATTATTTTATTTATTATTTAACCCAGCAGGCAATTTATTTAAAATTGTAAAAAAAAAAAAAAAAATGTATATGTATGTATCATTTCTGCATCATTTTTGGTTTTGACTTCTGCTTCCCAGGGAATGGAAAAGTAGCCGTGGAACGCAGAACGGATCAAGAGGAAATTTTGCCCGATGAGAACGTCGAGGGAATCCTTCAGGTGTGTGTGTGATTTTTAGTATGTTAGAAAATGTTAACAAGCAAAAATACAGCAAAACACTTTTTCTGGAAAGTCTAAAAACCAAAATCTACACAATACCGTGTGTGTGTGTGTGTGTGTGTGTGTGTGTGTGTGTGTGTGTGTGAGAGTGTATGATGTGCGCATGCTTGCATTCCAACCGGTTTCCTTTAATCCTAATGCAGATGTTGCGTCTCTCTACGTTTATTCTGACTCTTTCACACCACTGTATGATTTTCTTGGTGTTTGTTTACTCTAGTGTTTAGTCTCCTCACAGCCTGTTCATCTCTCATGTGCTTTTATTTTCCACTGCAGTGAGGCGCTACTTCCGTTTGAAAGGTTTTTTTTTTCTTTTCTTAAACCGCTTCTCGTTTTTTTCACTCTTTTAAAGGGATTTCCTATTAAAAGCTCTTACGCAACGAGGTCCTGCGGCTCATTCCATTTCTCTTCTTTTAATTCATTTATTTATTAATAAAGCAACGACTGGCTCCTTTTATACCACTTTCTCTAATCTGAAGGAGAGGACGGATATTTTTATATCAGCAGCTTTTGGCAGACGTGTAGAATGTGATTTTGAGTGAAAACGTCTATGAGCACCGTCACTGAAGTTGATTTTCATTTCTGTAGTGAGAGCGAAGTCACTGAAGGGACCGCCGGATGATGCGCTTATTAAAAAGGGGAATAATAAAACGGAGAAAAATGTAGAATTGTTGATTTCAATAAGGAAATGTGTTAAAATGTACGTTTATGGAAGGAGTCTCCAGTGTCAGTGCTTCGTAACCTTCAGGGGAAATGCTATAACTGTTTTATAACTTTGTTCAGTTGAATTCAGCTGCACAGGGAAAAAGAGATGCTGTTGAAGGAAAGACTGTTTATAGCTGCTATAACATGAATAAGTGCAGCGACTTACACCTTTCATTACAAATGTGACTTATTTTACTCGCACGTCTCACCTGTGTCTCTCTCTCTCTCTCTCTCTCTCTCTCTCTCTCTCTCTCTCTCTCTCTCTCTCTCTCTCTCTCTCTTTCTCTCTCTATATCTCTCTCTCT
>JAAIIK010000118.1:264038-276146 GCA_014706435.1 Silurus glanis
GTGTGTGTGTGTGTGTGTGTGTGTGTGTGTGTGTGTGTGTGTGTGTGTTGTAGCTCTCGGCTCTACCACTCAGGCTGGAACATTATCTCTGAAATCAAATTTCACTTCCCAATTTTCATTCTCTTTGCGATTCTCTCTTTTATTTTACATCACTTTTACTATGTTTCACATTTCACTCCAGTTTTATTTCCCTCGGTGTGCAAACGACTGAAGATTCCGTGGTCTGATTCTGAAGTATTTTTGTGAATGAGTAATGATGTCATGACTGGACAGATTCTGCTGGATTCAGTGAATTTGTAATATTGTCAGCACAAAATATTTCATTCGTGATGTGAATTGATTCTGCCAATTGTTGCGAATGTGAATTATATTTAAGTTCTACATTTTAAGTATGAACTGGATCACGGAGGTCTTTGCAGTACCCAAAAAAAAAAGTACTTTATAGCAATGAGGAAACAAAAAATCTTAAAAAAAAAAAAAAAAGAGTTACTGAAAAGGTTCTTTGAGAAACCGAAAATTGTTTCTTCTACGGCATTGCTCTAAAAAAAACCCCTTATTGGTTGTTCCTGGCATCTTAATTTTAAAGAACATGGGTTTAGGTTTCTCTATCTGTCTCTGTCTTCTCTATCTGCAATATCCGTTACTCCTGTTCATCCACTTCATTCTCTGCTTCATTTATAAGGAAGTCATATTTAAACACACTCTCCAACATCTCCCAGAAGAAAACAGGTTTTCCGGAGTCTTAAGGATTCTTCTTCATGGCTTTTCCTCCACAATGTCACCTCTGGTCTTTAGGGGCTGAAATCTACATCTGGATTTCTGTACAAGCTGCTGTTTGACGATGAGAGTGTTTTATTAATAATGCTTTAAAACTGTGATTAACTGGAAGTGATTTTCTTTTACACGCTTACACAACGCCAGATTTTGATATTATTTATTTCATTCACATTTACATGCTCATACAAGTGTGTGATTAAGAAATGATGATGGCGAGTGCACACACACACACACACACACACACACACACACGCACACACGCACACACGCACACACACACACACACACACACACACACACTGTGAGTGGTGGCCTATAAACTTGAGCTCACAGGGGAATTAAATTACTGCCAAATCTACTCATCAGGCTGATTGATCTTCATTGGTCCAGACAGGAATGCTCGGATTGGTCATGTATTATTTTTCCCCAGACAGCATTTTTGTCATTCATTTAGGCATCAATGTCTAATGTCTAATGTTTAGTCAGATGATTGAGTAAATACTTGATGATTAGCATCGCTATCAGCTGAAATGCATGAGTGATTAAGAGCACTTAACCAGATCTCATGCTACTTTTAGAAACGATGATTTAAAGTAGCATTAGCCATTACCCCAGAAGGCTAAACTGAAATTAGGTGAGTCAGCCGCAGAGTTACTCACGCGTGATTTTTTTCCCCTTTGTGAACACTGGTTTTTTTAGTGCAGGTATGGGCGTTGGCGTTCTCCCGTCGTTGCTCTTGAAATAAACACGAAGACCTGAAGATTAATTAGTGACTCAAAATAATACAGTCATGTGAAGCAGAGTCTCATTACCTTAAATGAACCTCAATGACTTGGCACCACTCCATACTGCAAAAGCAGTTGGTACTCGATGTTTAGGCAGTTGTACTCAATGACTCCTCAGCATACAGAGAGGAGGTACAACAACTAACAGCCTGGTGTAGAGCAACAACCCGTATCTGAACGTCGACAAAACTAAAGAGATGGTTGTTGACTTTAGGAGAACGCTCTGTGCTCTTTCTGAGAAAGCTGAGGAACGCCCATGTTCCAACCCTCCCCACCATCCTAACCATGTTCTACAGAGCATCCTGAGCAGCTGCATCACTGCCTGGTTTGGGAACTGCGCCGTCTCGGATTGTAAGACCCTACAACGAATCGTGAGGACGACTAAGAAGATCATCAGAGTCTCTCTCCTCTCTATCACGGACATTTACACCACACGCTGCATCTGCAAAGCCAACAGCATTGTGGACGACCACACACACACCCCTCACACACACCCCTCACACACACACCTCACACACACTTTTCACTCTCCTACCATCAGGAAAGAGGTTCCGAAGCATTCGGGCTTCACATCCAGACTGTGCAACAGTTTTTTCCCTCAAGCCATCAGACTCCTCAACACACAGAACTGAACTGAACTCTCACACACACACACACACACACACACACACACACAGTCTTCAGTCCCACCATATTATATTAATTTATTATTACACAACTGTTTACATGCTGTTTTGACTGCTGCTATTGCTGTTCTGCACAATCTTTTGTGTTTAGATTTTGTGTTTATTTACACACTCCTGTATCCTGTCCTGTATCGTATACAGTAGGTTTACTGGCGGCACTTTTGTGTATTTGTCTTTTGTTTTGCACTGTTTGCACTTTATGTGGTGAGGACATTTACTTTAGTCCTGAGCTCTGTGTTCTGTTATGTAGCTTTATGTAGCTCTATGTTGTTTAATGTAGCACCAGGGGGTTCTGGAGGAACATTGTCTCATTGTCACTGTGTACTGCGTCTGCTATATAGGGTTGAAATGACAATAAAAGCTTCTTGACTTCTTGAGATGCATGACCAATGCTGGGCCCTAAAGCTATAGGCTCTTAACCCTCAACCAATCAGGCGAGATCATTGTAAGCCACTCTGGAGAAGGGTGTCTGCCAAATAATGTAAATGTAACGATTTGTTTTGTGTCGTTTTAGAAGAACTTTCTGAGAGTTTTGATACGAGTACCAATCATTTGTCACTGTTGGTTTTTTGAGCAAAGTTTCTAAACCTCTTCTGCATCTTAACTGTTAGCTGTGTTTTAATACGAGTGTTTCCCAAATCAATAGATTTACATTTAAAACAGAAATTTAGTTCAGTTCAGTGTCACTAAAAATATCAATACATTATTTTACATACCTTAGTTTTATTTTAAGTATAAAAAAAGGAAGCACCCTTTAATTCACGCACAAAAAAAAAAACATTTGTGTGGTTTTCAGTGAAACAAGAACGGGAAATGCGACTATTTTGGGTGAATGTACCAGCGTTACATTTAATTGCTAAATTTGCATGATTATGTTTGTTAGTTATACGTCGCATAGTGGATGAGTTTATTGTTCGAACCAATATAAAAATGTTAGACGCAGAAACCTCGGTGCAATGATTTATTATTTATATTAATTATTATTATATTAATTATTTTTTATTATATATATATATAATCACATTGCACTGAGGTTTCTGCGTCTAACATTTTTATTTAAATTGTAAGCACGTCTTAATATATAAAATACATAATAATATATATAATACATATATAAAGACGCGCTTACAATTCAACGAGCCGCAGGAATAAAACACTGCGTCAATGTCCATACAAATCCAACATTTTATTACTGTTGATGAATACGTTCTCTCACTCTCTCCTGCACTGATATCTTAAGTATTGTTTTCTCTGACGAGTCAGACTCAAGGGAAAGTCTTCTTGCAGGACGATTTGAAAAGAAAAGGAAATTGCTGTATCCGGCTCTTCTCTCCCAACATTACACAACAACTTTCAAACGAATTAAAAATATTGGTTCTCAGCCGTTTTCACTTTGAATGAGTATTTAAGCTCAGAAATGGCTCTTCAAAACACAAAGCTCTCAGCAAGCCGAGAAAAGAGTCCTGATTTATCTTTACATTAAGGTAAGAAGAAGAAGCGGTGTGAATGCATGCTTATAATAACTCCTTTAGTAATAATACTACTTATGTCGTAACTATATTTTGTACTGCTGAAAATAATATGTTTTAGTGACTAAAATTGTACATTGGTGCTCAGATTTTTTTCTCTAATATGATGTGCGATTTTTTGAAAATTATTATTATTAATGATTTCCATTATTTGTGTATCTGATAAGAGCCACTTGTGTCTCCTGTCATTTGTTTATCTTTTGTTGTAAAGTATTGCTCATGATGAATGACTCACTAAAACTAGTAAAATCTTATCGAGGGCTGCTCTCTATCTCTCTGTCTCAGCTTTATTTATTCTCAGTGAGAATCTGAAAGATGGCAGGTCTTCGTGCTTTCACCTGGCTGTGCACCTTGATCATCTGCACCATGCAGGTTAGCTCAAAGCCTACACCCTGCAGGCTTCAGAGGAGACTTATAGAAGGGAGCTACAATTATCTGGACAAAATGGTGAGCCGCACATTCATCTGAAGCACACAATGTACATGAGGATAACGAGATTCCCCATCAGTGAGCGTGACGTTTGCTTTTTGTTTTGTATTAGGGAGACAGATTGCCTTTGCACTGCCTTGAAGGCACTGTTCCTGTCCCGTTTCCCGAGACAGCGTTCCTGTTTAACACGTCCGAACAGGTGAATATTAATTCCATTAAGTAACAACAAAAAAAAAAAAACTACCTCAGTCAGGTTGGGCAGGTTTGTTGTGACTTTTTCGGTAGCATTTAACGGGAGGCCAAAAGTTAAGTGATCTGGATTATGAATGAGAACAGCCAGGATTTTCTCAAGGTGACATAATTGACTTATAGCAAAGACTCCAACAAGGAGATTCGATCCATGGCGGTATTTAGCATTTAAGCTTTACGACCTTTTGACAAACACGTCAGAGATCTGAACAGACTGTAGGACTAAAGACTTAATCTAATGGGGATGTGGAATCTTACTGGTTAAGACTCTGGGTTACTGATTGGAAGGTTGTGGGTTCAAGCCCCAGCACTAGTCGGTATTGGGCCCTGATGTAAGGGCTACGGCTCTCTTCACCTTCCCATGTAAGTGGTCATTTGCAGATTAGCATGAGGCCGTTTTCGCCTCTAGATGATTGTGATGAACATCCGTTCCTCCTGAAACCCTGAAAAGTAGTCAGTGTTAACAAACATGTTGACTGAACATATATATAGTAAGTCTTTAAAAGATATGAAGTTCTTCTCTGTTTATTTCTGATGTTGTGTATCACAAGTAGAACATTTTCAGGTTGAATAAGGGGTTCTCTTTGGCTTTTATTGTTTGGAGGTCAATTGTATTGTGGGTAATGTCGGAAATCTAGAATTTCATTACGGATTAAATTTTTAAAGCCACTGTAGATTTCCTGCTTATATGACAATCGTGGTTGAACAAGGTGAATTTTTTTCATCATTTATCTTTTACTCTATCTATCTGACCTCAACTTTAGTCTCCAGTATTTTCTTCATAACCTTGCTGCTGGAGCAACCCTGCAAGCCACAATTACTCCGTACATATAATCTTCTTGTTATATCATTACTGTTGTTTTTTTTTTCTTCTTCTACCAAACAGGTCATTGCCCTGGAAAAGACTATCTACTTAACTTTGACCCACATCTCCTCCTTGTTTAATGAAGAAGGAACTCCTAATCACTGGAAAAACCTTGAGGTCTTTGAGAACATTATTGACCGCCAGATTGAGGAGAACCAATGTGTAAGACGAAAAGTTATAAAAAAAGAAAAAGCTCAGAAGGTGTGTAAATGCTGAAATGTTTGAAATTTGACATGTGTTTTTTTCCCCCCCTGAATATTAGATCATGAACAAAGTTCTAGACTCACAGGAAAACTTTCTCCAGCGTGAAAAGGCTCTCAAAGAGTATTTCGACAAAATCTCAACCGTTTTGAAAGAAAAGGTATAATTATAACCTGTTATCAACCCGTGATATGCACATTTTGTGTCATTTGAACAAACTCATCTAAACAGCACTGCTTTGTTGTTTTCTCTTCAGGATTTCCAGGTTTGTGGTTGGGAAATCGTCCGAAAGGAGGTCCTCATCACTCTACAGTTCATTCTGAATAAAGACTTGGAGGGTGTTCTCATTTCCACCAAGGGCTGAGCGACTAGATCGGCTGTCTGATATTTAAAAGTCCTTTCATAATTGATATGAGGATCGGGACTTTTTTTTAATTTTATTTATTTATTTATTTATTTTATGTTTAAGATTGTATTTTGATACAGAAAAGTTGTATTTATATTAAAAAGATAATGTTTTTCAAATGCAAAACCAGCTTTATTAGTATTCATTTCACCAATTCAATCCAAGTCACAAACTTCTGGTTTTAACTTGGAGAACACGCTAACTCACGACATGGCTACCGTTCCAACACCGTGCAGTTCCGTCTGGACTGCAGCTCATTTGAACCGACTTCATCACACAACAAGACAATGAGCAGAAGCGTACATCTGAGCTCTGTAAATGTTATTTAGAGAGTAAACAGACGTCTGGAGTGATATCTATCAAGGAACGGTCTGCCCAGTCACCGCACCTAAATCCTATTGAACTGCTCTGGGATGAACTGGATCACAAGAAAGAAAGAATGAAAGAAAGAAATCTCCAAATTGGCACAACTTTGGCACAGTATTTTAGCTGAAGGTTTGTAGAAAGCGACTGTCCGGAAGTGTGTAAAGCTGTTGTTCATGTTCAGAGGGATTTTTCCGAGAAAACAAAAACATCTGGAAATGTATAGATCTGTTTGGTAAATCTCCATACGGTTACATTATCAAATGTGTTGCATAGAAACAAAGAGAACATGCACTCGTCTCTCAAAAACCTTTTCATTTCAGAACTATTTAGGGAACCAAAAATTGGCATTGCTGCATGAAACACTTTTGATTGTTTTATTTTTAATAGAACTTCGTTCCTGGGTTCTTGTAAAAAAAAAAAAGAGTGTTTATTTTTTGGTTTATTATTCTGCCATTGCTCCACCCTGAGCTCTATCCCTTTTGTTTCCATTCAACCTCTCAAATACCAAATACACTCCCATCCACCTGCTACATCACCCACCCATGCCTTTAACGCCCCAAACCCCAGACTGGGCTCTAAAAGAATGGGGTCCTCACCCGGGATCTCTTCATATTTGGTATTCCTTTTTTTCTTTCTTTTCTCTCTCTCTCATTGTTGTGCACTGAGAATATTGTGGTTCGGTTCTGATTTTTGAGAATGGCAGCATTTTATTCGACTGCGCGCGCGCTACAGTAGAGCAATTCGATAAGTGCAGGAAGGACGATTTTTGCATTTAATAGCGGACTTATTCAGTGTTTGCGTTCCGAGGCACTAGTGTTCCAGAAGGTCTTACCTGAGCATGAGTTCTGCTGAAGACCCCGAGCAGCCACGCGCTGGTTCCGCAGACCCCCGGGATTTGCTTTGTAGGAGCTCGAGTTTGGAAAAAAAAAAAAAGCGAAAGGAGAACGTGACACTGTTGCTGTGAGTTCAGGAAAGGAAACGGAGGAGAAGAAGATAAACCAGCCTGCCTTTCATAAGAGCCGAAATGTAGCGCAATCAGACTAATGAGACTTTTGAAGTCGCATAGAAGTCGCATAGACGTGCACAGAAGTCGCATAAGCGCGTGCCGCAGTGCCGCAGACACTCCGTTAAGAGCAGAGCAGGAAGTAGTGAAGTACAAATACTTCTTAGATTTTTCTGGAATCAGTATTTTACTCCACTATTGATTGTTCTTACATTCTCCAAACCAGCCTCGTTACTTTCAGTGTTATTTCTTCTCATTGAGCTCTGTTTTCAGCCCATCAGCCCTTCATTGTGCTGCTTTTTCACCAGATCACTGGTGTATTATTTCCTGCCTATCAGCCGTAGATGTAGACAAGCAGAGCAAACAATGAGCAGGTCAACAAGAGGAATGGACCATGTGAATGCAGCGGAGGACACAGATGTGAAAATAAAGACATTCCTCAACACCATGGACATGTATAAGGGAGATGTTCGAAATTTGAGAAATCACATACATAATCTAACATTTTATTCTTATATCTTTCTTTTCATGAGCCATTTTAATTTTTGAAGTTTTTTTCCCTACAGTTTTGTTGGTCTTTTATATAAGGGATGCTGCCACATGTTTTTTCTTTTTTTTTTAAATAAGGATGTTCTTGATGTTCTTCAGTTCTGTAGTATGTAGCTGTCATTTGAAATCTGAGGTTTAGTCACGTAGTTTCTTGTTGTAGAACTGCTATACAGGTGAAGTATAAATGATCAACTTCCTGTTAGAACTTCAATAAAATGCCCAGGAAACTCACCTTCAATTTGTCATTTCTATGTCATATATACATACATACACAAAAGTATTGGGACACCTGATCTTTCCTGCTAGATGTGGTTCTTTTCCAAACTGTTACCACAAATCTGGAGGAACTCAATTGTACAGGACGTCTGTAGATGCACTTTAATACAATTTTGCATTCGCTTGAACTTGGAAACCCAAACCTGCTCCAGCATGGCGATGCCCCTGTGCACACAGTGAGCTCCTTGAAGATCTGGTTTACATGCTTTGGAGAGGAAGATCTTGCTGCTATAGAGCTCTGATCTCATCTCTACTGAATACCTTTGGGATGAATGTGAACGCTGGCTGCACACCAGGTCTCCTCACCTACATCAGTACCTGCCTTTCATAACACACTTTTGGCTGAACACAAATATCCATAAACACACAACAAAATCTAGTGGAACATTTTCCCAGAAGAGTGGAGGGAATTAGAAGAGTAAATTGGGACTAAAGGTTGAATTCAATGCTCAAAGATTACATACCAAATTTTGACCAGGTGAACAAATACTTTTAGAAATATAGTGTGTGTGTGTGTGTGTGTGTGTGTGTGTGTGTGTGTGTATATATATATATAATATCACTTAATCATTAATGATCATAAAGTTAGGCTATAATAAAAAACAATATATTTTAAATATAAAACTAAAGCAGGTATTGTGAAATTTTGTTGTGAAAACTAAATAATGAAGGCGTGGCTTATTAAACGTTTTTGTAGACAATTATAATAAATACGTTCACGTTACAATAGTCATCATTGGTATCCATGTTATTTGTCGGTTTCTTTCCACTGCGCATGTGTAATGAAAAAAATCCCGCCAAACTTCTGTCTCACGCTTGATTGGTTGCTGTGTCCGCTGTTAGGCGTAGCAACAGGACGATGATTGGTCGTTGTTGCATCCTTTCCGGAACTTTCCGACAGAACACAGCGCGGGACGCAAAGCAGACGATAATTTGATATTTCGGTACAGGACTTTTGGTTCGGTGCGCACGTGTTAAGCGGCGGACCGGAAGTCTGTTTAGTCTCTTGTTTAGTTTATTCAAGACGCGTCTCGTACCTTTTTGTTATGTCTGGATGTGTTTCTAAAAGAGCGTCTTGTCTTCACTGCACCTGATTTTTAGCCATTGTGATTCAAAAAATTGCGCTAAGCCAAATCGTGATTTAGTTTAATTTTGATGAATCATGCAGCCCTTCCTGCTAATTTAGTTGTTTGCTGGTTTTCAGTGTAAAACTTAGTGAAACGATTCTTTGTTTGAGTAACATTTCCACCAAATGAAAACAAAATCGTGATACTATTTAATATAATAAATTTGGTCACTATAATCGTGATATGACATTTCTACGCTTTCTATCTTTTACTCAATTCTTCATCATTTCTCTGTCTAAACAGTCAAGAGCAAAGAGTCCCAGCCCCATTTCCTCCTGTCTTCTCATTCCCAAAATTCCCAAAGGATGTTCAGTCAAAGTTGGATAACAATGAACCATGATATTATATCAGCTCTTACCGGAATACAATTATACGAGTGCTGGAAGAGACTATCGCCCAGCACACACTTCTTCTTCTTCTTCTTCTTTCGGCTTCTCCCATTAGGGGGCGCCACACCGGATCATCCATCTCCACACCCCCCTGTCCTCTACATCTGCCTCTGTTACACCAACTACCTGCATGTCTTCCTTCACCACATCCATAAACCTCCTCCTTGTTCTTCCTCTTTTCCTCCTTCCTGGTGTCTCCATCCTCAGCATGCTCCTACTGATATACCCCATGTCCCTCCTCTGCACACACTGTATGTTTAAAAAAAAAACTCTTATCTATCTGTCTATCTGTCTATCTATTCCGAACTCTCGTAAATTCCTTTGATAGATACCCTTTAAACAATGACTATGTTTGTGTAGTAAAGGCTCTTATCTCCAGATACCCTTTCCTCAGACGTGCAGAAGGAAAAGGAAACGTCAGTAGAATGTCTTTTTTCCCTGCATTATAGACATTTTGCTTTCAGGATCATGAAACCTTGTATTTCAGCACCAGTCAGTATTAACAAATGTCAATATTTTAATCTGTGGAGTGGAAGAGGATTGGTGGAGGAACGTATAAACATTTTAATGAAGCGTTAAATGCATATCTAGGGTCTAACCCTAACCCTATTCATTTTTTAAGTTAAACCTTTTAAAAAAGAAAAAAAAACATTTTAAAGTTTTTCAAGTTAGACATGAATGTTCTTAGGATTCCTTTTCATAAACAATGTAATATAACAAGATCTAAAATTGGAGAACAATGAATGTTTTCCTATTAATTATTATTTTTTAATACATATTGTCACTAGTGGCCCAATGTATGTAACAGTGTGGGTACAGTTTTCATTGCAGCAAGAACCAGCAGGTCTGTGGAAAGCAATGCCTAGCAGTGATTCATTATAAACTCTCAATGTTTATATTCTACAGATTTAAACTGCGGTCTTTAACCTAAAAAAAACAATTCACTCAGATTAAATATGACAGAATTGTGCAAACTATAATCTTATTACATGAGGCAGGTGACGACTACATGTCTTTCACTGGTGATGATGTTATTTCAATCAAGGCCCGTGTGAAAACATTACAGGACATGGTGATGAGAAAATGAAAAGAAAATGAGAGAGAGAGAAGGTTGGATGGTGTGGAGATGGTGAAGCAGGATGTAGATAGGATTAGTAAGGAGGAAGTGAGAGCAGCGATTAAGAGGATGAAGAGTGAAAAGTCGGTTGGACCAGATGACATACCGGTAGAAGCGTGGAGATGTTTAGGAGAGATGCAGTGGAGTTTTTAACAAGATTGTTTAACAGGATTTTGGATGGTGAGAAGATGCCTGAGGAATGGAGAAGGAGTGTGCTGGTACTGATCTTTAAGAATAAGGGAGATGTGCAGACCTGCAGTAACTACAGGGGAATTAAGTTGATCAGTCACACCATGAAGTTATGGGAAAGAGTAGTGGAAGCCAGGCTGAGAGAAGAAGTGACCATCTGTGAGCAACAGTATGGTTTTATGCCGAGGAAGAGCACCACAGACGCATTATTTGCTTTGAGAATGTTGATGGAGAAGTATAGAGAAGGTCAGAAGGAGCTGCATTGTGTATTTGTGGATTTAGAGAAAGCGTACGACAGGGTGGAGAGAGGAGTTGTGGTATTGTATGAGGAAGTCTGGTGTGTCAGAGAAGTATGTGAGGGTGGTGCAGGACATGTATGAGGACAGTGTGACAGCAGTGAAGTGTGCAGTAGGAATGACAGAATGGTTCAACGTGGAGGTTGGACTACATCAAGGATCAGCTCTGAGCCCTTTCCTGTTTGCAGTGGTGATGGACAGGTTGACGGACGAGGTCAGACAGGAGTCTCCCTGGACTATGATGTTTGTGGATGATATTGTGATTTGTGGTGAGAGTAGTGAGCAGGTTGAGAAGATCCTGGAGAGGTGGAGATATGCGCTGGAGAGAAGGGGAATGAAAGTCAGTAGGAGTAAGACAGAGTACATGTGTGTGAATGAGAGGGAGGACAGTGGAGGGGTGCAGTTGCAGGGAGAGGAGGTGGAGAAGGTGGAGGAGTTCAGGTACCTGGGGTCAACAGTGCAAACTAATGGAGAGTGTGTTAGAGAAGTGAAGAAAAGAGTGCAGGCAGGGTGGAGTGGGTGGAGAAGAGTGATAGCAGGAGTGATTTGTGATAGAAGAGTATCTGTGAGAGTGAAAGGGAAAGTTTATAGGACTGTGGTGAGACCTGAGATGTTGTATGGTTTAGAGACAGTGGCATTGAGTAAAAGACAGGAGGTGGAGCTGGAGGTAGCAGAGCTGAAGATGTTGAGATGTTCGTTGGGAGTGACGACGATGGACAGGATTAGAAATGAGTTTATTAGAGGGACAGCACATGTAGGACGTTTTGGAGACAAGGTGAGGGAGGTGTGATTGAGATGGTTTGGACATGTGCAGAGGAGGGACATGGGGTATATCAGTAGGAGAATGCTGAGGATGGAGACACCAGGAA
>JAAIIK010000118.1:420581-439900 GCA_014706435.1 Silurus glanis
ACACACACACACACACACACACACACACACACACACACACACACACAAATGTTCTCATAAAGCTGGATGTGGTACATTGCCTCTCTGTGTGTGTGTTTTAAACAACATACCAGACCTGCAGCTACTTAGCCGGGCTTTACCCAGCATTAGCCCTGAGGCACGATAACATCTGGACTGACTCAGATACTCAGATGCTCAGCTCTGTCTTTCTCCTCTTCTGCTCAGACTGCCTCACAGAGAGACCACGCCTCATCCTGCTGCCTCCTACCTCCTCTACTCACTCCTCAGATGGTCCACATGTGATGTCATAATTATCCACAGCTAACATTCAAAAGCTTGTTCTCTCAATCCTTTGCAGAACCTTACGGATCTCTCTTTGTCCTTGCGAGGTGGTACCGAATAGTTTGGAGACTCGCTCTGTTTACAAGAAAGTACTTTATTTATCTACGTGTACACACCGTCACCTTCAAAACAGTCCCCTCGCACAGCATTACAGCTCATCCCAGGTCCCTGCCACTTCTGGAGCGTGTCCTGAAAGTCTTCTTTGCGAAGCACCTTCTGAGATTGGCGCTCAAAACAGTGACCTTTGAGCCGGATCTTCAGGAAGAGGAGACAAATCTGGCAAGTACGATGGGTGCGGAAGTGAGATCATGTTGTTTGTTCTCTGGCGATCATCATGCACAAGTTGCCTAATGTTTTTCAGGGGTTGAAGGTGTTCCTGATCTCTCGTTCATCTTTTAGTGATGTTCTCCCGCTCTTGAATTGTGCGTGCCGCTCAAAACGCCTCGAGCGACTTGTTGCAGCGTCGCCGTATGTCGAACGTATGTCGTGTTAAATGTCTATGTGGCAGATTTGCAAAGTTTCATGCAGAATTTCACGTTCACTCTTTGTTCTAACTCGCTGCCCGTGATGAAATCGCAGATGTGGTAAAGCACACGGGTCAGAACAGCAACTGTTACACCGATAGTCTCCAAACTTTTTGATAACACCTCGTATCTTTCAGAGGATGCTCCACTGACCCCTCCATCAACTGCTCCACTGATCCCTCCATCCACTGCTCCACTTATTCCTCCATCCACTGCTCCACTGCCCCACTGATCCCTCCACCCTCTACCACTGATTCCTCCCTCCTTTATCACTCATCCCTCTATCCTTTACCAGTGTATCAGTCATCCCTATATCTTTTACTACTGCTACATTTACCTTTACCACTGCTACTGCGCTCCCTCCATTCTCATCTACTAAGCCACTGATCTCTCCATCCTCTAGTAGTACTCCATTGATCCCTCCATCTTTTTCCACTGCCTCACTGATATCTCTCTAGGTACAAGGAAGACATGCTTCCAGACTCGTCTTTGTTCTGGCACCTCGGTGGAAGAACATACTTATGAGACGAGCCTCTAGCAGTCCTACCTTTTTCTCCTTAAATGAGCACTTCATTAAGTTTTCAAACTATTTTCTTTCCCAACAGAGGTTTAGCCTGATGGTACTTTTACTCTGTGTCCAAATGAACCAACATCAGATTGTGTTTATTGATGGAAACCTCAAAGCCCCTTGTAGGTGGCGATGGAAAAGGTGGTTTCTGCCAAATGCTGTAAATGTATATATGTATGTAGGAGTTCGTTTGAGCGGCATGGAGTGTTCAGACTCTTTTTCAACAGTAAATAAGGAATAAAAACGTTCATCAGTATCAATCGGGCCTTATACGTTCGCGGAGGCGCTCAGTTGCGAGGTCCTGCGACGTGGCAGCTGTTCCTCCTTCCAAAGGCCATTTTTAATTTCTGCGTCTCTTCTCACTCAGTCTCCAGCCCTCCTCCAGTCTCCTCCTGTCTCTTCTCTCCTAGTGGCTAAGGATTGTCCTTGCTAAAGTACACAGCTCTCTACTGTTTCAGCACATGGAACAGGCTAAAAATAACACTACCCCCCCCCCCCCCACCCCCCGGCCTGGCATCTAACACTCAGCATGGGAGTGAAAGAGCAAGAGAGAGGCAGGGTAAAGGATACTTGGATGGGAATGGAAAAACAGCACTTTTGTTTGTTTATTACCACCACAAATGAGACCAACATGCAGCAGCCAATCAGCTTTCTGTTATTGGGGCGAATCTCTTTTGGATCGTACCACAAGCGTAAAAACTGGTTTTATTTTTCAGCTATGAGGAAGTGTCAGTTTAGTGATACTTGGCTTGAAAAAAAATTATTTAGGGCTCAGTTAAGGCCAGTTGCAATCAACGTTTGTGTGTGTGTGTGTGTGTGTGTGTGTGTGTGTGTGTTTTTAGTGTCAAGGTCTTAAAGTTTATTCTCAATTGTCTTGAAAAGGCCTCAAAAATTAGATTTTGTGAAACTTGCAGCAACCCAGTAAAACCTCAATGCAGATGTTTCACCATGAAGGACTAATGTTTCTGCTGTGGTTCTTTTACTGCTGATAAGCGAAGAACCAGGTAGCTATGGAAAGAGGAAGTGTTAGCTCAATGGTTAAGACATTGGACATAGTTTTAGAAGGTCATGAGTTTTAATACCAGCACCACCAAGCTTCTGGAACCCTGATCAAGGCCCTCAACCCTCCACTGCTCAGTTGTTTAAATGAGATGCATGTAGATATAAATGTAGATGTCTACAAATGCCTTATTGTATGTGAAGCTGATCACCAAGTGTAGATAGAACATACAGTTCCAGCACCTCCATGTCATTATGATTATCTGCAAAAAAAAAAAAAAAAAAAAAAACTGTCCCTGAACACTTTCCTGAAATCCCCATCCAAATTCTTGACAAATTTTTCCTCCATAACTGTTATTATGCTAATCTTGAAATATAATGAATCTTCCAGCACACATTCTTCATCCTTCATGAGAAGTGTCTCTTTGTCATCTCTGCTCCCATCTGTCAGCTAATTAACAGCTCCAGCTCTGCTCTTCAAACATATACAGCACTGTTAGAACTGTGCTGGAGGAACGTGGCGCTGAACTTGCCTGACGAAAGTGTTTCCACACTTCTTGTTCTCCACACTTCTTGTTCTCCAACATCCAATCGCTCTTTTTCTCCATCATCCAATCACTGATCACTGTAGTTCTCCAACATCCAATCACCATTGTTCTTCAGCTGCCATTGTTCAACATACAATCACAATTGTTCTCCAACCTTTAGTGTTCTCCAACATCCAATCACTGATCACTGTAGTTCTCCAACATCCAATCACCATTGTTCTTTAATCACCACTGTTCTCCAACATCCAATCACTGATCATTATAGTTCTCTAACACTGGAGACTCCTTCCATAAATGTTATACAGAAAACATCTACCTATTAATGATACACACGGTTTTTTTTTTTGTTTCAATGCGTTTTTTTTTCTTTTTCAGGAGCTTTTATAAACACACTAGTGTATTTCGTCGCACAACAAAAAAGGGTCTGAACATCGTGTGATTCGGTATTAGTTTGCTGATCTTTCCACCTCATTTACTAGCCGTTTTGTGTGTGCGTATGTATGTGTGTCACCTCTCGTGTTGTGTTTGCCAAGTCGCATCATGTGAGGAATATTTGCGTTATGACTCAGATCCGGCTCGCACAAAGGTTATTTAAACACTCGCAGGGTATTCGATTTCTCCGTGTAGTCTGTGGAGAACCTGTGAGATGCTGCTGCCCCCATGCAGAGGGACGGAGGGGTCTGGTTCTCCTGTAGCATAATTTACCAGAAAACGTTCTGCTGAGGAAGCAAATACGGCGAGCAGTGAGGAGGAGGGGAGGAGTGTACCGTATCTGCTTCTACTGCTTCTACTCAAACACTCCAGTGCCTGAAGATGTCCTCTGGCCTTCTTAAAAAGCCACAGAGAGCCAACTGTCAAGACGGAAAACCTGTTTCTGTTGAATACGCACACACACACACACACACACACACACACACACACACACACCTGGTTCTCAGAGCTCATTAATATCCACTTCAGCAGGAGATCAGTTTCAGATGACACTCGTGAACGTTCAAGAGCGTGGCCATGTGACCATATGACTCAGCCGGTTTTCATCCGGTGGTAAAAAGAAAAAAAAGGTTTTTCAACATGCTGTAACTTTTATTTATTTATTTATTTATTTATTTATTTATTAAACCGACTTACATTTATTCTAGGTTCCGCGGAGAACCTCAGCATAAAACATAAATATTAGGGCATCTGCATAACTGAGGCCGACGCGATTCGCATCTGGATGCATAGCGAACGATACGATGCATTAAACATACATATGAAGCAGCTACCGATACGATTTGATACGATTCCCGCGTTACGATGCGGCGCGATCCGATTCAACACAATGCGATTCGATGGAAAAAAAAAAATACGATGCTCTACATTTCAATATGGTGCAGAAAGTTCACTTTTATTTCTTCGGTTCAGACAGACGGTAAATCATCAATTTACTTAAATACCTTCTGACTTCAAACTCATGACTTTTTCACAAACACACCTCTGTAGTGCAAAAAAAAAAAAAAAAAAAGGTGAAATGAAACCAGACGTTCTTTTCCTGTTGTGTGTGCAGGAAGTTACAGCTCTACCTCTGCCATGTTAATCTGTATCCTATGTGACTCTCAGAACACGCCTCGGCCTCGGTAGTGTGGCGACGCGTCGTATTCACGTAGCTGAGAGAACGCGCTTGAATTATTATTACTTTATAAATAATAAAAGTGTAGGGCATCTACTAATAATTATATATAAATAAATCAGATTTACTGACTCGTATGTTAAAAACGATCCATCGCGATACAAATGCATCACATCGTTAACTTTTAATAACTATTTATTATGCATCATATTTGTTAAATTTTGATGCAAAATGCTAATATATATTTATATGTATGTATGTAAGTATTAGAAAGCATGCCTGACAGGTTCAGAGCAGAATCCAGTGCCTCCAGTACAAAAATTCTAGTTTACATGGATAACATAATAATAATAATAATAATAATAATAATAATAATAATAATAATAATAATAATAATAATTTAAAAAACTTGACACGTATTTATCCGTTTTCCAGAAGGAATTGTTAAACTAACTCATCTGTCGTCTCTACTGCTGAGGAACTTTTCATCCTCTAAATACAGGCCGACCTTTTCGCAACAGGATTCTGTAAAATGACCTTTGACCTCCCCCGCTGCGGTTTCCCGCATGGCGAAGTGCAGCCCCTGCATTGTTTCGCCGAAGCGGCTGTGAAATTGCGACGTTCCACTCGGGTGCTGCGGCACTGCGTAACCGATATAACGAGGAGACGTTGGGAAGCAGGGCGGGGGAGGGGTGAGGAGGAAATGCTCGTTCTGAAACTGGCATCGTCAGCATCTCTGTTCCAGAGAATATCTTTTATGTCTCGGTCACCAGATCAGAAACGTGGGGCCTCGGAAAAAAGCAAAAAAATGAATAATTAATGTCTTTTCCCTCACAAAGGGACTCGCTTTTCAGTCTTTTATCACATTACAAGCCGATCAGAGTCTCCTATACAAACTGTTACTCTTCTTTTACGTGTCGTATGTTGTTAATTATTATAATTAATAATAATTATTAAGCATATGTTTAGATATGGTCCTTAATAAATATAGATAGATATGCAAATACACACCAATCAGCCAGAACATTATCACCACCTGATTAATATTATGTTCGTCCCCCTTTTGCTGCTAAAACAGTCCAGTTCAATAACATCATGAACTTCTTCAGCAGTTTGAGCTACAGGAGCTCGTCTGTTGGATCGGACCACACGGACCAGCCTTCGCTCCTCACGTGCATCAATGATCCTCGTCCCCCACGACCCTGTCGCCGGTTCACCACTGTTCCTTCCTTAAAGCACTTTTGATAGATTCTGACCACTGAACATGCAAACTCATTTTCGGTTGTATGAAAACAAAAAATTTGGGAGTGCTGATGTGACTGCTGCGGGTCCTTTCACGCCCAGAAGCCGAATTGTGAATGTAATGACAGGTTTGGAGAGGCAGCGCAGGGCGACATTC
This sequence comes from Silurus glanis, assembly GCA_014706435.1. Taxonomy (NCBI): domain Eukaryota; kingdom Metazoa; phylum Chordata; class Actinopteri; order Siluriformes; family Siluridae; genus Silurus; species Silurus glanis. The sequence continues at coordinate 426,571 of JAAIIK010000118.1, forward strand.
GCCATTTGGCAGCGGTGCGGTGAAAGTTCGCTTCCTGTTTCTCATTCTCACTTCTCCTGTTGCTAAATGCATTTTCTTGGGGATGAATCCGTGTAGAAATGATCACCCCGAAGCGACGGCTCGGGCGTGTGTCTGCACCGTATCTCCAGACGTTCCTCAGAACAGCATCTAACTCTACGTCGTGTCAAACCTCACACATCAAGACGGGGGCAATTATTTATAATGCACTGTACTGAGGTATAACAGATAATCTATGAAAATAAAAAGCGTTTTTTTTTTTTTTTTTTTTCAGTTTATTATTATTTTTATTTAATTATTTATTTATTTTAATTGACTCCATGTTTTTTTTTTAGTGCCTGACATTTTTTTTTCTAGGATGATATGAAGATATAATTTATTTATTATAATTTTCTTATTTATTTATATATTTATGTTATAATATTGCAAAATGTGTGTACGGCACAATATTTGTAGAGAATGTGGGATGTCTACGTTGTACAAAAGTTATACACGTTGTATCTATAGATGATTTATAGCTATGAAGCTAAACTCTAGATTCTAATTCTGGTATTAATTTGCTTCACATTTTCCAGGACTCACTAGAACATTTTACTTCCCCCTATAAGAATCATCTGGATTGAAAGTGTTTTTTTTTTTTTTTTTTTTTTTTTTTTTTTATAAATGATAGGTGCTTTATGTCCCCTGCAGTCCCTCAGGGCTCAATCCTTGGTCCGCTTCAGAATTACAAACAAGTCACGTTATGTGCCATTTCAGGTCCCTCGACACTCTTTGGCTTATCTGAGATGTGCGGCACTATCAGACCCTGACCAGGGGCAGTTACGGGTCATCTGCAGGGGGAAGCACAATCTCATGGGAATTGTTCAGTCATGGGGTCTTAACTGATGTGAGCCTAGCTGCCATGTGGCTGTGTGTCTCCTCTTTGTACCGGGAATCTTCTGTCAGACTTATGATGAACTTTTCATACATTATCCTTTTCATGTTCTTGTTGTTTAGCATCTCACTACATACATATTTAAGACGACGCTGTTGTTTTTGTAGTAACAGTTCAAGTGACAGTTCTCGTTTTCTTTTTGTAGAAGGAGAATATTTTTTTCCACATGTCATGATTAATGGAGCAAACCAAAGGGATAATGGTTCTGAAACACCTACCACATTGTGCAATTGGTCACTATAACATGTGACCGCTGTGGAAGCCTCGTTCAGCTCATCTGCGCTTTTGTTCCAGTCCTGTAGCATCCGACAGGTGACGAATATCGCCATCAGATCCGACCATACGCATCCCTCTCATCGTAATCAAGATTGATCTGCTCTTAAGCCAGATGGCTTGCCCGAGAACACGAGTTCTCCTTTTAGGCTCCCTCCCATATCCTTACCTCGGTCCCTCCTATTTGTCTAGACTTGAGTGATCTCCCCCGAAGGAGTAACCCGTCCCCGTCCTGTCCGGCGTCCCTGAAGAATTGGGGTCATCCATCTTTCGATGGCTCATGGAGTACTAACGTTCGCCTGACACCTTGCCGGAATGGGTTTAGCCACCGCGCACTATTCCATTTGTCCAAGAAACTCATTTCGTCCCTTCGATATTTTTGTCTCAAATTACTTTTTTTTTTTTTTTTTTTATCAAAGCCTTTTACACTGAAACTTCTCTGTCCAACAGAGAAGAAAGGCAGCTGCTGTTAATTGAAGCCACAAGGCTGAGGAAGAATAGAAGGGCAGGGATGACACGTCTGCTCATTATCTGTTCCCTCAGAGTTTGACTCGAGAGAGAGCACCGGGACACGTGTCTGCTTCTTTTGTCGACTCGGACCCTGAATTAGTGCCAGAGACGGGAACTATTCATGGCCGTCCACAAGGCAGCTATTGAGAGCTCTCGTCTTGCCGGCACTCATTATCCACATTGTTGCATGCCATTACACTTTATTTTGTCCCGGACCAGGAGGAGGACGTTATAAAAGCCTGCGATGTCAGCGAGGCCATTCTTCTTTCAGCACAATGTCCGTGTTCTTCAGGCCCTGGAGCTCTTTTTCTCCATTTACTCCGCATCAAAAGCCTCTCGGTTTCCACCTGTTGTCTTTGTGCGTTCCGAGTACGGCAAATGCATAGCATTTTGAATAATAGAATACACGCGTAACCTGTGATTACCTGCTAATCGAAACACAACTGGATATGCAGGTACAGGAAAATCAATCAGAAAGCACACATTTGAATTCTTTATCCTGCTAGCAGACTTTTAGCATTAGACCTTTTATCCATTTATTGTTACATTCCCATATTTACATAGGAATGTCAAACAAGTTAGTTTCCGTTTTCTCTTACATCTGGTAGGGGTTATGGTTTAGTTTTACTTCTAGATGTGTACCATCTTAGACCCAGCCTTGTTCCTGGATATGTACTTTCTCTCAGAGGTTTAGACTTAGCTTTGCTCCTGAATGTCTACCATCTTGCAGATGTTTAGGCCTAGTCTTTTACTGGATTATACCCTTTTTTATAGGTCAAGAGCCATTGACATTTTGGTGAATGAGCTGTTACTGTGGAAACGATAAGGTATTTTTGAATTAGAACGTTATTGTTTAAGATTCCGAGATCCACGTTTTTTTTTTTTTTTTTTTTTTGTATGGTCAGGTTGCATTGTTCGGTACAATAAATGTATTTCACTCGCTGTGTTTTGTGTGTGCGTGTGTGTGTGTGTTTTCGGCTCGAGGCAGTATTAAGTAAGTTTGTTTATGGTTGTGGTCGTTTTGTGTGCCTATGGTTCACGCACTCATCCGACGAGTTTGAGCCCGTCTGAGTCGGAGTCGTTTCTCCAGAACCCTTTTGTGTGGGTTTCTTTTTTATTTACTTTGCATTTCCACATTCATTTCCAGCGCTCAGCTGTTAGCTAACTGCCCGATCCAGTCGGCTCCATTCACATGCTGCTCCCCCAATAATGTCGGTTTTGTTCAAAGTAACTGGTGACTCGAGGCAGTAATTATTATGCTTGTGTGTCACGTTGCTCCCATTCTCTCAGCCTACATTGTCTCATAGCCCTGAACTCTGACTGAAAGTGTGGGAGTCGAGTTCTTGCCCTTAGATACTGAAGAACTTCTCCATCGATTCACCCTCCATTCACCCATCTACCCTCCTTTTCACTGCAGATGGATCACACCGAGCCTCAGCGATTGGAAGTTTTGATTCTGAACTCAAGCACCTTAAACTGAAGATGTTCGAGAAGATCCAGATTTTAAACTCTCTGCCCAGATGCTTTTTGGATCCTGTTTTGGGTTTAACCTTTCAAATGCTTTCAGAGATCCTGAAAGATTCATAAAAGTTTTCATTAAATGAGCGATGACCCTTTGGTTAAGATTCAGACTTACTCCTGAAGATATAACATCTGAGAGGGGTTAAGGTGCAAATTTACTTCTGGATGATTACCATCTTTTGGTGGTTTAGACCCAGCCTTGTTCCTGGATATCTACTATCTCACATAGGTTCAGACCCAGCCTTGTTCCTGGATATCTACCAATTCTCAGAGGTTTAGACCTAGCTTTGGTCCTGAATGTCCACCATCTTGCAGGGGTTTAGACCCAGCCTTGTTCCTGGATATCTACTATCTCACATAGGTTTAGACCCAGCCTTGTTCCTGGATATCTACCAATTCTCAGAGGTTTAGACCCAGCCTTGTTCCTGGATATCTCTCAGAGGTTTAGACCTAGCTTTGTTCTTGAATGTCTGCCATCTTTCAGAGGTTTAGACCCAGCCTTGTTCCTGGATATCAACTATCTCTCAGAGGTTTAGAGCCGACTTTGCTCCTGAATGTCTACTATCTTGCAGTTTAGACCCAGCCTTGTTCCTGGACGCTGGGCTTTATATACGGCCTTATTTCTGGAGTCTTACCATCTGCTAGGGTTTTACATCTACATCTAGTTTTCTTCTTGGTATGTTCTTCTGATATTTCTACCTTTAGGTCTATCCTTGCTGCTGGAAGTGTACAATCTTTAGATCCAATCTTGCTCCTGGATATCGGTCGTTCTACAGCAGTTCAAATTCAACCTAAATTTTGGATGTCAAAGGAAGGATTTAGATCAAGCCTTGGTTCTGGTTCATATGTATAATGGAGCTCAGGTTTTGAGCTCTGGTAATAACACAGGTGAATACATACCTACCTACGTCTTCTAGGGTGCTTTTCGGGTGGAATTGTTTTTATAGCTATTTTGTTAGTACAAGTGAGGCGTTGATCCAGTGACCTACATAAACCGCTGATGATTCCTCACAGCTCACTGGTGAATGACTAAAAGCAGTAGGTTTGCCTCCTGCCTCCGTGCCTTGGCGTCTGTTCAAGTGTGCAACCGAAGCATGTTTTCTGTTTTTATTCTATAAATAAACTACACATATGTGCTGTTTGGACTCGGAGCTTGTCACGTCGGTATTCATGCTGAGAGTCTCAGCGTGGGTACAGACGAAGTCTCGTCTCGACTTTTCAGACCTGCGTCTGTTCGAAGGTAGAACACTGTGTGCTTCCGTAGCTCGGATTTCGAACGGCGTGGTTCTTTAACTTGCTCCATATCTTGTAAAAACAAAGTAGCTAAAGAGACTTGAATAACATCTTAGATCAATCTTATATTAAGGTGAACATATGACGCTAGCAGGGTTCAGAGAACATGCTCCTGAGATCCCAGGGATCCTGTCCCTCATCTTCTCTTCACACCTGCCTGATCCATCCTGATGCTTTTCTTCTTAATGGTGTTCTCCTCAATTGGAGGCCACTTGTTGCAGCTGAGGATGGTTCCACTAAACAGCCCGTGGATCCATGAGGTTGCTGTGGAGGGTTAAAATCTGGAACCCTGAGGATATATTTGGGTGATAAGTCTTGGCGGTTTGCTCCAATGGCTTGCCAAGAACTTTTTGTTATTCAGGTGTCCATCAGTGAACAGTTGATCATTGGAAAAATTAAGGGAAACTCTAATTTCTAGAATAACTAACATTTAGTGTCACCCAGATGAGAGTTTCATGCAAGTCTGGTTCTTCATAAAGTTTCTTCCTCATACCATTCTTCCACCTGGACTGTAAACATCTAAGCACTAATGTATGATGAACACCATGCTCAGGAATGAAATGTTCAGCAGTTCAACCACATCAACACCTAATTCTGTGCTTGAGTACTCTCAGAACGAGTTCTTCTGCAGGGCAGTATGCTCTCCATACGAGAAAAGGCATCAGTGCGAGCTTTGAAGAGGAGCAGATTCGGTTCACAGCGGAGGAACATGGCTTTGACAGCAGCCCACCACTTCGAGGCTCTTAGTTTCTTTTCACCAGGGTTTTGCTTCTTCTCTCTTCTTTTCTCGTCTCCATCCACCCTGTCTCTTCACCCATATCCTATACTTTTTCTTTCTCACGCACTCACTTTTCTTCTCTCAGTTGTTACATAGGTGTGGCTCACATCCACAGCTCCGGCTGACGTGTTACTGTCGCGCCTCATGCAGTGATGAACCCGCAGATGTGTTTTATGCCAGTTTTGAAACCGCCTTCCTCCGTTTACATGCCGTAGAGAGGAACGCTACACAAATTTAATTCCTTCCTCCAGGAAGATCCTGAAATTAGCTTTTTATTGCAGGGGGGGAAACCGTATGCAAATTTGGTAGTATGATGACCACAGCAAGTACTCAGGATGTCGGGGATTTCCGCTTCCTGTTTTCAGCATGTTGTTCCTGAGGTATCATTTCCATGCTAACTAGCAAGAACTAGTTCTAAAGCCGGGTGTCCCAATAATTTAGCGTGTAGGTATCGGGGTGTACTAACGGTCCTGTAGCGAGAGGTGGGTTTCGTCTGCTTTCTCAAAGCTCCAGGTGAAGCAGTTCAATCCTGACTTCAGGCTACTTGTCTGATCAGTTTTGTTTGTTCTTGGGGTTCTCTGGTGGAATCGTGATGCTAAATTGCCTTTGGATTGCGGACGAGTGTGCAAATGAGTGGGTATGGTGCAGTATGAGGGTGCTGTGTAGCGGTGTTTACGATATGCAGTGTTCCCACGCTTCATGGCGAGGCCTGGAAAGTACTTGAAAACGAATGCAGGTCCTTATAAGTGCTTGAATTAAATTTGAAATCAAGTTTGTTTAATATAATGGTGCCATTTCAAAAATCATCTTATATATCCCGAACTTTCCCGAGCAGTGTTTTGCTCGTTTTTTTAAATATAACCCGACCTCCACACACTTCAATTTATTTAATTCAATTCTTTTGAACACGACTGCACAAAACGGCATAAATGTATGAAACCTAAACTTACAAAACACTGAAATTTTTACTGTAGAGATTAAATGGAAGTGGTATGTTTAGTACTATAAGAGGTCTTTCATGATGCTATATGTGTTGGGGTGTGAATTTTATAGGTGCTTGATATAAAAAAAGGTGCTTTAAAAAGTCCTTGAATCTGGTGTTCGTAAAAAGATATATGGATGTATATATCGTCTGCGATAATATCGTAATTGTTGCTTTAACGATGTGCGATTTGACCTAAGTATATCGCAAAACCCAAACAAAACACACCTACAAAGTGAATATTAAAATACATTTAGAATGATCACACAATTCAAGATATGAGACCAGAACATTTTAACAATTTATATCATTTTATAAAGTGAAACAATATGGACTCATTTTTTTTCCCCTGCAAAAATCAGCTATTAAAATATATTATAAAAAAAATTTATATTATATTATATTTTATTATATTATATTATATTATATTATATAAATATATTATAAAAATATATTCTATAATAAAATATATATTATAGAAGAAATGCAAAATATAAAATTGCTTGTTTTTTTTTTGTTTTGTTTTTTTAACATCAGTTTACATTTAATTATTATTTTTTTATAAAATTGCTGCTTTGTTTAAATAATCTATAAAATAATATTTTATAATATTTCATAAAAAAAATAATATATATAAAGATGTAGTAATTTTTATTCCATCGATTAAATTGAGGAAAATGTAATAAATGAAAAAATTGAATTCAATATTTCACATTAGTTAGACTCTATTTGGATAATGTGTGTGTGTGTGTGTGTGTGTGTGTGTGTGTGTGTGTGTGTGTGTTTGTTTGCTTTTTACATTTAATATAAAATTTTTTAAAGGTATATTCTACTTAACTGTTCTGCTTTTTTCAGCATACTTTTAACAAATGTCTTTCTACCGTCAGGATTTTCTCCTTTTCGTAGCAAACGCTTTCCCTAACGCTATATTTCCAGTATAAATTGAGCAGCCACAGTGACACTGCGCTAACTCAAATTTCTTTTCTATACCCCTGGCAGTGTTGTGTATGTTTTCAAGTTTAATTATTAATAAAAAAGTGCGAGGCGGAGACTAAACAAAATTCCAGTCCGCCACTCAATATGTTCCTGAGGAAACTCAGATTGTAACTGTGTTCCGCACGTAAAAAGGATTGCATTCGGTACACGTTTGCACTGAACCGAAAGCCCTGTACTGAAAATTTGGTACAAATACATGTAGCATTACATATTATTTAATACTTAATATATACTGATTTCATTTGCTTGGTAACAGCTAAAATGTCTTATTACTCTAATTGACGGATTAAATATAAGGATTTCACTCGTGCACACTTTTAGAAGAAAAGGCTTTATAAAAGTAAAACAATGCCCATAAACGGTAAAAATCAACGTATGACTTTAAACGTATTGTAAAGATTAATTTGTATTATGGCTGTGAACTGACCACCACACAGAATATATCAACATTTTTAGGAGTCTACTGTCTGGTCCAGCACAATAAACCCCCTCACCAAAATATCGTCTGATTGTTGTTATTGATAAAATCCCCCCCAAAATATATATATATATTTATGGTCAATATTGCACACCCCTAGTGCTGGGTGTGTACGCTCAACATTCCCGGCAAGGGTTACGGATCCGCCGGCAAATTCGTAACGAGAATTTAACCAGAAGATTCCAAATGATTGAAAAATTCTATGCTTTTTCTTGTAATAATGAGATAATGACAGAGATTTTGGACACGAGAATCCCTTTGAAGTGCAGAATGGAAGACCCCATCTTGACCAGCAGCAGAACTGGCTGATATCTATATATAACAAATCCCAAAATTGAACATAAATCTGATCCAACATTTTTTAGGTACTTTTTTATGTATTTTTTAGGTATTTTTAGGTATTTTTTCACACTCTTGTGGCTGAATGAATCTCACACAAATCTCCACAAAATCTAGAGGAACATCTTCCTAGAAGTAGAACAGAAAATGGGAACTCCGTGTGGAATTGGACATTCAAAAAACACTAATCTTATGCTCAGGTGTCCACAAACTTTTGTTTGGGCATACGGTGTGATTTGTGCCGGATTGCTTTGTCAGTTTCGTGTAGAAAGCTTTCTGGAAATTCCACAAGACGTCTTTTTGAGCCCAGGTTGAGGAGATGAGAAAAACAATGCTAGTTAAAGTTGCTAGTTGATGCTAACACATTCCTGACATTTAGTTTTTCCTTCCAACAGGAAATCCTTTCAGCATCCAGCCTTCAGGAGATGGGACTGGTGTTTTCCGGCCACGACTGAAAGTTTGGACCTGTGACCTGACTCTCCACGGAGACTCCTAAAAGCTAGTCACCAATGGTGAGTTAGCAGATTGTTGCTAATTTTTGTGCAGTGTGTTTAGACCATCTCATTCCTAGCTGAGTTTCATAGATATTTATGTATGTTTATGAAATCAGAATGTTTTTTTGGGGGGATTCTTACACCATGCAGGCAGGGGTTATGAGCTCAGGTTGATGCTGTAGTCTGAAATGTCTGTCACGTAAAGGTTCAAGGTTTATAGGGGACCTCAGTTAACAAGGATCCGCCCTTGGCCATGAGCAGTAAACCTGTGAGAAACCTGTGAATGAATCTCTAGAGGGCACTGGAGGTGAACTTCAAGTGTAGTAGCTTCAAGCACACCAATAAGTCAGCGTTGAGGATGGCGCTAGCTTTTTTTCAACCTGAGATATTACTATCAACTGTTGTTTTCTTGTCAAGGGTTAAAATTTCTTCTCTCAGATAGCAACACCTTGAACCAGATTTCTACAACAGACGTGATTGGGTTTTTGATATGGTGAAGAGTATTTAACATTATAGGATTGAATGGAGTGTACGTCAGCCAGAAACTATTGGTATGATCGGAGTAAATCTGCGATTTGTTATGAGATGGTGTATGAAGAAGCTGGCTGTGAAGAAAGTACTTTATTTATCTGCGTATTCCACACCCTCACCTTCAAAACAGTCCCCTTACACAGCAATACAGCGCCCCCTGCGTTCTGCCTCTTCTGGATCCTCCCCCGTCAGACGCATTTATGCTAACTTTTATTTCAATGCACCGATACGAATGACTGAATCTTACTATCCCTACAGTGCAGTCATCCTCAGCCTGCTTCCTGCAGCGATTCGGGCGGAGTCTGTACCGCTCAGTGCTTTGTTGAAGCAAAGGGTTAATAGGTGAAAGTTCGCCATAATTCTTTAAACAAAACAAACAATATTTTGTAACAGTTTGTACCTTTCCGAAGCAGCCGTGTCACTCCGAGTCTGAAATACACTCCGATTCCTGGTTTCCTTTTATCTTTTTTTTTTTTTTCCATAAAACTGAAGCGTAGCAACAACAGGAAGTGTGACACCGAGCCTGTTGAAGACCACAGACGCAGGAGCACAGCCAGGGATTATGGGGGATTATTTCCCTTTGATCTGCTCCAGAAACAGGATGTGTGAAGTGTAAAGAGGAAATAGGAAAAAAAATTCAAATAAAAAATAAAAGCTGCTGTATGATTCTACTGTTGTTTTTTCTCCTTTGCTTTGCTTTTGCAGGTGTGTTTTGGAATGGAATAAATGAAAGACAAAAAGGGAAAGATTCAGAGATATAATACCTGAAGCTGAATTGTAGCTCATCTTTGAATCAGTTTTTTTTTTTTCTTTCGCGCTGTCGAGGTTCGGAGGGACTGAAGGGAATCCGATGAAATCGGAGATCAGCCACGTCTAAAGTCGAACTAATGTAATCTCTGAACGATGACATCACTCGCTTTGGAAAACAGATCGAAAACCAGACAAGGGAAATGTGAAACAGCTTGTGAAGTTGGTGAACGTCACCCAAACACTGTCCTACAGAGAAAAAGAGCTCTGGAACTTTTCTGGATTAAGAAGCTAGTGATCTGAGGAGCTTTCAGTAGCAGATCAGTTCACTTAGAGGTTGATTTTTTTGTCACATTGTCCCATACACACACACACACACACACAGGAACCCATAGTTACATTCATTATAACACATTTGCATTCAGAGAATCAAATCAGCCTGAACGATAAACATTTACCGAGCGTGTTTTATTTATGCATCATTCCGTATTCGAATATAAAGTTTGCATGCTAGTCGTGTATTAGCTTCATCTACTTTATACTTTTTCTCCAGTGTTTAATCAGAGTTTTAATGCTTTAAAACAGAATAAATCCAATACGCTGCTTCAGTGTTTTGGTTAGGATGAGAAAAATGTTGATGTCGGCCATGTTGGATGGATGGATGGATGGATGGACAAACAGACAGATGGATGTGGATGTTTTTGGATGGACGGACAGAGGAATGTGGGTGGATGGATGGATGTGGAGGAATACTTATGGACGGATGAATATTGATGATGGACAAATGAATGTTGGTGGGTGGATGGATGGAGAGATAGACTGATGAATATGGATGGATGGATGGATGGTGTTTAATTTCACAGCAAGTTGTATTCTGTATATAACTATGTTTGTGACAAAATGAAAAATCTTGAATCTTGGATGGATGGACAAACAAATGGATATCCAGATAAACAGATGGACGAATGGATGGCTTGATGGACAAAAAGATGGATGGATGTGGATAAATGGAAAAGGAAAGTTGGGAAATTGCATATGTTTTTTTTGTTGTTGTTGTTGCTATATTTGGGGGTGGGGACCTGTGTGGAGGTGGGACTGCCCCTGCTAGCATGCTCCGCCCCTGCTAGCATGCTCCGCCCCTGCAAGCATGCTCCGCCCTGTAGCTGATGCTCTGTTACATTCGGATGCTGTATAAACATGAACATGCTGTATGAAGTTATATAAGTTAATAAATTGATGACAGAAACGATACGCAGTAGCTGTTACTTTACATCTCAGATTTTGTTCATGATGTTCACGCAGTAATAAATCCACACAAATAAATCACTCCAATCGTTTTTAATCACTCCCATGTTCCAGCACTCTCTCTCTCTCTCTCTCTCTATCTATCTATCTATCTATCTATCTATCTATCTATCTATCTATCTATCTATCTATCTATCTCTCTCTCTCTCTCTCTACTGCTCTCTGTTCTGTAAAGCTGCTGAGGAAACGCGAAACCTTTATTAGCCCTAATGGTAGGCTGCTGGCTAATAGCCTTTGCTAATGGCGTCTCTTATTAGCGTCCGCTTGCAGACTCGCCCTACCGTGTGTTTTCTAACGAAACGTGGAGCAGTTCATTTTTCCTGAAGTCTGCCTCTTCTGCTCCGGAGTCGTAAAGCTACGCCCTGCTGTTCGAGTCACGACATCTGTTTCAGCCTTGTCGTTTCTTAATCGCCTCCAGATTTTCCCGGAGATCTGTCGGTGTGAGCCATTACAGCTATTAGAGGAAAACGACGGTGATTGCACAGCGCCAGCTCTGCCGTCCTCATGCTGATTTCTCCACAACAAAGCTTCAGATGGATCATAACGACAAGTTCATCAATGTATTGTCATTTATAAATAAAACAACCTCGTTGTGCGGATGTGGGAGATGCTGTGATTTTAAATCACGCTCGAATTCAGATCATAATGGACGTGTGAGGATGTGCAGGAAGACTATCAGACTGCACTAATTAGGGAAGAAACCACACCATGTTGTGGTGTTACAGAAGAAGAACCAGTATGGCATGCGCTGGTCGTGTTACCACCTCCAACTACGAAGTATCCGCTCAAAAAACTTAGCGTATAGCGTATAGATGCCAAAAAGTCACTTTTACAGTTCTAGAGGAAGTTGGTAGCTCAGTGGTTAAGGCTCTGGATTGCAGATCGGAAGCTCATTGGTTTGAGCCCCAGCTCTGCCAAACTGTTGGGCCCTTGAGCAAGGCCCTTAACCTCCTGTGCTCCAGGGGGCACTGTATCATGGCTGATTCCTTGCTCTGACCCCAGCCTTTTCACCGTCTGGGAAATGCGAAGCCAAAAATATACTATGCTGATATTTATATATGCTGCAAGTAAAAGGGAACCAGTAGCTCAGTGGTTCTCATCAGAAGGTCGTGAGTTCAAATCCCACCACCAAACTACCAATGGTGGGCCCTTGAGCAAGGCCCTCAACCCTCAAATGCTCAGTTGTATGACTGAGACAATGGCCTACCAAATGCTGTACATGTAAAAGCCTTTTTTATTTCTAACTGCTTACAAATCGCTGACACTGGAGACTCCGTCCCTGAAGGTCATATCTCCTCACTCGCACCTTCACCATATCAGAATGATCGAATGATCTAAGCTTCCATGACTAGCTATTAAACACATAGCTACTATAGCTATGGATGGGAAAGTGGTAGCTCAAGGGTTGCGATGTTGGACTTTTGATTAGAGGTCATGATTTGAAATCCTTCAAACTGAGACTGAAAGCCCCCTGAGCAAAGCCTTCAACCCTCGCCTGCACCGCTGTATAATTGTTCTGGATAAGGGGTTACTTTAATATAAATCTACTAGCCACAAGATCGTTAGCTGAAGTACAAAGCCGGGTTAGATTAGCATAAAAAGGCGAGCCGATTTGATTTCGCTTGATTTTTTTTCTTTCTGTTTTGTTGTTATTGTAGCCAATGTTCATTTGTACTCCTTTTGTAACTTGAAAAAAATGTCGGAGAAAGTAATTTCATGAGGTAAATATGGCTTAAAAAGGCCAATATGCTTATATTCTGAAAGATTCCACGTTTTTGTGTAAATCCAAGGCCAAGGCTTGGCATCTTTGTGACTTTGTTCTCGAGTGTAGCTACAGTTCAGGACGATTCGAGACGTTTCATCATGTGTGTAAGTGGCAGTGACGTTTATAGCAGAACACCATGTTGGTTGGTCTGCTAGTTAATGAGCGAGGAGATGCTAGAGGCCTGAGAGCGCTGCAGGGGTTTGCGGCTTGTCGTGGTGGTCTTGTGCCAGCTTCCTGCAGTGTGTCTTCCCTGGCCGAGTTCCATGCGTAATGGGGGCTCCTGCTCTGAGAAAGGTTAATGCTCACACACACACACACGCGCACACACACACACACACACACACACACACACACACACACACACAC
>JAAIIK010000118.1:494942-505133 GCA_014706435.1 Silurus glanis
CACACCTGTCTTACACACCTGTCTCACATTTAGCTGTCTCATTTAGCGATCTTACACACCTGCCTCACATTTACCTGTCTCATTTACCTATCTCACATACCTCTCACTTACCTGTCTCACACACATGTCTTACACAGCTGTCTCACACACCTGTCTCACACACCTGGGATGATTCGCAGTGTCCAGACGTTTTCCAGACAGGACCGGTCATTATGGCTGGGACACACTGACAGCACTGAGTCTGAGTACTGAGTCCTCAGTACATGATTTCACTTATAAAGTGTGTGTGTGTGTGTTTCTGGATTTGTGGAGTTCTTTTCTCAAAATTTCCATTTGGGATTAATGTCTGTCTGTCTGTCTGTCTGTCTGTCTGTCTGTCTGTCTGTCTGTCTGTCTGTGATGAAAGTAAAACATAATTCCTTTCTGTCCCCCTCTGCTGACTTTTTTACAGCATTTGAGGGCAGATGAGCGAACTGTTTTGTATTTTATTTCACCCGAGCAGTTCAGGGTTTCAGTTCAGCTCAAAGGCCCAGCGGTGACATCCTGGTGGTGCTGGAATCGAAATTCTCAACCTTCTGAAAAGAAGTCAGACATATTAACCATTTAGATACCACTTCCGACCCTCCCTGAGAACCGAGTGATGGAAGAGAACCGGCAGGTGACCAGAGTGGGTCAGAAAAACCCCACAATGTTGGATGAAGTGAGTCTGTCTGAAAACATCTAAGCCCACTGAAGCTGTGTGTGATCTCCTCACACTGAAGATGGCTAGCCACAAGTCCTGATGGAAAAGAAAACTGAAGCCACAACTTCAGTTTGTGCGAAAAAAGAAACACATTTTAAGGGTTTTCCCAGGTCACCACACACACACACACACACACACACACACACACTGCTTCTGATTAACAGTATTGAAACTATTCTGGCGTACATATTTCCATTTAAATTAATGATTCATATTTTCTACTAAACTTTAATGGAAACTGGAAACCTTGTGTTTTCTGCTGTTTTGTTCCTCTGTGGTTGATCACTAAAATAAAGGAAAAATCGCCCTCTAAAAATGTCCACATGGAAAACCGTAAATGCTTCAGGGCTTTGGCTGAGGAATCTTCTGAAGGAGTTGGATTTTTTTTTTTGTTGGCCAAAATAACATGCCCTGAATTCTTTTTACATTCATACACCAAGCTGCGACCATTAAGTGTGATGGATCTAAATACAGCCATGAGCTCGCATTCGCATTCCTGCCTGTACGCAGCGTTCCATACTGTAGAAGAACCGCAGCTCTCCGTGCTCTCACGTTTACCCGTCTTTCACGTGACTTCATCTGCTCATTAAATACTAATCACAACATCACGCCACATACATTATATGGACAAAACTTTGTGGATTGGTATTTATGCATCTCATCCCACATTGAGTCTCCATTCACTGTTATAATGAGCTCCATTCTTCTTAGATGTTCTGCAAGATTTTGTGGAGATTTTGAACACAAGAATGTGTGTTAGTAAAGTGAGGTACTGATGTAGGTGAGGTGAAGAGGCTTCTAGGGTGCGGTCAGCTTTCACTTTCATTCATTCATGTTCAGGAGATCTTCCACTCCAACCCATGAAAACCAGATCTTCATGGAGCTGGTTTTTGTGTCATGCTGGAACAGGTTTGGGTCTCCTAGTTCGCACAAGTTCAGGGAAAAGATCATGTTACCGCATCCAAAGACGTCCTGTACAATTGTGTGACTCCAAGTTCGTGGTAACAGTTTGGAGAAGAACCACCAACCATGGGTGGAAAAGGCAGGTGTCCCAATACTTTTGCATGGCGTGTAGTTTTTCAGAAGTATCAGATCAGAAACGATTTTAGTCTGGATCTTGCTTTTTATGACTGGTTCAACATGGGGTATTATTTGGTGTGATTTTTGAAACATGGATCATCTCATTCTGGGATTTATGAAGCTGTTATGAAGCTCTGAAGAACACAGTGAGATTGACTCTTTTGATTCGTTTGCTGTGTAGGTGACAAAAAAGGTGACAGAAAAATTAGTGTAGAAATCACACTGGTGTAAAAATCACAAGCGGAAGCTAAATGAATCATTACAAAATGAAATCTCCATAATAGATCCAGATCTCTGGAGAACATGTGGCATTTCTGCAGCAGTTCTACAGTTCTGGCTCTGTTTACAAATGAAACGTCGCATCTCTTTCTTATTAGAACTTATTTAGTAGTGGATCAAGACCTTCTCAGAAGACTACAGACTGGACTGGTGTAGAACACATCAGGTTTCTGTACTAATAGATGTGAAAGCATGCTTGGCCTGGTTCCAGCTCTGAGCATTGAGTTTTGTTTTTTTAGACTGATCTCCAATTTAATCAGATCCTCAGTCCAGAGTTATTTCAAAATGTTTAAAATGGACCCTAGGAAGACACTGACATTTTCATCTCTGGATATAGCAGTCAGTCTGGATCTCAGTCTGGATCTCATTTGGATGTCCAGATCTCAATATGTCTTTCAGTCTGGATCACATTTGGATTTCTGGATCTAAGAATACATACCAATCTGGATCTCAGTCTGGATTACATTTGGATTTCTAGATGTCAATATGGATTTCAGATTTCTGAACCTCAATATGTCTTTCAATCGGATTTCTGGATCTTAATTTGCATTTCAGTTAGATTTTTGAAACTCAATATACATCTTAATCTAGATCTCATTTGGATTTCTGGGTCCCAATATGGAACTTATTCTGGATCTCAGTACAGCCTTTAATCTGGAGCTCATTTGGATTTCTGGGTCCCAATATGGATCTTATTCTGGATCTCAGCACAGCCTTTAATCTGGAGCTCATTTGGATTGGTGTTTTTCTTTCTATCTAGATTTCTGTTTCTGTCTCTTGTTTAAATTATTCCCCTGTTTTACTAAATAATGAGCTGTTTATTGAGGTTTGTGGCTCAAAAGCAAAACCCATTGTCTTCTCACTGCAATAAAGGTTACAGGTGTAGATTACCCATAATGCACTGCAGTGTTTATGACCTTAGCACCGAGATGTCGAGATGTTTTGTGATGAGGTTGATCAGGTAAGAGATAAGATAAGATAAGACCTTTATTCGTCCCACAGTGGGGAAATGTTTATGGTGCTGGTAGATAGATAGAGGTGCTGGTTAATCGCTCTTTGTGTGATGGAGAGACAGGAAAGCCTGAAATGAAATAACTTCCCTGGTCCATTTTTATCACCGAGCAGCACACCTCCACCCCCATCTCCACCTCTACCTTCACCTCCATCTCCACCTCTATCTCCACCTCCATCACCACCTCCATCACCACCTCTATCTCCACCTCCATCTCCACTCTGGGATTATTTTCACATTGGGATTTTTACATGATATTAAGACACAGCTCTTATGAAGGCTCCATCCCAAACCGTTGGTTGATCACTGGTTATACACCTCTGTCCAGCTCGGGTTCCTTGTTTTTTATTTTCAGTTCCACAAATTTTTCCTGCTCCCTTTTTGGCCTGGTTTCATCTTTAGATGTTGGATGCTGTACAAGCTGCCTTTATTCTTTTCTTCATGTTTTTCACTGCACATTGGGCTTTTTTGTCTTTCCCTATAAACCGGGCGGAGACGACGTTTGACCGCAGGCGGAATTTTATTTTTTTTTTTGTGTGTGTTTTCTTCAAACCTCAAACACTCTGATGTTGTAAAATTCCATGTCATTTGTTTTAATCAGAGTGTTCCTCAGTTTAGCAATAGACGTGTAAACACTACCCTGATAGGGCTTTCAGAAACACTGCCCTGCTACGAATCCGGAATGCAGACATCCACTTTACCCAGCGAAAGAGTTGCTGAAACGCCATCTGTGATGATCAGAAGTTTTCCTGCTGCATCCTTTTCTCCCGGCATAGGATAGTATGGGTCAGTGGGAGTCGACCCTGACCCCCTTTAGATCAACTGGCAGTGTAACACGACCCCCCGGCTGGGCCTGACACGCTTCCCTTAAACAGTACCATCTGTGTTTTTCTCTCTACCCCCTTTCCCTCTTTCCTTCTCTCCCTCTTTCTGTGATTCTTCTTCACTGTACCTCTGTTTTCTGTCTTGTCCTCCGTGCTCATGGAAAGCACCCAGTTTTTTTTCTTCACATGGAACTTATTTCCCTGAAACTGACTTCACACTATGCCAGGATTCTTGACCTGGACATGGCCTCTTTTGGTAAGTCTCACCCCTCACACTCTGTCCAAAGCACTTGAACTTCTCTCTTGCAATTGCTTCGTAGGCAAGTTTGTCTTCTTTTTTTTTTTTCCAGAGAGTTCAAAATTTGTGGTTTTTCCTCTTTCTCTCTCTCTCTTTCTTTTACTCTACCCTTTGCGGGCTCTGAAGTGCAGGGCCTGCAGACTGGCCGCGATTCTCGTTGAAGTCTGAGCCAGCGGTTTTCTCTTTGGGGCCAGCTCGCTCCCGAAAGCACCTCCTCCTCCTCCCAGAAGGCCAGAGGCAGCGGAGCAAGGACGAGCCAGCTCATTCTCCTCTACGCTTTCTTTCCGGCTCTGCGCTGGAGGAGGAGGAGGAGGAGGAGGAGAAGAAGGAGTAGCGGAGTAATGGACGTGAGGAAGGTTTGCACTCGGAGTGCGTGGCTGAGGAGGAAGAGGCCTCGGCCGTACGAGCGGACCAGGTTCTCGTCCTCCTCCCTGCTGCGCCGTTGGATGTCCCGGCTGTGCTGTGCGTCTCGGGCCTGTTCCTCAAGCCTCAGTGCTTCAGATCAATCGCTCCTGCAGCCGAGCTGCTGCACCAGGCCGAGAGGAGCGCAAGGAATGGTGGGAGACGCTGGAGACGGTGGGGAAAAGGAGTACCAGCAGGAGGAGTGGGAGCAAGTGGCAGAGGACCAGGATGAGGAAGCGGCAGAGGAAGACAACGATGGTGACCACGAGGATGATGCTGGTGAGGACAATGCCAACGATTATGAAAATGATGAGGAAGACGAGGAAGAAGTGGAAGTGGACGTGGAGGAGGGCGAACCAAAAGTTGAAGAAGAAAGAGGTGAGGCGTTTAATGGAAACGTCAGTACATATTAAAGATGAGATTTCGAGGTCAGTGGAGTTTAGGCAGGTTTCTAACGCGAGCTAGTAATGCGGATCATTTCAGGCAGGTTTTTTTTCATCTATCTGCCGATCATGAAGGGAATCGTCCTCGTTATTGCCGTACAGTGTGATCCGAAGAGACACAAACTCTCGGAGGAGCCACCATCAGCCAGAGTGATGGGCACGCTCTGCAGATGTGGCTGCGTGAAAATCCTTCTTAATTAAGAAGATTTTGCAGTGGTTACGGTTCTGACGGTTACAGCAAGAGGGACGCATTCTGATTGATCCCAGGCATTGTAGCCCTCAAAGAACTTTGGCTTCATCCCTCTTCCGCTGCATAAGTGGTTAGCGTGACATTTTCAGACCTGCTCTGCTTAATTTTTTTCAATAAACTCATCTGGATGTGTTTAGGTCTGCCGCGAGTCAGGCGGAGTGCAGACGTACGGCCGGACGGCAAGCTGACAGACAACGAACCCAAATAAACAGCTCCTCGAGTGTGCGATCGGTTATTCAGAAAAGATTATCGTTTTGCAGTTGGACAATTAATTTCGACATGGTTTTTAATTCGTGCCGGCATCTGAAACCTCCGAAAGTCCCTTCATCTGTTACGAATGTGGTGTACTAAATGGTTTTAAAAAGAACCCAATAACAAAGCCACATCTTTGGTCTGTCCCTGCGTCTCTCTCTAATTCCTGTTCCAAGAGCCAAGAGGTTGTTTGGCGTGTTTGCTTTGTTGTTGCCTTTTTTCCCTCTAAGTGCCCTCTCTTTTTTTTCCCTTATAAACCTCTGGTTAGTTGCTGGGCCTCGAAAGATTTTTTTTCTTTTGGTGACAGACACCCTCTCATCATGCTCCTGTCCTTGCCATGCTAACTCAAACCAGCTCCCAAACTTTATTTTTGGATATGTACTTTCTGGAATCTTTCTTTTTTCCTCATTCCTTCATTTTTTTTTCTTACCCACTCTCTTCTACCCCTTTACACACTCTATCAACACCAGTCTCAGCTAACCTCTGATCAGCCCCAGGTGTTTACAAATGAACTGCTCCGACCTCCAACGGCGACAACCGCTGACCTTCAAAACAGGAAATTGTATAATCAGCTGTTCATTAGAGGAGTGGACTAAAAAAACAATTCAATTCAGCTCGGCACAAGAGACGTTGATGTGATGTTGCTGCAGCGATTTGCTGGCCAGGTTCTGGATCCAGTTAGACACTCCGAATCGTAAAATTATTAGACTGTTTTACATCATCAGTGTGGATTCTCCAGGACAGGGATTATATTGTCTGAGGCTTGGACATGGATTTGAACATGTACGAAGGTCAAAAGCAACATTTAAATCCCTGTTTAGATCCTGAATGAGGATTACAGTCTGTACGGAATGTAGTACATTTTCCCCAGTTCCATGTTCTTGGTCTTTCCCAAAACCATGCCGTAAAAATCATGCCATACTTGACTCAGTATATTTGACTCAGTGGAGCTGATTCAGTTGTCATACTGTATTTGACTCAGTATATTTGACTCAGTGGAGCAGATCATGTCATGTGTTGGTTGCCTCAGGTTATTTAACTCAGTGAAGCCAAGTCTGTTTTCAAGCTGTACTTGACTCAGTTTATTTGACTCATTAGAGCCGACTTGGTTGTCATGACCTACTTGTCTCAGTATATTTGACTTAGTGGAGCTGATTCAGTTTCATTCTATAGTTGACTTAGTATATTTGACTCAGTGAATGCGATTCAGTAAATGTGTTATGTTTTTCCCATTTTCATGTTCTTGGTTTTCCAGGTTTTTTTTTCTAAAACTTGTTAGTAGGATACTTGGCTGTGCATATGTGGGAGTCATGTGAGGTTAATAATCTTTACTGGGGAATCAGAAAAAGAGAAGTTAGTGGCCATGCCTCGGTTACATTACAATGACTCTATAGTTTTGATTCATACAGCATGAAGTGGAAGTTAATTTTCCCCACTTCCACTTTCTTGGTTTTCCTGGTTTTTTCCCAATCATGCTAGTAGGAAGATTGGCTGTGTGGCATTGTTACTATGTGTGAATGAGTGTTTATGTGGTAACATCCCATCCAGAGTATACTTCCAACTCATTCCTGGTTTTTCCAGGGTTGTCTGCGGATAGCTAGACCAGCATATAGCTGTTACTGAAGATGAGAGAACTTTGCAGAACTCCCCTCGAGCAATTAGCAATATGTTTGTGTTGTAACTTTCTAAAAAAAAAAAAAAAAAAAAAAAAAAAGAAAATGAATCTGGAAAGAATTACTGAAAAAGTTCCTAAAAGGGAATAATGGAAATGGAGTGTGAGATTTATGACTGATCGAGATGTAGATATCTTTAGAGCAGAGAGGGTTAAGGGCTCAAGGGCCCGACAGTAACAGCTTGCTAATGCTGGGACTTGAACCCCTGACCTTCTGATTAATAACCCTCAGGGTTTTACTCAAGGGCTCAGCAGTGAAGCTTTCCAACATCTTAGCCAATGAACTGCCACCTGGATTAAAAAGGGTTGATGGTGTGATGTGAATTGTTGCAGGTATTATCATTTTTTTATTTGTAGATATGTGCCATGTTCTGCGCTTCTTCTCTTTCTCTTTCTGGGTTTTGTATTCCGCACAGACTCAGCACTTTTCTCCACACATACGGTCGACTTTTCAGCCCTCTTTCGTTCCCTCAAAGCTCAGAAACATGTGTGCGTTGCTGAAAGTCAAAGCTCTGGTCGTGTACAGATCACCCTGACGCACTTCCTGTGGCCTGTGTGAGAAAAGTGTGAGTTGTGCACCCCCGCAGTGCTCTCCTCGAGAAAACACCAACAGCTCACGACTTCCAGAGACGCCTGCTGTGAGGTTTGGGGGAATGAACAGGAAGTAGTTTGTGTTGTTGTTGTTGCATGGATAAGTTAAAGAGGCATGCTCTGAGGGATCCTGTGGGAACAGGGTGTACATGGAGAGCAGGGTGTACAAGGGAGCAGGGGGTACGGGGGGTGTAGTTGTCGATTCAGTTGTCGGGCTGTAGTTGACTCAGTATATTTGACTCGTTAGAGCCGATTTAGTTGTCAGTTTAGTGGAGTTGATTTAGTTAGTGGAACTTAGTCAGCTGTTGTGCTGTAATTGACTCACTGGAGCTAATTCAATTGTCATATCTGTAGTTGACTCAGGTATTTGACTCATAGGAGCCGATTCAGTTGTCATTCCTGTATTTGACTCAGTGGAGCTGAATCAGTTATCTGCTGTGTGCAACTCAGTTTATTTGACTCAGTGAATTCGATTCAGTTGTCCTGCTGTACTTGACTCAGTATATTTAACTCACTGGAGATGATTCAATTGTCAAGCCACTGAAACTGAATCAATAGTGAACTTGATTCAGCTGACTTACTAAAATCTGATTCAGTAATTTGACTCATGTTAAAGTTTAATCTGATTTAGTCTCATTGACTCTAACTGAGGCAAGCTGACTCAGCGGAGCTGACTAGGTTTCGTCTTTGTAAAATTGGTACATTTCATTCAATAAAGCCGACTCGTTTGACTCATTAAAGTTGACTCATTGTTGCTGACTCTGTGAAAATAATCCGTATGAGTCTGTGAACCCGACTCAGTTAAACTTTAATTTGGTTTAGTTAAATCGGTAGTGTTAATAGTTGTTTGTGTGTGTGTGTGTGTGTGTGTGTGTGTGTGTGTGTGTGTGTGAGAGAGAGAGAGAGAGAGAGAGAGAGAGAGGGTGTGTGTGCACACGCTTAACCTGTAGCAAATTACAGCCCTTTATGTTCTGCTCTCCTTGTCTCCACCCTCTGTGTCCTGTGTAATTGTCTCTTTTGTTTGTCTCAGTGTTTGTCTGCTGCATCATTGTGTGTGTGTGTGTGTGCATGTGCATGTGTGTTTTTATCCCACACACACCCATTGTCTCGGCTCGGCTCGACTCTTTCCCTCTGTCGAACAACATGAGGACGTTTAATGACATGCTTTATTTTAAACCCATGACACTTTGGGGTTTTTTAAAGTTGTTCTCAAGAAAAATTTCCAGACGTTTCTGTTCATCTCGCTGTCATTAGTGGAATATCGAGCTAATTATATACCGTCATATGTGACACAGAGCCAGACACATGGGGAAAGACTACAGGAGAGAGAGAAAGAAAGGAAAGAAAATAATGGAAAGAGAAAGAACGTTTCTTTCACTCACAGCCTCGATGACCTTTAGTCTCAGTTCTTTGCTGCTTCAGCTCCGTCCTCTCCTCTGTGTCATGTGCTACACGGAAAAAGATGGATGGATTGTTGTTTTGTCGTATTTAAAAACAGTTAAATATAATGTAGTCTGCGATCGTGAACATTAAGCCACGCCCACTTTTCTGTACTTACAATTACCATCTATTTAAAAAAGTTAGATGAAATGAATACGTGGCCACTGGGGGGCACTGCAGCATTTGAATCAGTTCTAATTAATCATATACTAATGAACTAAACACGTTTACTAATGAAACAGTGTAACGTCTCGTCTCGTCTCGTCTAGTCTCGGTCATGAAACAACCAAACGTTCAGCAGTTACGCGTTCTGTTTATGGAGATTGTTACTACTTTATGCGAACGACTTCTGTACGCTGTTTATATGTCTGAGAAGCTTTTTAAGGTGAAAGAGAGAGATATAGAGAGAGAGAGACAGAGCCAGATGGATAGATAGAGATGCCAACACACACACACACACACACACACACACACACACACCCTGTTTTTCCTTACATTCCTCAGCTCACTCGCTGATAGTTGCCATGACGACAGTCTGCGTTCGTCTGGTCTGGGTTATACGTCCATAAATTCTAAGACAGGAGCGATCCCTGAAAGAGTGAGAGAGGAACAGAAAAGAGGAGCGAGGGAGAGGTGAAGGAATAAAAATGGACTTGTTTATTTTTCACCCTATTATTTTCTTGTTGTGATTATAATTGTGATTAGATTGTGTTTGAATTGTGGTTGAAATGTGATTGAAACCTGTTAATAAGTGATGTGCAGTTGTGAGGAACAGACGAGGGTAAAAATATAACCACAAAGAGCTTGAGATTTCACCTGCATTGCTTAGGGTGAAGTGTGTGTGTGTGTGTGTGTGTGTGTGTGTGTGTGTGTGTGTGTGTGTGTGTGTGTGTGTGTGTGTGTGTG
>JAAIIK010000118.1:521708-535093 GCA_014706435.1 Silurus glanis
GATAGATAGATAGATAGATAGATAGATAGATAGATAGATAGATAGATGAAACAGTCTGTGAAAGATGGATGGATCATCTGATTTCACTTCAGTATTTTTTTGTTTATAGATGTTCTTTGAGTTCCAGTTGACTATGCTAATAAAACGTGTGTGTGTGTGTGTGTGTGTGCGTGTGCGTGTGCGCGTGCGCGCGTGTGTGTTTTAGGTGGACCATGTGGACAGGAACGGTCAGTGTCCGCTAGTGCACGCGGCTCTAAGAGGACACCTGGAGGTGGTGAAGTTCCTGCTGGAGTGTGAGTGGAGCACTGAGGTGGCCTTCAGTAAAACACATGCTGTACAGCAGGCTCTTATAGCAGCAGCTAGCATGGGATATACTGAGGTACACACCCACACCCACACACCCACACACACACACACACACACACACACACACACACACTTAGTCTAGATCATGTGCTCACACTATGGCATGTGTGTAGATTGCGTTGTATCTGCTGGACCTTCCAGAGAAAGACGAGGATGAGGAGGTGCGTCCCCACATCAATAGCTTCGACACACTATGGGGTGAAACCGGTAGGTGTGTGTGTGTGTGTGTGTGTGTGTGTGTGTGTGTGTGTGTGGGTGGGTGGGTGTGGGGGTGTTTGTGTTTGTGTGTGTGTGTGTGTGTGTGTGTGTGTGTTTTAGAAGTAAATAAAGAAATATAAGTCTATTAAAAAATATATATATAATTAATAATTATTTTCTTTCTCTGTCTGTCTCTCTGTATGTCTTTCTGCCTGTCTCTCTCTTTCTGTTTATCTGTCTGTCTGTATCTCTTCGTCTGTCTATCTGTCTGTCTTTCTGTCTCTCTGTTTGTTTATCTGTCCGTCTGTCTGCTTGTCTCTCTGTCTGATTCATTGTCTATCTGTCTCTCTGTCTGTCTGTCTGTCTGTCTGTCTATCTGTCTCACTCTCAGCACTGACTGCAGCAGCAGGCAGAGGAAAGTTGGACGTGTGCAGGTTATTGTTGGAGCAGGGGGCCGCCGTGTCTCAGCCTAACAGACGCGGTATCTTGCCGCTGTTCAGCGCCGTCCGTCAGGGCCACTGGCAGGTGTGCCTTACACACACACACACACACACACACACACACACACACACACACACATACACACATACACACACCTTCATAGAATAGAAGGGGTTGTCAGAATTGAGCTGTATCATGATCATGTTTGTGTGTGTGTGTTGTGTAGATCGTGGAGCTGCTTCAGAATCACGGTGCAGATGTGAACATGGCGGATAAACAGGGTCGCACTCCTCTGATGGTGGCCGCGTCTGAGGGACATCTGGCCACAGCAGAGTTCCTGTTGGAGCAGGGTGAGTGTTTAATGCTAACCGCATGCTAACGGTAATGTCCGCTATGTCTGCTTTGACATTAAAGTAATAAAAGGCTTGTCCTGATACGTTATTGTTTCAGTAGTAACGGCTTGTCCACAGGGACATTCTCCCTCTCTGACCGCTGTGACTTTGCCCACAGGTGCCTCGTTGGCTCTGATGGATAAGGAAGGGCTCACGGCTCTGAGCTGGGCATGTTTGAAAGGCCACCTCCCATTGGTCCGCACTTTGGTGGAGAAAGGCGCAGCGACGGCTCACGCAGACAAGAGCGGCCGCACGCCTCTGGACCTCGCCGCCTTCTATGGAGACTCGGAAGTGGTGAGGACGTTTCTCTTGGCTTTATAAAGAAACTTGTCATATGTACTTTTACAGCACAGTGAAATTCTTTCTTCACATATCCCAGTGATGTTAGGAAGCTGCGGTCAGTGTGCAGGGTCAACCATGATACTGTGCCCCTGGAGCACAGTGGGTCAAGGGCCCAAGTGTGACAGCTTGGCGATAGTGGGGCTTGAAGCCCCGACCTTCTGCTCACTAACCCAGAGCATTAACCACTGAGCTACTACCTCCCCGTAGGGATTTCCTGTGTGACTAATGTGACTGAAATGCTAAGCCTGAAATGCTATGTGTGGTTTCACAGGTACAGTTCCTTGTGGACCATGGAGCCATGATCGAGCATGTGGACTACAGCGGGATGAGGCCTCTGGACCGAGCCGTGGGCTGCAGGAACACTTCAGTGGTGGTGGCCCTGCTGAAGAAGGGTGCCAAGATTGGTAAGAGAGAGAGGGGGCTTAGTGGGGGGAAAAAAACAGGAGCTTGGAACTGACTGAGCTGGCACCTCCCTTTCACCAGAGGTGCCCCAGCTGCCTAGGACCCCTACTGAATTGTGATGTTCTGTTCTTTCTTTCATTCTACTTTTTATTTTTTGATGTCTATCTCGGCACAAATGTTTAGAAATGCGACTCTAATTAGTTCTCAAGGTAATTTGCAAATTTGAATGGCTACAGGAAGAGTCATAAACTCAGCAACAGCTTGACATTGGCCTTCAAATGAAGTTGATCAGTTTGAGAACAACCATGATATAGATGTTGCACTACACCAAACCCCGGTGTTTACTGACATGGCAGCATTCCATCAGTGTGTACTGAGAGAGGCCACTAATGCTGTTGCTGCTGCTGCATTTAACCCTTGGTGTGCATTTCACTGCTCTTTTCTCTCATTTCACGCCTTTTCACACCTTTTACTTGGTTCTATCTCACTATCTATCTTTCTTCTTTAATCTGACCTATCCCTCTCTCTGGGCTGACATGGACCTCTAACCCTGTGGTGATTTGTTCACCTTGCTCCCCCTATCTCCCTGACCCTTGCGTGATCCCCTCACCTCCCTCTATCTCTAAGCAGGATGTCAGACCCTCCCCAGCAGGGCCAGAGGTAAAGCGCTCCCAGACCTCTGTGTGTGTGTGTGTGTGTGTGTGTGTGTGTGTGTGTGTGTGTGTGCCCTTATCAGTCATTTCCAGCCATTATTTTTATTTATATATATGTATATATGTCTGACCCATTCCATTTCACTACCCTTCTTTGATGGTTAACTTGTATGTGGTGTCTTCATAAAAACTCATCATCCAAAGCACAAATCAGTCCCTTGTTTGGGAAAGCAACAATGCTATGCTATGCTCTTATGATGCCTGCTAAGATAATAGACCGATCCCAAGCCCCACCACAGGAAGATATGGTTGCTAAGTAGGTCAGGTTTCTGCTTAATGGAAGCTAAAATCATTGAGAGAAGTTTCTACTTAGCAAGTTTTTTTGGAATCTGGAAATGTTCCAAGTTAGAAAGGTTCAGAATTCTGGTTGGTCAGGAGATCAAATTTCTATGACAGAAGCTCAGAAAGTTGACACTTGAGGACTTGCTGTAATAGAAAATAAATCAACTTTTGTGGCAGTAATGGTCGCATTGCTTCAATTCTTTTTTCTATTACAGCAATCTCCGAAATGTTTTTTTTTTTTTTAAATCATATGTATGCTGCATTCTCTCAGCTTGAACTGGTTGATATGTAGCATAAAATCGTAGCCTTATTTCGCATTTGACCTCTTTCAACTTTGAATTCCTACACAGAAAGTCTCCCAAACCCTGAATTTAACTAAGTAAACTAACATATTAACAGGGCTTCCGAGTAGCAATGAAGAAATAAATCTTAGCAATTAGGACTAGACAGCTCACATTTGGCTATTATTTTTCCCCAAGCATATATTTTGATCATATCAAAGTATTTTAGGAAATGCTGGTGCAAATGTGCTAAACTGGGCTAATTGCAGACAGCAAAGGTTACTAAGTAGAGTTATGAAGGCCAGGCAACTAAGATGAATGTTGGAATTGGTCATAGCCTGTAGGTACATATGCATGAGTGCATGTCTGGTAATGCATGATTGATGCTAATGGATTGTTTCTCTAACAAAATGAACCCATCATGAAATGTCACACGCTATTAGACTATATAACTCATTTGTTGCATGGCTTGCAGTGCTTTCTGCTCGGCCTGCCTGATTTGTCTGGATAAAACAGAGACCTTCTCAGTACCGGTGTGTAAAATACAGTTTGTGTTCTCACAAAAACAGTCCATGATGCAGGTTATCAGGGAAACATTCGCATGCCATACAGCTAATTCAGCGAATGTCCGTTTTTTTGCTAAGTTACATTCCACCGAATGTCGGCCATTTTCCTGTGACAAATACAAGCTAGATTCTCAGAGGGTACCTGTGCTAACATCACCTGCAGTGCTGTAGAGGTGTGCAGGAGCCGTGAGCAATTCCACATTGTTGGTTGATGAGTCCCTTTTTTAGTTGGAGTCATGGCTAATTTCCCCAATGTGGCTGCCCACACGTTTAGCATAACATATCATGCTTGTTAGCCTCAATCGGACTGGGGTCAGGAGGGTCAAACAAGATGGAGGCAGGTCAAGATTTGTATATTAATCTACACCAACCAAGCATAACATTATGACCACCTGCCTAATATTGTGTTGGTCCCCCTTTTCCTGACCCCTTAACAGCATTAACAGCATGAACTTCTTCAGCAGTTTGAGCTACAGGAGCTCGTCTGTTAGATCGGACCACACAGACCAGCCTTTCTCTCCCCCACGTGCATCCCACGACCCTGTCGCTGGTTCACCACTGCTCCTTTCTTGGAACACTTTTGATAGATACTGATCACTGCAGACCAGGAACATCCCACAAGAGCTGCAGTTTTGGAGATGCTCTGACCCAGTCGTCAAGACGTCACAATAATGTCAAACTCACTCAAATCCTTACGCTCGCCCATTTTTCCTGCTTCTAACATCAACTTTGAGGACAAAATGTTCACCTGCTGCCTAATAAATAAATCCACCCACTAACAGGTCCCATGATGAAGATCATCAGTGTTGTTCACTTCACCACTCAGAATGTTATAATGTCAGAAAGTTATTCCAGCTCGGTGTATATAAAAGCCCCCCTATTTGTTTAACTCCTAGACTGTGACATCTTGGCCACTGGACACATGGTTATGTCAATGTGTTGTGAATCCTATATTTTGGTTGTGTGATCGGTCATTGTCATTCTTTTGTCGCTGGACTACTGAATTGTGTGTATACCGTTTGTGTATTGCTTTATGGAGTTTCTGTAATCAGTGGAGTTCAGTTTGAGTTTTGATGTGTGCCCCTTGCCCACTGCAGCTGACGAAACATTTCAGCTATATGCTGAGCCATTTATAACTAGCGTCAGGTGTGTTGGTGGAAAGAGGAAACTAAGCTCTACCCTACATTCACATCAACAAGCAACGTCCCACAGACCATTTCTATGGAGTGTGCAGCACCTGTGTAGCAAACCTTGGAATGTATTAAAAGAGTTTGTTGATGAATTGACATAGTTAGTATAGTTGGCATGCTTTGCTAATCTGCTAATGCATTTAGCATGCAAATCAGACAACCAATTCCACACTAATTAGCATTTATTTAACACCTATTTACCTGGATATGTCACATCCACAAGCTACAACTGTAGCAGTCACTACACATACCTGAGCTGTGACATGTCGCTCGCTAGTGTGAACGTTAGGATAGAGTGCATGGTTCATCAGAACCCAGACTGAACGCCAATGACTGATATGATTTGAATCTCTTATTTGCCAAAGACAAGATAAACATGTAACCTTTAATGGGAACCTCGAATGCACTGCTTTTTCCAATTAAGCATGTTAGCATGCTGCCTGACTTCCCCCTCTTCCCCGTCTTCCTGTGTAACACAGGTCCAGCAACGTGGGCCATGGCCACCTCCAAGCCAGACATCATGATTGTCCTCCTGAGCAAGCTGATCGAGGAAGGAGATGGATTCTACAAGGTCATTCTTTCTTCAAAATGTTACATAATAATTAAAGGGTTTGGATCATCAGATATCATAGTTGTGTCATCCTAAAAATATCAGCGTGAAACGAAGTTTGTTTCCCTATCTTTCTTCTACTTCCTTCCTGTATATCCCCCTTCCTACCTCCCTACACAGTTCCTATTTTCACTCTTTCCATCTTTTCTTAGCCTGTACCTTCTAAACTATGTTCTTACAGTATCTGGCATGATTCCTTTCATCCTTTCTGCATATTCTTCATCTTTCCCCCACTGTTTCCCCTGTATACCCCTCTTCCTTCCTCCCTACCCATCTACACGATTCCAACCTTCACTCACTCCACCTTTCCTCTACCTGTACTTTCAAACCTATGTTCTCACCCGGCTTGATTACTTACCTCTTTCTGCATATCCTTCATCTTTCCTCAACCTCCTTCCTGTATACCCACCTTCTTTTCTCCCTACCCATCTACACAGTTCCTACCTTCTCTCCTTTCATCTTTCCTCAACCTGTACCTTCCAAACTTTCTTACCTGGCTTGATTCCTTACATCATTTCTGTATATCTTTCATCTTTCCCCCTTTCTTTTAAATTTAGCATTACTGTATACCCTTTGTATTTCCTCCCTACACACCTACACAATTCCTTCCTTCACTCCTTCTGTCTTTCCCCTACCTGTACCTTCCAAATTATGTTCTTGTAGTACCTGGCTTGATTTCTTACATCCTTTCTTTATATCCTTCATCTTTCCCCTAACCCCCTTCCTACCTCCCTACCCTCCCTACTCTACTTTTCTGACTAACCCACTTGCCCACCTATTCCAGTTCCTTCCTACCCACAGCCATCTCTCTTTTCATTACCAATCAACCTCCCATCTCTCATTGCTCCTTACCCTCCTTCAGAACTCTTCAGAAATTCCTCCTCCTTGTGCTCCTACCACTATTTGTCTTTCTTACCTATCTACCTTACTTGCCACCTTAGTTTTTTTTCCCTTACCTTCCTACCCCTACCTTCCTTTAGTAATTTCTACACCATTATTACTACATCTTTTCTTTCGACCTTGCTGTTTTCCTACACAACTGCCTACCTTGGAAGTTTTTTCCAATCATGTGTTTTACCTACATGCCCACCTTCCTATCTTCTTTTCTATCTTCCATTCTTTGCACACTAACAGCTGTATTTTGTGGTCTAACAGAAGGGGAAGGTGAAAGAAGCAGCCCAGCGCTATCAGTACGCCCTGAAGAAGTTCCCTCGTGAAGGTTTCACAGAGGACTTGAAGAGTTTCCGTGAGCTAAAAGTCTCCCTGCTGCTCAACCTGTCCCGCTGTCGGCGCAAAATGAACGTTAGTAGCTAGCGGTTTGGTTCCTGTAATGATCCGTCCTGAGAATTGAACACAACATTAGTCATATGTGCAGTGCACATGCACTGTTCAGTGTAAAGTAAATCTAAGTGAGTTCTGTTAATGGATTTAATGGGAGTTTTTGTATCACACACACATTGCCACCCGAATTTTTGTGCTCATTTACATTCACTTATCTGGAATCCTACCCAAGCATTTTTTTTTTCTTTTTTCATTTTTAGTGGGATGAGGCTGCTGGATTTCTGTAGTCTTTTCTAGATATGTTGAAGGCAACATCTGACCAACATCATCACTTTTCATCCCAACCACCTTTTTTTCAGTTTTTGGTCTGTCAAGTTGATGATTTTCAGCACTAGCTTAGATACATTTAGACAGATCACGTCAACAGACTTGTTGGTATTGTCCAAGTCCTGGCACCTCTAAATGTCACTGTGTTAAAAGCGCCCCCTGGTGGGGATGAAAATTTTGCTTTATTGAGTTTATATGTGTGTGTGTGTCTGTGTTTATTTGTGTGTGTGTGTCAAGTTTCTTACATAAGTGTATGTAAGGACAGTAGCATTTTTTGAGGGTTAACTCGATGCAATTGTGTGTATGTATGCATTCCCAATGAGTGTGTCCGTCATATGTATGTTTAGAATGAGTGTGTCCATATCAAACCATGTATGTATGTATGTATGTATGTATGTATGTATGTATGTATGCATGTGACTTGCCCTACATGCCTCCACCTGTATGGCTCTGTGTATGACTGTTGGCCCTGTTGTTGCTTGCAGGACTTTGGCATGGCGGAGGAGTTTGCCTCCAGAGCTCTAGAGTTGAAACCCAAATCCTATGAGGCCTTTTACGCACGAGCCCGCGCCAAACGCAGCAGCAGGTAACCGTAGCAACAAACAGGGCGCTGGGGCCTAAACCTCCTACTTAAATTTAGATTTGGTAATGAGGTGAAATCTAACTTGGTAGTGGTACAGTACTCTCAGGATATGGAGGCTCATTCTCATACATTTCAACCTTGTTTTTATTCTGCAGATGTACCATCTGTCACATCACATCTTTATTTCTACATTTTTAGATTATGTTTATGAGTAAAACACACACACACACACACACACACACACACACACGCAACCTGCCATATTATAGTTGTTGGCCTGGACTTAAAAATCAGATGTTCCTTATGGCTCTTCATCAGTTTCAGAACCGCCGATGGAAGACCTCAGATAAAATAATCTTTTCATCTGAGACATTGTTGAAAGCTGTGGATGAAGCTAGTACATTTACATTTATGGCATTTAGCAGACGCCTGTGTCCAGAGCGATGTAAAAAAGAGTCTCAATCTTAGAATAGATCTACACTGGTATGCTAGTTTACAAACTTAAGATAAATCAGCCTACAGCTCTGTTGAGAGGATTTTTTTTTTAAGACAAAGCAAACCTTAAAAAGTATTAGTTTTCAGGAAGAGGTGGGTCTTCACCCATCGCTTGACGATATCCAGTGACTCCACTGTTCAGACATCTAGGGACAGTTCATTCCATCACTTCTGTGCCAGAACAGAGAAGAGCCTTGAGGTATACTTACCTCTTACCCTGAGAGAAGGTGGTACCAGTTGAGCAATTATAGAAGATCTAGTAGTGAGAGCTCATCCACCACTGACTAGATAAAATGAGATAAGATCAGATAACATATACCTTTATTCATCCCACAGTGGCTAAATTTCTATGTTCTATGCAGCAAAGAAAAGAAATGTGCAAATGTATAAAGTAGAGAAATGACACAAGTATATACATCACAATGCATAAATAGAAAAGAAAAAGGAAAGAGATCACCAATA
This sequence comes from Silurus glanis, assembly GCA_014706435.1. Lineage (NCBI taxonomy): Eukaryota > Metazoa > Chordata > Actinopteri > Siluriformes > Siluridae > Silurus > Silurus glanis. The sequence goes on from JAAIIK010000118.1 coordinate 530,640, forward strand.
AAGTAGTTACACTTTCAAACATTTTGCACATAGGTAATATTGCATGGTTTAAATTGGTGTTATTGCACCGTTATTGACACTTGACTTTGGATCGGAAAGTCACGAGTTTAAATCTCAGCACCCCAATCTGCCAATGCTGAGCCCTTGAGCAAGGCCCTTAACTAGCTCAGTTGTAAGTCGCTCCGGATAAGGGTATCTGCCAAATGCCATAAATATAAATGAATAAAACCGCTTATTAAACTATTTGTTGTATGACATACTTTACAAGTGCAGTTCAGGACAGAAGGAACTTCTCAACAAACATCATATCATGGCTCTAGAGATGTTTCATGGAGATTTTACAATGTAATTGAAAAGGCCTGATTAGTTTCAAACAGAAAGTCTAGGGCTGCAGAGAGCTCTAAACTTTCTCTTTTCTATACACAAATGTCAATAAGCTGGTGTTTTACCTCCACAGCACACATAAGACATCTGTCTCTTTCTGTTTAGGCAATTCCACGCAGCCCTGGAGGACCTGAGTGAAGCCATCCGCCTGTGTCCGAATAACCGCGAGATCCAGCGACTGCTGCAGCGCGTGGAAGAGGAGTGTCGCCAAGTCGCTCAGCAACAGCAGCTGGATCCACCTCCATCCCCTCCCCATGAGCAAGCCCCGCTGATGGTGCCGCACCCTCCTCCACTGGAGCCCCGTCTGTCTGACATGGAGCCAGTGCAGGACCTGTTTGAAGAAGACGAGGATTACCTGGAGCAGGACTTGGATGGTCTTCCACTAGCCGTAACCGCTGAGCGTCATTCTAGTCCCTCGGGTTTGCCTGTCATCCAGAGCATGCCAGCTTCCCCAAGCCATTTGCCCTACCTTTCCGAAAGTGCTTCCATGGGCCATGCATACGAACTACGCCCCAGTCCTCCTTCCATGTCCTCTCCGACTCGTCAGGGCTACCAGTCCACCTCTCCTTCGCTCTCTCCGACGCACCAGACATCCCACTATCGTCCGAGCCCCCCTCACACCTCCCCAGCCCATCAAGCTTCCTCTTCATCTTCCTCCTCATCTTACCACTTCAGCCCGCCTCCTTCACCTTTGCGCCGTGGAGCCTACACCTCTGAGAATGCAGCCCTCTACAGACCACAGTCTGCCTCTGTCAGCTCAAACCGCTATCAACAGGAGGTACTTGCGGGCAGGCCCAAATCGCCGCTAGCTAAAATGGGCAGCCAGCGCTCACTGCAGCAGCAAACTCAGTGGCTACAGCCAGCCAAAGCCCAGATCGTTCGCACAAATCAGACCAGTGGCTCAGTGCACTCCGCTGCTTACTCGCATATGTCCCAGGCAATGAGGGGTCATGTTCCGGGGGATGTCGATGAGCTTGGAGAATTGGCTTATTCAAGCCCGTTGCAGATTCAAAGCAGTGTGTACATAGAAGAGGAGCTCCCTCAGAGGCCCTCACATTCATACAAGCCCAGCATCACAGGCCCACGCTATGGTCAAATAGCACCTCAGATCAGCCGCAGCCAATCGGCCGCTTATTATCCCGTTCAGCCACATGAAATCGAGCGCCAGCCTCAGTTATCATCCCCTGAACACCCTCACGGTCTTCGGCGCCCACTAAGTGCCGCGGGGCCCGCCTCAAGGCCTCTTATCCACTCTCAGAGCACTGGCCTGCGCTTCTCACCCTCTAGCAGCAGTCTGGCTGTCGGATCCACCTCTAATTTAGGTCCAGGCTTCCGGCCCTCGGCTTCAGCACAACAAATGGAGATCCCACTGAAGATGGCTTATGAGGTCGGATACAGCGATGATATGTCTCCAGCTTCTCCACCCCAAGGCACCGACATGCGACTTTTAGGAGGGACCTACCCAGGCGAGGCAATGCGTGCACGCAGCACACCCTTCATGGGTATCATTGACAAGACAGCACGGACCCAGCAGTTTGTCCAGCAACCTTCGTCTTCTTCGTCTTCATCTTCGTCACGCACCTGGGCCGTGTCGTCTTTAGACACCGTCGTCTCCAGCCCTGCTACATCACCTGGCAACATGACCTATGGGCACCTTGCTTACTACAATCGCACCAACAATGCCCACAATGGACACCTCGTGGAGGAAGACTACTATCGGTCAGATACCACAGGCCGGGTGAGCCAGGGACCCACGTACCCGGACGTCAAGGTGGCGCGAACGCTGCCAGTCTCACAGGCCTATCAGGACAGCGACTATAGACAGGTGGGACATGGGGAGCGCCAAGGTCCTTCCTCCCCTATCAAACCAAAGAGGCCCTTTGTTGAGTCTAACGTTTAAGGCACACCTTGTAGATATGTACTAGGACTAGTTTTCCCCCAACACTTTGATGTAATCAGATCCTGAATAAATGGACCAGAAAGAGATGTTGTAGAAAGCATCTGCATTGGGATCCGGACTTGCAGGATGCTTCAGGAGCCTCAATTGGAATGGACCGCCTTAACTGCTGTATGCTATCTAGAGATGCAGCAATACTGGATTATCAGGATCAGAGTCTGTTTTAAAAAAGAGGACATTTTATCAGTGTAATCGATTACAGTACACTTCAGAGGCTAGATGGACTACCGAGCAATGCATCCAGAATGCAGAATTTGTGCAAATGGCGATTTAAATACTCAATTACATTGGGATAAATTGGGCATTTGTATAATATGGTGAGAATAGACCTTTTCAAAAGCTAGCACTTACCCCTGACACCCCAAGTGTTTCTTTGTCCTTAGTTACTGTTTTCCCACACAGTCGACTAGTTGACTGATTAAAATAAACAACACAATGGCTGTTCAAAAATTGAACAGCCATTGTGATTGGCTGTTCAAACGAGCAATTCCATAAAATTTCAAAGAACATAAAAGAAGGTCCTGCTCAACATTTCCTCTACTCACATGTTCCTCAAAAAAAAAATCCATAATCCTGGACTTAATAATGTTGTCTGGCGTGACAGTAAAGAGTTTTTACACTGGTACAAAATACACTGTATGGCCAAAAGTATGTGTACACCTGATCTTAAAATGAGTAAGCTCCTCATAATAAGCTCCACTCTTCCACTAGATTTAGTGGAGATTTGTGTGAGATTCATTCTGCCACAAGGATGTGTGTTAGTGAAGTCAGGTACTGATGTAAGTGAGGTGAGGAGGTTCCTGTGATGTAGGTTTATAGCTCTATAGCAGGAGATCTTTCACTCCAACCCATGTCATGCAGATCTTCATGGAGCTGGTTTTGTGCACTTTGAGTCTCCTAGTACAAGTGAATAGAAAATGTAATGTTAGCGCAACCAAAGACGGTCTGTACATTTTGGGGAGGGTGTCCCAATACTTTTGGCTGTGCAATGTACGTGAAATGCCAGGTTTCGTCTCACAATTCTGGCTTTATTTCAATTTGACATTTGAGTGCAGACTATCGCCTCCTGCTGGTTATTAAGTGTGTTTGCCAGCTTTTTGGACATGGGCTTTGTGTCAGGGTCCTAATTCTGAACGTAGTCTAGCCAACATAACGTTTTTACACATCGTAACACATCATAACGTTAAGTACAAATCACGTATGGAATCTTTTACTCCGAGTGATCAGGCCACATTTCATTCCCCTCTCCTACCTCTAGGGGGATTTTTTTGCATTAGGAATGATGACTTCAAGCTGTGGTCTTGCTCTGAAGTCTTGCCTGAAGCCTCTTCTGTATATACGGCTGTAAAATGTGACCCCCCCAAAAAATCAGTGTGTATATAGCTGAAATAACGACAGAAGATATGGAATATTTATCAATTTAAGTTATGTTTGTATAAAATGATATATAATTTAGTTCAGGTGCCAATGTGCTCCGCCTTCTTGCTTCCGGTAGGTCGGTAATGTGAATTCACATTTTTTTTTTTCAATGGAAACCTTTTTATAATTTACAATGCTGTGCTGTGGTCTCCAGGCTCGAGGAGCAACATTCAGGAGTATAATCTCACACATCTCCATCATCATCATCTCACATTGTTTCTCCATAGTATTTACAGATCACATGATCGTAAAGGAGAGGCTTTTTTTTTGTTTGTTTGTTTGTTTTTTATAAACACCTTTCCAAAAGATTTTCGTATGGTGTATTTATTTCCTGGTTTTTATTATTATTATAATTATTATTTTTTTTTTATATAATTTGATGTGACTGACCTGAATTATGATGATGATGTGATTATCCTGTGCTTTCGATCTTCTTGATCTTTTTTCTGTTTTCCCTGCTTTCTTTTCAGCACTTTTTCATCAGTCACTTTTTTATTTTTGGTTCAAAAAGGACTGGGAACTTTTCTGTCTTTAAACCAATCATTTGTAACTGCTGTCAAAAAAAAGGGTGGGGTTTTTTGTTTTTAGTTCCAATGTGTGGAAGACTATTTTTTTTTTTAAGGTTGACGTGTAAATGTTTGTACAAATTGTGCTTAGAATGCATGCTTTTTGCTGATGCACACATTTTATATAT
>JAAIIK010000118.1:543849-562105 GCA_014706435.1 Silurus glanis
CCAGGTGTGGAGTAGTTCAGGTGTTTGTAAGGATTGAAAGGCCAGGTGTGGGGGTACATAAGGTGTTGGTAAGCATGAAGGTGTCTGAGGGTTTAAATGCATCCAGGTGTGTCTCACCTGTATGAGGAAGAGGATGAAGGTCAGCATGCCGCACCAGCTATGCAGAGAGGTCATGTTAGGGAAGCCGGCTTTATTATGGACATCAAATACGGCCACCAGACCTGACCAAAGACACGCAGCATTACTCCCCGTCATAGACGTTAACTACTGACGACTAGACGGAGGTCAGTTCGGACTGAGTTGTGGACAGAACTTACCCACAATGCTGATAACGAGGGCCATCATGTGCAGCAGAGCATGGAGGATCTTCACCGAGCGTTTGCTCTCATTCCTGAACACACGGTACACCAGCACACCTAGCATAAATGTGATATAAAGGTACAGCAAATTAGCAGCCGAATCGTGGTGGTGAAATTTAATATCTATCTCCAAACTCACTTAGAATGGAGAACTAAGAGCAGAATTCCATTCATCTACCATATCAAATACATACTATGAGCAACAGTAATGGGACACCTGACTTTTCTAGCTATATGTGGTTCTTCCCCAAACTGTCACCAAACTTCACTTAAACTAGGAGACCCAAACCTGTTCCAGGATTACACAAAATCCAGCTCCATGAAGATCTGCTTTCTATGGGTTTGGAGTGGAAGATCTCCTGCTATAGCGCTCCAACCGTATTGAACAAAAGTATTCGGAATGTTAACTGCACCCCAGGCCTCCACACCTCACCTACATCCTGCAGTACCCGACTTTACTAACACACATCCTTGTGGCTGAATGAATCTCACACAAAATCTCCATAACATCTAGTGAAACATCTTCCCAGAGGAGTGGAGGGTGTTTTAAGAGCAAATGGGGACTAAATGTGGAACGGGATGTTCACAAACACACATACATGGAAAAATAACCACTCGTTCTCTCCTTCTTTTCCAGTGGAGCACTTATATGGAGAAAAATAATGATTCAATTTAATGATTTAAATTGATGATTTAGTCAAATTTGTCTGCAGACCCAGTTGGATAATCGAATACTCGCTAACACCCCTGGGGGAGGAACACGTTAAACACGTCTCTCTGGTGCACAGCTGCCCTCGGGTCTGTTCTTCGCCGGACTGATTGAACCTCTAATGGAACAATGACCTTTCAGTTTCAGTGTCTTAATCGAATTGGCTGAGCGATGACTGAAAAGATTAGCTGGGCAAAACGTGCCTGTTTCTGCCCCAGGATTACTTCACTGCCCCGTGGCTAAACACTAAACCCCCTAATGACAGGCTTTATAGACAAAGCTTCAGAGTCTGTTTCAGATTACAGGCGGATCTATAGAACTGGCTCAGATGCTCTCCAGCTGCACCAGATCTATTTATCTTTTTTTACTTTTCACTTATTTATTCAACAATTAAACAACCACAATATTAATGGTTATTCAGTCAATCTCAGCGCTGCGACGTGATTGGTCCGTAGACCAAGAGTCTAATTACAGAGCTTGTATAAAGCCCCGCCCCCGAACACAATTTATACAAAATATACTGAGGAAATGGAAGGGAAAAAACCCTGAGAACGGATTGTATTCGAAGCTCCATCTTGAATAAAAAGTCTCCCGATTGAAGTTTTCCGCCTTCATATGCAGCATGTGCAAATCCCCAGCAGCACCTCAGCCTGCTCCTGGAGCCAGACCCGTGCTTCAGCTCAGTGCTTTCAGTACAATCAAACGCCAAGGAATTCTCTGTACCTTTCCAAAGAGCCTTTTCACTGGATTTATTTCTTCAGCGTACGCCGAGAAGAACTCATACAATCAATGTGTGAAACCTCAGAGGTGTGTGTGTGTGTGTGTGTGTGTGTGTGTGTGTGTGTGTGTGTGTTCAAATCGGATGGATTATACCAAAGTGAATGAAGAAGAAGAGGTAGAAGGAAAGGGAGAAGAAGAAGAAGAATAAAGGAGATGGAAGACAAAGAGGAGAAGATAAATAAGAAGAAGAAGTAAGAGAAGAACAAGAAAAAGAAGAAGAATTAGGAAAAGAAAGACGAGGAGGAGATTCAGGAGGATTTAAAGGAGGAGAAGAGAAAGAGAATGAGAAAAAGAAGAAAAACGAGGAAATCAGGCGGAGGTGAAGATTCAGGAGGGGGGAAGTGGAGGAAAAGGAGAAGGAATAAAAGCAGAGAAAGAGAATGAGGAAAAAGATGATAAATGAGCAAAAGAAGGATGATGATGAGGAGGAGGAGAAAAAGAGGAAGAAGATTCAGGAGGAGATGAAGGAGGATATGGAGAAAAAGAGCAGAGGAGGAAAATGAGAAAAAGTAGAAAAATGAGAAAAAGAAGGATGAGGAGAAAGAAGAGGAGAAGAAGGATAAGGTGGAGGAGGTGAAGAGGAAAAGTAGAAGAGGAAGAAGAGGAGAAGGAGGTAAAGAAGAAGAACATGAAAAAATGAGTAGTGAATGAAAAGGGAGGCGAGAAGAAAAGAGAACCAGAACTACAAAAATAAAATAAATAAATAAATAAATAAAGTTAATTAACTGATTGATTATTGATTGATACATCGTACATTCAGACATACAGCAGGTTCTGGAATGCGTCGGTCAGCCTATTGTCTGCGTGTGGAATTTGGCTTGTGCTGCACGTCAAATGATTGTATTTGCTAGTTTCCGTAGACGGATTTCTCAGGGTGTGTGTACGGGTCATGTGATTCCTCTGCAACACGCCAATCAGTAATTAGGGCAAAACCCTACCCCAATCTGCCCTCTGTTAATTCTTAATCCAGGAAAGTCCATGAGCTGAGATGTTTGAGAACGTTTCATGACGTTCTCTTGCTGTTAGCGTTTAGCACTCTATCTGCCGTCTCACCGTCTCCGTAGAGGAAGACGAGGCCCATGACCATGCAGAGCGGGTGCACGTTGAACTGTTGCTGCGAGCTGTCCCAGGCGTAGCCCCCGTGGTAGTGTCCCATCCACACGCCCGTGAGCACCACGCACGCAACCCCCAGCACCTGAGAGGCGGCCACGTAGCAAGGCAGCGTCTGAAACCTCCCCCAACCTTCCATCACTCCTACAGAGAAAGAGAAGGAGGAAGAAATGTAAACAGAGACTTCAGAGTAATCATATCAACTACATGTCATAAATGCTATGGAGACAATTCAGTCTCCAGTGTCAGGGCTTTGTATCAGTCAGAGGCAAAGTTGTCTTTGTTGAAGATCCTATTCCAGATTTATTCCCTCTCGGGTAAGGAGTCTCCAGTTCCAGTTCACCCAAAAGGTGTTTGGGGTTGGGAGTTTAGTTAGAATGTGCTTTTTTTGAACATCCCATTCAGCATTTAGTCTCCATTCACTCTTATAATTAAGTTCCACTCTTCTGTGAAGATGTTCCACTAGATTGTTTTTAGGTGAGGTGAGGTGTTCTGAGGTCAGAGCTCTATAGCAGAAGATCTTCCACTCCAACCCATGGAAAACAGATCTTCATGAAACTGGCTTTTGGGCCAATTTCATGGGAACATTTCATTCTCAGACGTCCTATACAACTGTGTGCCTCCATGGTTGTGCAAAAGTTTGGCGGAAAAACTCATTTGGGTGGAAAATTCGGGGTCCCATTACTTTTGAAGATACTTTTGACTTTTTATAGTATAGTATAGAAAAGTATAGCAGCATGTTGTGAACCGAGGAACCATGAAGAAAGGAAAGAAAACGAGTTCTTCTGCTTAGTGTGTTCCTCACCAATATGAGGGAAGAAATTATTCTTTGCGGTTGTATCAAGGATGAATAGAGAGAGAGAGAGAGAGAGAGAGAGAGAGAGAGAGAGAGAGAATGAGGTCAGATGAGGCCAGTCATGTGACAGAACATGATGATCGATTTCAGCTGGGAACATTAAGCACCGTTTAGACCTCGATATAATATGAAGTGACAGATTAACTGGAGCTCAGGCTTCACCTCCTCCACCTCCTCCACCCCCTCCTGCAAACACAGGGGTAATGATTGACGATGACGAAGTGCATCATCAGCCAATGAGCCAATGAGTGTCAAAATCTACCTTTTCAGGTCTGTTGCTTTTAAATTTGTCAAAATATTCTTTAAAATAGACTTTTTTTTGCTCAAATTCAATAATGAGATATTAAAAATATTAACAAGGTTCACCGATATACATTATAGATTATTTAGAGAAGAAAAAAAAAGAAAATGTACATTACAGTACAGTGAAATTCTTCACATATCCCAGCTTGTTAGCAAGCTGAGGTCAGAGCACATGGTCAGCAATGATACGGGCCCCTGGAGCACAGCGGGTTAAGGGCCTTGCTAAGGGGCCCCAGGGGTAGCAGTTTGGCGACCACTAAGCTACCGCCCCCCCCCCCCCCCCCACCTAAAAGTGTCTCATCGTGTATAAGTTATGAGATTCTTTTTTAAACAAGCGATTCATTTAGGAATTTTATTGCATATGCTTTAAAAAAACACTTAGTGTTACAGATCGTTAAACATCACTATAGTTACATATTTTGTTCTTTCCCATAAAAAAAAAGCACAAACTTTTGCACTCGACCAAATAAAAAGGGCTTTTGATCCTACAAACATTTCATTACGTAAAATAGTTGCGTCTCTCATTCTGTCATTCGATTTGTTTAAAATGTGCGGATGTTTAATTAGGCGTTGTGATATACAATACACTATGGGGTTGCTACGGTTACACACATATGATGACACGGCAACATTTCCGGTATGGGCGTGGCTAGTGAAAGTATATATGGTGCAATTGAGTTCATATCGAGCTAGCATTGTACGATGTGTTGCATCATAAAATACGAGAGCCAATCATCTTTCAGTATGCAAATACAAGACACGTGTAGCACTTTAGCACTAGGACCTGACGATACTCACCATAGTCAGTGAAGTCATTTATGATTTTAATATACTGCCATTTTATATCAGTATTATATGTTCGAATTTGAAAGGCGATGGTCTTAGAACAAGAGCCGGAGTGTTCTTCGCAGCTTGTGTCGCTTGTTTCAAAGTCAAACCTGGAGGTTTTGTACATTTTTAGATCAATGATGGAGATCAGAACCCTGGACAGAGTGTTCAATGTGTTCAATGCCTTTTTTGGTTCATTTGTCGTTTGTTTGAAATCATTTTTTAATTTGTCATTTATTTACACCTATCAGGAAGACACTGAATCGATTTTATTATCAGAAACACAATGACAGTAAAAATCCTGACTTCTTGACTTTGAAATGATCTGGACCTTCAACAGAAAAATAGAGAGATATATAATCCATGCCGGTTCATGTACATCATGTTTAACTGTCATTCCTCAGTGATATACATGTTTCTTCTTTAAAAAGCTCTCAGACATGACAGGTGAGTAAACCATAGACCAAGTCAAATCCAAACACTGAACTGCATTCAAAAAAATAAGACATTACACTGTGACACTCTGAAAGCAAGGCAATCATTTACCTGTGCTGTGACGTGTTACTTCTCACCTTCCTCGTCTGATAAGAAACTCCAGGAGAAACACCAGGCTGAGCGAAAATGGCTTTTTCGGTCCTTCTTCCCTTCGTTTCTTCTCTTCAAATGACAAATTCTCCAGTCAAAGCTCCGTTTTTTTCTCTTCAGCATGTATTCTGAGCCGAAATCCTTCCTCCAGCTCTGTGCTTTTCATCCCCTACAATCACGGTTGAACTTCTCCAGCTTTGACAGATAAAGCAGCAGGGTGTTGGAAGGATGTTTAGCCCATGCCCACACCCTTTCCCGATTGGCTGGATTGTAGAAGGTAGGCGGGACCAGCTGTGTTCAGTTTCCTTGGCGACTAGACGTAATGGATGATCTCAAACAGAGGAGGTAAATAAAATGAACAGAGTCATGAGACAAGCAGAGAGAGAGAGAGAGAGAGAGAGAGAGAGAGAGAGAGAGTCTGCTGTTTCACTGAACCTTTCATTGTAAATAATGTTTTCCTTCAAGCTCTACAGAGGAATGGCTTTTAAACCCGATTTACTTCACTTGTAATTAAATGATATCTACTGACTGGTTTATCATAAATAATGATAAATACTGTATATGAACTTATATTATCATAATTATAAAGAAGTAATAATAGAATAATAGAAGCAGTCAGAAGTAATAATAGTTGTCATGGTACCTACAACCTGAAGATCTATGAAGTTCCTGAGCAACTGAAGAACTTTGAGGATGGATTAGGACTGTAATTAGGACTGTAATAACCACAATTTGCATGAACAATTCTGCTTTTAAAATCCATCACTGAACAGCTACTGATTAGGGGTCTCCACAGCGGATCATCCGTCTCCATACCCTCCCTGTCCTCTAAATCTGCCTCTTTCACACCAACTACCTGCATGTCTTCCCTCACCACATCCATAAACCTCCTCCTTGGTCTTCCTCTTTTCCTCCTTCCTGGTGGCTCCATCCTCAGCATTCTCCTACTGATATACCCCATGTCCCTCCTCTGCACATGTCCAAACCATACTAATGCTACACATCAGAAATAATCAAACTTTCCCAGATGAGGTTTCCCAGATGAGGATGGGTTTCCTTCTGAGACTGGTTCCTATCCAAATTTCTTCTTCATGATGTCTCAGAGAAAATTCATATTTATCTAAAAAAAAAAAAAAAAAAAAAAAAAAGAAGCAGCTTTGGGATAATGTCCATTGTAAAAAGTGCTCTACAAAAAGAATAAAATTGAATTGAATTGAATAGTAACTTTACTGAAAGAAGCAGAAGAAAAGAAACAGTATTATTCCTAGTAGGAGAAAAAGAGTAATAGAAGTAGAAGATGCAGTAGCAGTACTAGGAGGCCATGAGTTTAAATCCCATCACCCTCGCGATCAAATCCTGACTCTTAACCCTCACATGCTTGTATAAATAAAAAAAAATGATGTCTTAACCTCAATACGGACATCAGCCAAATGCTGTAAATCAGAGATGATCAAACTAGGGCCTGTTGGTGACCTTTGATTTGTCCGACTCTCGGATCGCAAGCAGATAGTGAGGACGGCTGAGAAGATCATTTGGAACTGTACTGAATGGATATGTGGTGCCACCCAGATAAGAATGGGTTCCCTTCTGAGTCTGGTTCCTGTCAAAGTTTCTTCCTCATACCATCTCAGGGCTTTTTTTTTCTGCCACAGTCACCAATGGAATGATCATTAGGGATAAACTTACAGGCATTAACATGTAAATTCACATGTTATAACCTCTACCTCTGTAAAACTGCCTCGGGACACTATCCATTGTTAAAAGCACTATACAAATAAAATTGAATTGAACAGAAGTGGAAACAGGAACAGTAGTAGAAGGTCATGAGTAAAAATCCCATCACTATTGGGATCAAATCTTGGGTTCTTGAGCGAGACTCTTAACCCTCAACTGCTTGTATAAATAGAATAATTATGTCTTACCCTCAATAAAGACATCAACCAAATGCTGTAAATAAGAGATGACCAAACTTGGACCAGTGGGTGACTTCTGATTTATTCCACCATGCCATATATGAGAAGAGAGGGATAAAAATATTCAGATATTTGGAAAAGCTTTTAAAAAAAATAAAGAGCAGCTTTATCTCTCCTAAGATAAATGAAAAGGCATTGAACTCTATTGTGCAATAAATTGGACTGTTTCTCATTGTATTATAAGTTTCAAAGAACTAGAAGTCTGAGAGAAACATGGCATTCGTTTAACAGATTAGATTCATGTTTTTTATTTCTTTTTATAAATAAAATAATAATGAGAGGAAAAATGGCAACTTTCTTTAAATATAATGGATGGTATGATGCAATTTTATTTTCGGTCCACAGCACTCAATCAAATTAGATTTTTCCTTTTTAGGAAAAATTTGGTCAGCTGTTGTTCAAATGTAAATGTATTAGTCATAGTAGTGGTAGATGAAGAAGAAGAAGAAGAAGAAGAAGAAGAAATAGCAGTAGTATTAGTCCTAGTAAAGGAAATAACTAAGTCAAGTCAAGTAGCTTTTACTGTCATTCCAACTTGTACAAAGTACACTACTGTAAAAGGTGTGTGATCAGCCATAATGCTGGTTTGGAAGCATCATGTGGTGTAAATGTCCATGAAGGAGGTAAGAGAGACCCCGATAATCCCCTCAGCCGCCCTCACTATCCGCTGCAGGGTCTTACGATATGAGATGTTGCGATTCACAAACCAGGCAGTGATGCAGCTGCTCAGGATGCTCTTAACTGCACCTCTGTAGAATGTAGCAGTAGAAGAAGAAGTAGTTTTATTTGTAGATATAGTAATAAAAGTAATAACAGGAGTAGTAATAAAAGTAACAGAAGAATAGGATTAGGATCAGAATTAGTCATTGCAGAAGAAATAGTTGTAATATCAGGAGCAGGAGTAGAACTAAACGTAATAGTAGCAGTCACAAAAGAAGCAGTAGTAGTATTAGTATTACTAAAAGTAATAAAAGGCAGAGTATCAGTGGTAGTAAAAGAAAATGTTTTATTAGTTATAGTAGCAGAAACGGTGTTAACATAAGAAGAAGTAGTACTAGTGGTTTTGGGAGTAATGATCGCTGTTGTAGTAATAATAGTAGTGATAGGAGTAACAGGAGTAAAAGTAGTTCAAGCAAGTATGCTTCAGACCATCACACAAGATCTCCTGCCCTTCATCTCCACAATCATCAATGGGTCATTAACATCTGGCTATGTACCAACTACCTTCAAGCAAGCAAGGGTCATTCCCATCTTGAAGAAACCTGCTCTGGATCCATCAGACATCAACAACTACAGACTCACTTCTCTCCTTTTTTTCTAAATCTCTGGAACGCACTGTTTTTAACCAACTGTCTGTCTATCTCTCACAGAACAACCTCCATGATCCTAACCAGTCTGGGTTCAAAGGGGCACATTCCACAGAGACGGCGCTTTTGGCTGTTTCTGAGAAACTGCATGCTGCTCGGTCAGCCAAGCTGTCATCTGTACTTATCTTCCTGGACCTTTCAGCAGCATTTGACACAGTTAACCACAAGACACTTTTGTCAACCCTCAAAAGCCTTGGCATCTGCGGAACAGCATGGGAATGGTTTGCTTCCTACCTGGAAGGTCGCTCATACCAGGTAACATGGAGGGGATCCACATCTGCCCCGTGCAGACTCACCACTGGTGTCCCACAAGGCTCGGTACTTGGTCCCCTCCTTTTCTCCCTCTATACCCACTCCATTGGTAAAGTCATATCCTCACATGGGTTTTCTTATCACTGCTATGCAGATGACACTCAACTAATCTTTCCCTCCATCAGATACCACAGCTTCCGCTCGGATATCAGCAGGCTTGACAGACATATCTTCGTGGATGAGTGCTCACCAACTAAAACTCAACCCCAGCAAAACAGAACTGCTGGTCATCCCAGGTGATTCATCTCCAGGTCAAGATCTCCAAATAACACTTCATGACTCTCTGCTCTCCCCTTCAGCCACTGCTCGTAACCTTGGGGTAACTATGGACAATGAACTGTCCTTCTTCCCACATGTCGCTAATGTTGCTCGTTCTTGTCGATTTCTTCTCTATAACATCCGAAGGATTCGACCATTTCTCTCCATACAGGCTGCCCAGGTGCTTGTTCAGTCTCTTGTCATTTCAAGACTTGACTACTGCAACTCTTTGCTGGCAGGTCTTCCCCTGAACGCTATTTGTCCACTGCAAATGATCCAAAACGCAGCTGCACGACTTGTGTTCAATTGGCCCAAGTTCTCCCACACCACCCCACTGCTGCGCTCCCTTCACTGGCTTCCTGTAGCTGCACGTATCAGATTCAAAACACTGATGCTTGCCTACAAGGCCAAAAATGGACCAGCACCATCTTACCTCAGTGACCTCATCACATCTCGCACTGCACCACGCTGTCTGAGATCCTCCAGCACTGCTCCACTGGTACCACCTTCTCTCAGAATGAGAGGTAAGTACACTTCAAGGCTCTTCTCTGTTCTGGCACCTAGGTGGTGGAATGAACTTCCCCTAGATGTCCGTACAGCAGAGTCCCTGACTATCTTCAAGCGACGACTGAAGACCTTCATCTTCCTGAAATACTTAAATTATCACTTTCCAAGTTTGTAGAATTCAAGAGTTATATTTATATTAAGTTTGTAATCTAGCATACCAGTGTAGATTTATTCATTACTAGAGACTCAAAGCACTTTTGTACGTCGCTCTGGATAAGGGCGTCTGCTAAATGCCGCAAATGTAAATGTAAATGTAGTAGAAAATTAAAGTATTAAAAGTAATAAATGTCGAAGTAGTATCAGTGGTAGTAAAAGCAATTTTAGAAGAAAAGGAAGTTGTATTAGTTAAAGTAGAAGAAATAGTAGAAATAGAAGTAGTGGTAGTAGTTGTAATAGTAATAGTAGTAAAATTATGTGTAGTAGTAGAAAACTAAAGTAGCAAAAGTCACAAAAGGAGAAGTTAAATTAAAAAGGTAAAAGTTGTACAATTACTAAATGTAATAGAAATAGTGGAAGTCATAGTAATAGTACCGATAGTAGTAAAAGTAATAGAAGTGGTATTAGAAGCAGAGATTTTATTAGTCAGAGTAAAAATAACAGTGGTAGAAGTGGACATAGTAGAAATAGTTGTTGTAGTAGAAGTCACAGTAGACGTGATAGTAGTACTGGAGAAAGAAGCAGCAGTAGTGGTAGTCGTAGATGAAGTACTGGTCGTAGTAGTGATAGAATCTGTAGTAATATTAGTTTTAGTAATAAAAGCATGAGCCATAAATAGCAATGGTTTAAAAAAAGAAGTAGTCATGGTAATAAAATTAATAAAAGTAGTGGAAGTCATAGCTGAAATACTGGCAGTAGTAAATGTAATAGTAGTAGCAGTAGTATTAGTATTAGTCGTAATAGTAAGTAGTAGTAAAGGTAGTAGTTTTGTTGTTGTAGTATAACTAAGGGTGGTGGAAGTATGAGGAGTTGTAGTATGTAACAAATATAAGTAGTAGTAGTATTAGCAGGAAAACACATTTTGTGGGGTTTTAGATGCACATTTTGAAGTAGCCACAAAGGCACTAGTGTTTTAAGAATGTACTGATGGGGCAACATGAGTATTATAAATCCAAGTAGAATAACTTGCAATAAGAAGAAGAAGTAGAAGATGTTGCCCATGTGTGAAGCCAACCCAGACCTTTTTTTCTGGATCTGCTGATTCATGGATGTGGTGAAAAACACACATGCGAGTGACAGTAAATTACTAGGATAAACTCTGTCCATAATTTTACACAACACAAACACTGTAATGACACCTCTGTCAACATCTGGAGTTTTTTTAGAACTTCATGCAAATTGTGGTAGTAGTAATTATGGTGTAGTAGTAGTAATAATAGTAGAAATAGTAGTAGTAATATTAAAAGTAGTACTCAGTCAAGTCAAGTTTATTTCTATAGCGCTTTTCACAACAGACATGGTCTCAAAGCAGCTTTACAGAAATCAACAGTGAAGGTGAATGATGTGTATTTGTCCCTGATGAGCAGCCGTGGTGACTGTGGCAAGGAAAAACTCCCTTAGATGTAATGAGGAAGAAACCTTGAGAGGAACCAGACTCAAAAGGGGAACCCATCCTCATTTGGGTGACATCAAGAGTTTGATCATAAATCTTTCAACAATACAGAACACTGGAGAGTGAGAACTAACATGAGTACTGGAGTGTGTGATTATGAGTAATGTTCTTTCTTATACAGTTATTATGGGTATAAAACTAGGAGCTAATGAGCAACTCATAAAATAGCTCAACATTTGCGATCATCACAAATCCAACACCAGCTTCTCCATGCCAGAGCCTTTAAACACTCCAGGAGGTCCAATGTCAAAACTCCACACATGAAGTGTGATCCAGCTGGCACTGGTAGGTCTCTGGGTCTCTGAGTGGTACGGGATGTTTGCGAGTTCTGCATCTACTTCTTTAAAGGTCCACAATCTTCATGAGATGGGACGTGACTGGAGCTGGAGCAACCTCAGGATGCCTCGGGATGGGGAGAGAAAGAGAAGCAGTGGAGAGATATTAGCGTAGCTGCTGTTCATGATATTAACAGCACAAGTTGATAATGTGCATGTGATCAGATGTTCTGGAGCACAAGGTTATGATATGATGTGTAGAACTCGCTAAAAACATACGTCTTTAATCTGCACTTAAACTGGGAGAGTGTGTCTGAGCCCCGAACACTGTCAGGAAGACTATTCCAAAGTTTAGGAGCTAAATGTGAGAATGTTCTACCACCTTTAGTGGACTTTGCTATTCTAGGAACTACTAGAAGTCCAGAGTTTTGAGATCTCAGGGAGCGTGACGGATTGTAGCGTGTTAAAAGACTGGAGAGATACATGGAGATAAACCATTTAGTGTTTTGTAGGTAAGAAGCAGTAGTTTGTAGTCTATTCGAAACTTAACAGGAAGCCAGTGTAGGGACGAGAAGATTGGGGTTATATGATCATATTTCCTCGACCTTGTGAGAACTCTGACTGCTGCATTCTAAACTAACTCAAGCTTGTTTAGCTAGTAGTAGTAGGATCATCCGTCTCCATACCCCCCTGTCCTCTACATCTGCCTCTTTCAAACCAACTACCTGCATGTCTTCCCTCACCACATCCATAAACCTCCTCATTGGTCTTCCTCTTTTCCTCCTGCCTGGTGGCTCCATCCTCAGCATTCTCCTACTGATATACCCCATGTCCCTCCTCTGCACATGTCCAAACCATCTCAATCTCACCTCCCTCACCTTGTCTCCAAAATGTCCTACATGCGCTGTCCCTCTAATAAATTTGTTTCTAATCCTGTCCATCGTCATCACTCCCAACGAAAATCTCAACATCTTCAGCTCTGCTACCTCCAGCTCCACCTCCTGTCTTTTACTCAATGCCACTGTCTCTAATCCATACAACATCTCAGGTCTCACCACAGTCCTATAAACTTTCCCTTTCACTCTCACAGATACTCTTCTATCACTAATCACTCCTGCTATCACTCTTCTCCACCCACTCCACCCTGCCTGCACTCTTTTCTTCACTTCTCTAACACACACTCCATTACTCTGCACTGTTGACCCCAGGTACCTGAACTCCTCCACCTTCTCCACCTCTTCTCCCTGCAACCGCACCCCTCCACTGCCCTCTCTCTCATTCACACACATGTACTCTGTCTTACTCCTACTGACTTTCATTCCCTTTCTCTCCAGCGTGTACCTCCACCTCTCCAGGCTCTTCTCCACCTGCTCCCTACTCTCACCACTAATCACAATATCATCCGCAAACATCATAGTCCACGGAGACTCCTGTCTGACCTCGTCCGTCAACCTGTCCATCACCACTGCAAACAGGAAAGGGCTCAGAGCCGATCCTTGATTTAGTCCAACCTCCACCTTGAACCAGTCTGTTGTTCCTACTGCACACTTCACTGCTGTCACACTGTCCTCATACATGTCCTGCACCACCCTCACATACTTCTCTGACACACCTGACTTCCTCATACAATACCACAACTCCTCTCTCCACCCTGTCGTACGCTTTCTCTAAATCCACAAATACACAATGCAACTCCTTCTGACCTTCTCTATACTTCTCCATCAACATTCTCAAAGCAAATAATGCGTCTGTGGTGCTCTTCCTCGGCATGAAATCATACTGTTGCTCACAGATGGTCACCTCTTCTCTCAGCCTGGCTTCCACTACTCTTTCCCATAACTTCATGGTGTGACTGATCAACTTAATTCCCCTGTAGTTACTGCAGGTCTGCACATCTCCCTTATGCTTAAAGACTGGTACCAGCACACTCCTTCTCCATTCCTCAGGCATCCTCTCACCTTCCAAAATCCTGGTTAAAAACTCCACTGCATCTCTCCTAAATATCTCCATGCTTCTACCGGTATGTCTTCTAGTCCAACCAGCTTTCCACTCTTCATCCTCTTAATCGCTGCTCTCACTTCCTCCTTACTAATCCTATCTACTTCCTGCATCACCATCTCTACACCATCCAACCCTCTCTCTCTCATTTTCCTCATTCATCAGCTGCTCAAAATACTCCCTCCATCTTCTCAACACACTCACCTCATTTGTCAACACATTTCCATCTCCATCCTTCATTGCTCTAACTTGCAGCACATCCTTCCCAGCTCGGTTCCTCTGCCTGGCCAATCGCTACAAATCCTTTTCTCCTTCCTTCCAACTCTCTATATGGACATAAACAAAACACCCTGAATCTCAGTGAATATTTGCCTCGTAAACATAATAACTATATGTATAGAAAGCTCGAAAACACTTTTAAATAAACCAATTCACATCGAATACAAATATTCTCTGATTCTGTAATCCGTATGAAAGTTATAAGAGCCGTGTGGAAACATAGCAAAGGTTCCGTTTGGTGCCCTGATCATTTAAAAGATCATAATTACTTTAAAACATTTACAAGAATATTTTGTCTTTATGTCAATGTTGAGTTTGGTTTCAAGAATAATGAACATACATTTGCGTAAAGCATCAATATTTCTCCACGTCGTTTAGAGTATTAAAAACCTGGAAAGTATTCATTTAAGGTCCATTTAGAACTGACGAAAATGTGCAATGAATTTGCGATTAATCGTAAGTTAACTCGTGACAATCATGCGATTAATTGCGATCAAATGTTCTAATCGATTGACAGCAAACATGACGTGCGTTTCAGTTACCAGCGGGACACTAAAACAGGTAGAAGTAATAACTACTATAATAAGAACATGTCAGAGCCCAAACTTCTTTACTTTAACTTGAGTAAAAAAGTGCAGTCAGAACTTCAACTTTTACCAGAGTCTTTTAAAACATCAGTATCTGCACTTCTACTGAGTGAAGGATGTGTGGACATCCTAACATCACTGGGACATGTGAAGAAAGAATTTCGCTGTGCGATAAAGTACATGTGACAAATATCATTTTTAAAAAAGCACCTCATGTATTGATTTGTGTTGCAGAACATAAACCTGGTACTTTTACTGATCCAAATAGAAAATTTCAATAATTTTTTCCTGTAAAAGTACTTCCAAATGAGAAATGTTTAAATGTGACCCAGTGGTGGCGCTACAGCATTAGCAGAATTTATCCCAAATTTGAATGTTTTCCCCAACCTGTGCCAAAGTTTTCAAGTTTTTCCAGGTGGTTCTGTAGGTTAAAATAAACACCCTAGCCAGGAGAAGAAGATGATGATGATGATGATGATGACAATTATGATGATGATGGGGAAGACGATGTAGAAGAGGACAAAGAAGATGATGATAATGATGATGAAGACTCAGAAGATTAAGTAGATTATGCAGAAGAAGACCAGGAAGAGGAAGATGATAATTATGATGATGAAGAAGTAATTTAAGAAGACTATGAAATAGATGATGAAGAAGGGAAAAAAAGAATATGTCGAAGATGATGATGATAAAAGAATATGCAGAAGAGGATGATGATTTTGATGATGATGACAAGACAATGAAAATGGTGATAAAGAAAAAAAAGAAGAAGAGGAACATGTAGAGGATGATGATGATGATGTTGAAGAAAAAGACAAATAAGGAAAATAATAAGAAGAATATGTAGGAGGGAACGATGATGATTATTTTGATGATGATGATGATGATGATGATGAAGAAAATGAGCATCAGTGCTTGGCTACTAAATTACAAAACGTAGAAATAAAAAAATAAATAAAAAATGTAATTAATAGTAAAAGTATGTGATTTTGTTCAAGGTTTGCATATTTGGATGCAGTTACAGAGAATAGCCACGTGGGGGAGCCAACTAATCAGCAACAACACTTCCCAGTTTCATATTTGTATTGAAATAACAGTATTGAAATAATAACAGTATTGAGTACTGAGTACTGATCGTTACCATTTTGTAGACTGAAATGGAGAGCTACCCTGGTTAATGTAAGTAAATTATGGGGTACCACAAGGTTCTGTTCTAGGACCCCTGCTTTTCCCTATATACATGCTTCCATTGGGAAATATCATTAGAAGGCATTGTACATGGAACCAGTACACAGAAGCTCCAGCATCTCAACCTGCATTTAGAAGGATGTTCTGTAACCACTAGTTCAACAGTAAAAGACCTGGGAGTTATTTTAGAGCAACTTATCTTTTAAAAATCATATCAACCAAGTTACAAAAACAGCCTTCTTTCACCTTAGAAATATTTCTAAGCTAAGAAACATGTTGTCTATATCTGATGCAGAGAAGCTCGTCCATGCGTTCATGACCTCCAGAATAGACTACTGTAATGCATTACTAGGTGGATGTCCTGCATCATTAATAAACAAGCTTCAGTTTGTCCAGAATGCAGCAGCAAGAGTTCTCACAAGGTCAAGAAAATATGATCACATAACCCCAATCTTATCGTCCCTGCACTGGCTTCCTGTTAAGTTTCAAATCCACTACAAACTACTGCTACTCACTTATAAAGCACTAAATGGTTTATCTCCATGTATCTCTCCAGTCTTTTAACACGCTACAATCCGTCACGCTCCCTGAGATCTCAAAACTCTGGGCTTCTAGTAGTTCCTAGAATAGCAAAGTCCACTAAAGGCGGTAGAACATTCTCACATTTAGCTCCTGAACTCTGGAATAGTCTTCCTGACAGTGTTCGGGGCTCAGGCACACTCTCCCAGTTTAAGTGCAGATTAAAGACGTATGTTTTTAGCGAGTTCTACACATAACACGTCTCACATCATAACCTTGTGCTCCAGAACATCTGATCACATGCACATTATCAACTTGTGCTGTTAATATCATGAACAGCAGCTACGCTAATTCCTCTCCACTGCTTCTCTTTCTCTCCCCATCCCGAGGCATCTCGAGGTTGCTCCAGCTCCAGTCACGTCCCACCTCATGAAGATTATGAACCTTTAAAGAAGTAGATGCTCACAAACATCCCGAACCATCTAGAGACGTACCAGTGCCAATTAGATCCCACTTCATGTGGAGTTTGGACCCTGGACCTCTTAGAGTGTTTAAAGGCTCTGGCATGGAGAAGCTGGTGTTGGATCTGTGATGATCTCAGATGTTGAGCTATTTTATGAGTTGCTCAGTAGCTCCTAGTTTTATAACCATAATGACTGTATATGATTGTAGAAAGAACATCACTCATAATCACACACTCCAGTGCTCATGTTAGTTCTCACTCTCCAGTGTTCTGTAGTGTTTAAAGACTATAATCACACTCTTGATGTCACCCAAATGAGGATGAGGTTCTGCTTTTGAGTCTGGTTTCTCTCCAGGTTTCTTCCTCATAACATTTAAGAGAGTTTTTCCTTCACCACAGTCTCCATGGTGCTCATCAGGGATAAACACACACCATTCACCTTCACTGTTAAATTCTGTAAAGCTGCTTTGAGACAATGTGTGTTGTGAAAAGCGCAATAGAAATAAAATTGACTTGACTTGAAAGTATTGAAATAATCATCATGCAGTCATAAATAATCAACATTCTAATCAACACTGTGTGTGTGTGTGTGTGTGTGTGTGTGTGTGTGTGTGTGCTTTTTAAACACATTATTTTTTTGTCATTCTCACTCCTGGATCCATGTGTTACCAGCGTTTTTTTTTTTGTTTTTTTTTTCTCTCCAGCAGAACTTCTGAACGCAGCAGTTGCTCGTGTCCTCATTAATAATCCATTCAGCATCTCTGTAACTTCTCCTCCTTTCATTTCCTGTCGCTGTGCTGGAGAGAAAGCAAGTGACGGAGGATGACATTTTATAGCGAGGCTGCAGATCGGTGACTCACTCCTGACTCACCCTGCTGCGCTCTGCATAGCCATTAAAAAAAAGAGAAGAAACTCCATTCTCTCTCTCTCTCTCTCTCTCTCTCTCTCTCTCTCTCTCTCTCTCTTCCTCCCCCGAGCTTCATTCATAAAATCTTGAGTGTTCTGCCTCATGGCCTGCATCTGCTCATGCTACTGTTACCACCTCGGAGCTGATTATTGATGTTCAGCACTCGTTTATTCCTCAACAGCAATTTATATCAATCATTTCATTTTCATTTCAGTTAAAGAACAACACTTACACGTATACTTTTATTATCCATTTATAGTTACTTTTATGTCTGAGGTCCACGAGACCATACAAGACGAGATGAGACGAGACAAGATGAGACAAGACGTGTGTGTGTGTGTGTGTGTGTGTGTGTGTCTGTGTGTGATTTTGTGTGAGTGTGTGTGTGTGATTTTGTGTGTGTGTGTGTGTGTGTGTGTGTGTG
>JAAIIK010000118.1:573687-588327 GCA_014706435.1 Silurus glanis
GTGTGTGTGTGTGTGTGTGTGTGTGTGTGTGCTTACAGATCAGGCTGACAAACAAATCACAAATTTCACAAACGCACATATAGATGTTGGTTGCCTTTAGTACATTTTGCATCCCTGCTGAAACCAGTTTTATGGACAAAAGTTTGTGGACACCTGACCTTAAGATTGGTATTTCTTTGAACATTCCAGGATGTAGGTGAGGTGAGGAAGCTTCTGGGGTGCAGTCAGTGTGAAAACCTCATCCCAAATAGTGCTGTACAATAGGGTTGGAGCTCTATAGCAGAAGATCTTCCACTTACCTCCTACCCATGGAAATGAGATCTTCGTGAAGCCGGCTTTTGTGTGGTGCTGGAACAGGTTTAGGTCTCCAACAGTTTGGATAAGAACCAGATCATGCTGGGGAAGTCGGGTGTTCCAATACTTTTGGTTGTATCTTGTATCTACATCGATTAAGTCGTTCACCTCTGGCCGTTACAAAGCGCTGACACTGGAGACTCCTTCCTTCCTTCCTTCCACAGCAAATTCATCACGAGATCGATTCGACTTATTTATACACAATTCAGACAAAAGTATTGGGACGCCTGATCTTTCCTTTCATGCGTTTCTTCTACAAAATGTTACCACAATGCTGGAGGCACACAAGTGAATCAGACGTCTTCGGACGCGCAATAATATTCAGCATTCGCTTGAACTTGGAAGACCCAAACCAGTTCCAGCACGGCGATGCCCCTGTGCACAAAACCAGCACCATGAAGATCTGGTGTACATGATTTGGAGAGGAAGATCTCCTGCTATAAAGCTCTGATCTCAAACCTACTGAACACCTTTAGGATGATTGTGAACGCTGACTGCACCCTCAGGCCTCCTCACCTTCTCACCTACATCATCAGTACCCGACTTTACTCACACCCTTGCGACTGATGAACACAAAAGTCCACAGGCACACTCCAAAATCTAGTGGAACATCTTCCCAGAGGAATGGAGGGAATTAGAAGAGCAAATTGGGACTGGAATTCGATGCTCAGCACATACCAAATTTATGACCAGGTGTTTCCACAAGTGAGACCTGGTGTTTTGATACCTGCAGAGGGCACATTGAAGAGCGTGCGGTTCTTTGAGAAACAAACAGAAAAGCAGAGGCTGTGACGGAACACTACACATGTAAATGTATTGCGACCCAAAATTTCCCCAAACTGCTGTCAGAAAAACTTTAGATCTTCAGTGATAGAACACTTACTTAAAACCTGTGATCAGATATCAAAACACAGGTCGAGGAGATCCAACTGGTGGAAAGGAAACGGTATCTGAATTGCATGGATGAAAAGCACCCAACAGAACAGAAGCACAAGAAGTAGAATTTTAATCATTAATGATCGTTTATCAATTTACCAATGAATCAAGAAGCTGGAATGTAACTGTCCACCTGAGAAAGACTGGATCGACACAGGGTCGAGGTCAGGAACAGGTTCGGGGTCTCCTGGTCTCCATGATAAAGCACCAGAAGACATTTTACACAGATGTGTGCCTCCAACTTTGTGGTTCGGGGAAGAACGACATCTGGCACATGTCAGTCAGGTGTCCCAATACATTTGGGCATAATACACTGTATTACATATTAATGATGTACTTATGTTTTTATTCAACATCCCAAAGCCTTTCAACTTTAATCCTGAAGGCCCATGGATTAGATCATTTTTCTTTCTTTCTGGTTTTGATCACGACTCGATTTTAACGAGAAAATTGTGAACGCAGCACCTTCGCAGCTTTACAGATAATAACCATAAACATTTTTTTTTGCCAGCTGGCGCACGAGAAAAACAAAGTCGTGATACAAGAAAACAAGAAAGAAAAAAATGATAATGCATGGCCTTTTAGGACTTCTGTATAAATTCGAAGGCTTCGAAAACTTCAATTATTCTTGTTTGCAATAAAAAAAAAAAATTATAATTAATTTAGAATTTATGCAAACGAATGCGTTCAACACTTTGCTTTCTTTCAAAACCTAGTTATATAAATATATAAAAAGAAATAAATAAAATTAATTAAAAAAAAAAAAAAAAATTCCCTCTTGCTTTAAGGCGTGGCCAAACCCTGTCCCTGTCAATATTATTTTACTTCCTGTATCCTCGCCCCGCCCCTCCTATTCATTCATTTTACGATTAACCGGTTGTTTTTTTTATTCTCGCGTTCTGATTGGACAATCCAGTCACAGGAGGCGGGACGTGTTATTATTATTATTATTATTTTGTCTAAGCCAATCAGAATTGTAAGAAGTGTTAGACCGCTCGGGGGCGTTTTTTCCCCCCATCTCTCTCTCCCTCTCTCTCCTTCTCTCTCTCTCTCTCTCTCTCTCTCGCTCTCTCTCTCTTTTTCTCGTCTATCTATTTTTAGAAGCCCACAATCGGGGAGGGCCCACGTGACAGGGGCGGAGTGACGTCACAAATGTTGTCGAAGGTGGTGGAGGAGCCGCAAACATGGAGGAGGAGAGAGAGAGAGGGAGAGAGAGGGAGAGAGTTGTGGACGGAAAAGCGAAAGATGTTATACTTTTTTTCCGCTTCTTATCCCTTTAACGAAAAGCGATAAGTGAGGAGGAAAAAAGAGCGGCGGTGGAGGAAGAGGAGGAGGAGAAAAATAAGGAGGGGGGGGGGAAGAAAAGAAAAGAGCGACCGGAAATGATTTAAGATAAAAAATTTAAAAAAACCCAAATTAATTAATGAATTAATTAAATCCGTAAATTACATGTTTAGGAATAAGGAAGAAAAGTGCGCGCGAGCTCCGGGGAGCGCGAGCGCGAAACAGTCCTCCAGGTAACGTGTGCGTGCATTTTTATTGATTGATTTCTTTCCGAATAATCGATCGGATCGGCGTCATGACAGGTTTATTGATGTTGCATGCATATATTTCTCTCTCTCTCTCTCTCTCTCTCTCTCTCTCTCTCTCTCCCCCGGTTTTTCCCGCATACTGATCTGATGAGCGGAAATGCAACTAAAACGCGACATGATGGTGATGATTGTTATTAATGTATATATAATGTTGCAGATTTATTTACTTCCTCGCCTTGAGCTCGTGCCCACAGCTCAGGTTTGTTTGTTTGTTTGTTTGTTTGTTTGTTTGTTTTTTGTCCATTTCTGTTTGCAGACATGTTTTTTCCAACCTGCGCACTTTTGCGTAAAAAAAAAAAAAAAAAGAGCATTGCAAGTTTGATCCCGAGGGCCGCTTCTTTCACGTGCAACCTGTTATAAATTAGGTGAAAGGAGAAGATCAGGCTTTCAAGTGTGTGTGTGTGTGTGTGTGTGTGTGTGTGTGTGTGTGTGATATCATGTCCTAATCACACAGGAAGATGTGTCAATTCACTGGACATCTAGGTATGTGTCCTCCTCACTTCAGGGCAGGACGATGATGATGATGATGATGGTGTTGATGATGATGATGGTGAAATTGGGGTATCGTATCATGGCTTATATACGAAAACTCATTCTACAGTCGTGATCCGTGAGACTGAGACCCCGTGGTACCCTGTGTCGATACTCATATCTGAGATGTTGTTGGTATCTTTTTTTTTTTTTTTTACCTTTTGAGTTGATGTCCCCTAGCACATTGTCTTACACACTCTCTTTCCCTCTCTTTCTCCCGTGTATCCCGTGTACGGCCCCGAGGATCGAAACACGACCTCCATCAGGAGCAGGAGGTCTGAAACCTCGGGCAACGCGGCTTTCCGTCAGGTTTTCCTGTAGAACGTTAGAGTTCCTGCGAAGCTCCTCGGAAGGCACGCGGAGTTATCTGACGCCTTGTTTTCATTTCTGCTGAAACCCGAAGTCAGGATGAGACGTGTCGTTTGGCTCCTCCCACTCTGTATTCAGTTGATAGCTTTTCAGTTTGGAATCATGGATTTTTGGGGGCGGTGACTTTTCGGGTTCCAGAGACGGAGCATTGGATTGGACGGGAAAGTTGACGGAACCCGAAGTGCAGGGCGATGTCAACAAATGATTCGAAGTACGAATGTTGCCGTTGCTTTTGAGCACACAATACTATACTCCCAAAAGTTTGTGGACGCCTGACCATAAAATTGGTATCTGCTTAGATTTCAAACATCCCATTCCACGTTCATCCCTCGTTCGCGGTTATAATAAGCGCCCCACTCCCTTTGGGAAGATGTTCCTCTAGATTTTGTGTGAGATTCATTCAGTCATCAGGAGGTGAGCAGGCTTTTGGGGTGCAGTCAGAACGAACAATTTATCCCCAAGGAGTTCAGTAGGTTTAATGCTGTTTAGCTGGAGAACTTTCAACCTTCTTCCAACTCATCTACTTCTTCATGGAGCAGGTTTGGGTCTCCAGTTAAAGCAGAGGAGGATGGAGCTGGTGAGCAGCATGAAAAGAGAAAGGCCAAGGAGGAGGTTGATGGATGTGGCGAGGGAAGACGTGCAAGTGGTGTTGGTTTGAAAGTAGCAGATGTAGAGGACAGGGTGACCTGAGACTGGATCCAAAGACTTCCTGTACCATGGTGTGTCTCCAACTTGGTGGAAAGAACCATATCAGGCTGGGAAAGCCGGGTGTCTGTAGATTTAGCCGCTCTCCACCGTTTCACCTAAAAGCTCTATCATCTTACACACTATGGCCAAAAGTATCGGGACACCCGACTTTTCCACCTGCGTGCGGTTCTTCCTCAAACTGTTACCACAAACTCAGAAGCACACGATTGCATTGTATTGAAATGTTCCCTTTACTTTGGAATTCTAGGAGACTCCAAAACCTGTTCCAGCTTGACACAAAGTTCACAAATCCAGCTCCATGAAGATCTGCTTTGCATGGCTTCATGAGTGGAAGATCTCTTGCTATAGAGCTCCATGCACCTCAGGCCTCCTCTCTTTCTCACCTACATCAGTACCTGACTTTACTAACACCCTTGTGGATGAATGAATCTCCACAAAATCTAGTGGAACAACATCTCAGAAGAGTGGATTGTTATTATAAGAGCGACTCGAGACGGAATTTGGAACAGGATGTTCAGAAAGAACATAGCGATGTTATGGTCAGGTGTCCACAAAATTTTGGCCGTCAATATCCACTCATCTGATTCCGCTAATAGTTCGGATCGATGACTTTGTGGCGCACAGAAAGAATTCGCGGCCGGACGTTTCGGAGTCGTCGTTGAACTCGAGGCTCTGATTGGTTGCGTTTCTCAGAGGAACTCGCGCTTGACCTTTTCTTCTTCTGGGAAGTTGGATTACACATTTCTTTGCAGGAAATGTCAAGTATTGGTTTGGAGTTGTCACTCCAGTCATGAACCCAACATTTTGTGTGTGTGTGTGTGTGTGTGTGTGTGTGTGTGTGTGTGTGTGTGTGTGTGTGTGGGCATGCCGAGAACTTGTCCAACAAGCTCCTCTCACACACACCTTCATCTCCAGGGTGACTTCTATAAGCCATCAGCTCCACAGGCTGGTTTCTGTGACACGATCGTCTAAAAATGTGCTGCTATTAAAGGGGCGGTCTGTAAAATTCGAAAGTTGTTCCTACGCCTGTGACATCAACAATAATCAAAATAATACTAATACAAGTTCAAATGAAGTTTGGTTCTATGTAGGGTTTTATTTTCATCTGTTTTTTTTTTTTTTTTTTTTTGTGACTTTTTTTTTTTTTTTTACGCGGGGCTGAAATTAGCTCCGCCCCCAGCTACTCGTTATTACTACGAGTGTATAGAACGCTTCTCCTTCATTTATTTGGTTGTTTCCTTTCCTTGATTCTAAGCTCCTCCTTCTGAACTTGAGAAGAAATTAACTGACCAATCGGAAGCAGCGGTTTCGGGGGAAACTCCGCCTTAAAACGTGTGTACCGTTGTTCAGAAACGACTGACTCTCGTTATACGAGGTGGAATTGAAAAGTTTCGAGACGAGCTCCGTTTCCAAGAAAGTCCTAGATCCTGTGCAACGGTTTCAAAACAGCGCCCTTTTAGCCGGATCTTCACCTTCGGGGAAAAAGGGCGAAGACCAAATCTGTAGTAGGGTGAGTGCGGGAGTGACATTGTGTTGTTTCACGTGTGAGGAGGAGCTCGGTGACAGGGCGCGCACGTGGTCAGAATAGCAGACGTGGTAACGCACGTGAGGGGATGCACACAGGCCTTTTGGCACACAATGAGGGTTGGAGACTTATTCCCTGTGACTGCGCGTGCAGCCTTGTGCTGCCACCTGTTGGCGTGTAACGAAACTGGTCTCGAGATGTTTTTTTTTATTTTTTTATACCAACTTGTTTTTGAGGATTTTGTTCAAAGAGACTGTGTTGTATCCGGACGTTACAGCTGAACTTCAAATCTTTGCACACCGTCATCTGTGGGTGTGGTCTGTGGGTGTGGTCTGTGGGTGTGGTCTGTGGGTGTGGTCTGATTAGTTTTTTCATGCTCGGCTTCTTCTCATATTAGATTCTCAAAGCGAACCCCATACTAGCTATGACTAGCTACTGACCCTCACCAGGACCATGCCTGAGTGACCTGAGTGACCTGTGTGACCTGTGTGACCTGTGTGACCTCCTTCCAGGCGTGTTTTTTCCTCCTAATGTGTGTGTTCAGGTTTTATTAGAGGATACGATGAAACCAGTGCTATACATGTTTTTTAGAATGTTGTTCTGTATGTTTAGATGGTAAACAGGAAGGAACTGAACAACTGAATTATCTCGAGGCCTTTGCTTCAGTGCCGCGTGCGTAGACGAACTCGGTGACAACCTGAGTGTATTGAGGCATTGCATTTCGAATAAAAACATGTTACCTTGGTAGCGTGGTATGTGACCTTTCACCCCTGATGCCCCACCCAGCGAAATCTTTTTTATTACAGGCTTTTGTGAGAAACTTTTGTGCTTTTTCTTGCCCTATTTCTGTGTGTGTAGTGTATGTGTAGTGTGTGTAGTGTATATGTGTGTGTGGTGTGTGTAGTGTGTGTAGTGTGTGTGTGTGTGTGGTTGTTGTGTGTGTGTGTGTGTGTGTATGTGTGTAGTGTGTGTTTGTAGTGTGTATGTGTGTAGTGTGTGTTTGTGTGTGTGTGTAGTGTATGTGTGTGTTGTCAGGGCTTTAGATGTTTCGAGGTGTATTAGTGATCTGAGACAGGGTTGGGTTCAGGTGAAGCTGTAATTACCCCTGGGCGTGGTGGCAGCCAGAGTAATTAACGGGAAGTGAATGAAACGCAGGAGCAGCGTGAGAACCTTCACAACCTCACATAGTGGGGGCGGAGCTTCACTTTGCTGTACTCTCATTGGCTGGTGGGTTTTGGATGAAGTTCAGGATGTGGATCCCTAAATAGACGGAGTGTTGGTACTGACAATTCTTCCCTTCTTTCCTTCTATCCATTCTTCTTTTATCCATCAATCCTTCTTTCTATTCATACTTTCTTTAGTCTTTCTCCAGTCTTTTTTCCTTCCTTCCTTCCTTCCTTCCTTAATTTAATCTTATTCATCCTTCCTTGCTTGCTCCCATCTATCTATACTTTTTTCCCATCTTTTCTTAATCTTCATTCCTTCTTTCCTTACATCCTTTCATAATTTCATCTATTCATCGTTCCTTGCTTGCTCCCTTCTATCTATCCTTTTTCCTTAAATCCATTCTTTTATCCTTCCATCCATTATTTTTGCCTTCCATCCATCCATCCATCCTTCCTTCCTTCCTTCCTTCCTTCCTTTTTTCCTTCCTTCCTCATTTTAGTCCTTGCATCCATCAATCCTTCCATCAATTGTTCCTTCTTTCCTTCCTTCCTCTCTTCCATCCATTTTTATTCCTTTAGTCCATCCTTCTATACATCTTTCTTCCATCCATCCATCCATCCATCCATCTATACATACATGCATACATACATCCTTCATTTCATCCTTCCATCCTGTTTGTTTATTTTTCAGTTTGTCACACACATTTCACTCATGTCTCAATATCATTCTGTAACTTCATAAAAGACATCACAGACCCCACAGTATATAAATATAACAGTGAGAACGTGTCTTCAGCTGCATTACTATATTCCACATTTGGACGATCATGTGATTGACATTGTAGTCCATGATTCCTCTTTGGCTTCAAATATTTTAATATAAATTCATTAACACTTCAGGAACATGTTCATGCTGCTGCATGGGTTTTATTTCCTGCCTCTGTAGACAGAAGCTCAGGCTTGGTCTGGGTATGAAGCTGCAAAAAGCAGAGACGGAGACGCTTCCCATAATTAGCACTGACTGGAGTGTAGAGGATTTGTGCCGTGCACCAAACACCAACGCGATTCTGCATGATCACCGAATCATGACCACGACTGAAGATCACACATTAGATTAGATTACAGCAATTTCCTGAGAGAGGAAAGTAGTGGTGTGGCGAACCATCTGTGATTTTTAACGCTGACTGGAGCATGAATCTCCACAAGCACACTCCAAAATCTAGAGAAACATCTTCCCAGAAGAGTGGAGGTTCTTATGACAATAAATTATAACAGCTCAGGTGTCTACAAACTTTTGGAAGAAAAAGTGTATGAAAAAAAATCTCATATTTAATCATTATTAATGAAATTACATTTAATAAGAGGTTTGGAATAAATTTCACCAGCACACACTGAGCTCAAGATGTCATTATTCGTACGTGATGTTCAAGGTCGGATATTTCAAGGTCGTAGTTGAATTTGAGGCTCTGCTCTGATTGGTTGTTTCATAGGCTGCATTTTAGTCATTTATTTCAAATTTTTTTTATTGAGTATCGATGCTCGGTCAGTCCTATAAACAAAAAAGGATGCAGGAAAGTGGATGTTGAGGCCGCTGGAATTTTTATGACATCACGCCTGAACTCTAATACATTATTGTTTCTATAGTAACAACCTGTTTAGTTTACTGAACAAATTAGTTCAGCATTTACGGAAGGAGTCTCCAGTGTCAGTGCTCGAGTCCTACAGATGCTACAGGCCAATTAAATGATTGAATAACTGTTACATCTTTCTTTTTTTTTGTCTTAAAAATTGCATATATTTAAAATAGGGCTCGTTTTTAGATTTTCGCCATTTATTTATTTTTCGCCATACAGTGGCTGTGAAAAGTGTACAAACACCTGCTCCTTTATGGATTTTGCGACACCTTTTTTTGCCCGATCTTTTTGTTTCTATGCATCAAACTCAGTAAAAGACTAAAACGCACAAAAATTGGACAGTGAATGAGTAGAAGAAGTTCAAATGTGAGATTTTTCTCCCTGCTCTGAGATGAACACAAATCTCCATCTAGTGAGGAACGTCTTTGTCGGGTTTTACAAGAGGAACAGCAAAGTGTTTCATCTGAACGTTTAGAGAGACGAAGCTGTTCTTCATGCTGAGGGAGGATTTTTTTTAAATGAACAAATTGACATTTATAGATTTGTTTGTCAAAGGAAGTCTTCATACTGTTACATTAGCAGTAGAAGTTTTTATTTCTTAGAAACAAAAGGAACATGCAGGTGTCTTTCAAACGGCTCTCAAACTCTTCACAGTCTCTGTACAATAAATATGAACTGTTATTAGACTGTTATATGAGTCGATTGCTCATTTGTAGAATAACGATTTCATGCACTTTATTCATATTTAATGCGTCTTATGGAATTCGTTAGAAATGTCCGTAGCTGAAAGAGCTTTATCGGGTTCCTTCTTTCATTAACCAGGTACATCGTTTTCATGTAGTGAAGATTTGTGGTGTTCTAGCAGACCGTAGCTGTGAGCGGTACGGGCACAGTCAGAGATGTTTACACGTCCTCCATGGCATCTAGATTTTAGTATCCAAAATTAGACTCTAGAATTAGAATCCCCCTCTAATACCCCAAATTCCTTTGTATATGTTTGTGGGGGTTCTGGAGGTTCAGGTGGGATCTGTTGTAATCACTAGTCGTAACTTTCAGCTTTTTTGTGACCAGAAGGTTTGAAAGACCTTGAGCTTAGTCTCCCGTTAGTCAAGTTTTGCTAAGACAATGCTCGAGTAAAAGGAATAGTTAGCTGGTTAGTAAAAAAGAAATGCTGTGGGAAAATGGTTAACTAGCAAGATAAGAACATTGTACAGGAAATGAGACGGTTACATGGCTAGTGAAGAAGATTTCCAATAAAGAGACTAGTTAACTAACTAGTAAAGATAATTTTTGTGAAAGGGGATCGTTAACTAACTAGTAAACATGATTTCTAGTGAATTGGCTGGTTAACTAACTAGTAAGGACAAGTTTCATGAAAAGGGTTAGTTAACTAGCAAGTAAACAAGATTACTAGTTAATTGGCTAGTTAACTGACTATTAAGGAACATTTTCATGAAAGGGGTTAGCTAACTAGCTAGTAAGGACAGTTTCTAGCTAACTAGCTAGTAAGTATGAATTTTAGTAAAACAGTTAGTTAACTTGCACTAAAAGGGAATGGATACCTAAGAAATGGAAAAAAATAAAAGATTAAATATAACAGATGACCAGTAAAGAAGAATCTTGGTACTAGTTAAGGACTCGTAGCTCATAAAGGAAAAGAACAAAGAGAAATTCCAGAATGCCTCAGTGTTACTCCATGCTGTTTAATAACCAAGTTATTAGTTTAGATCGCTAAACTGCTAAAAACAAATCTTGTTAGATAATCTTTCATTACTAGTAACATCGTGCTGTACCGAGTCATGTAAATTCAGTGTTGAGCTGTGACATGTTTTATGGAGGAGTGTGTAGTTGTGCTTTTACTAGTTCAGGTGACACAAATTCTCTGTAACGCTTCACAACCGTTGTGTCTTTATTTATTTATTTATTTATTTATTTATTTTTATTATTTTTAGTCAGCAGGGTTGCCAAGTCCTCCTCGATTCACCTGATATTCTGCCACATTAGAGTTTTCTGGTTTGGTTTAGGATGAGATGTTTTTATGTATAGAGTTTTTAATAGTAAATGTGCATAATTATATATATATTATTATATATGCTATGTTTTTTTTTTAAGGTTGGAAAATATATATAGGTTTGTTACGGAGATGTGGCAGCAGGTAAAGAGGGATGTGGCGAAAGCCAAGGAAAAGGCATATGAGGAGCTGTATGAGAGGTTGAACACTAAGGAAGGAGAAAAGGATTTGTAGCGATTGGCCAGACAGAGGGACCGAGCTGGGAAGGATGTGTTGCAGGTTAGAGCAATAAAGGATGGAGATGGAAATGTGTTGACTAGTGAGGAGAGTGTGTTGAGAAGGTGGAGGAAGTATTTTGAGCAGCTGATGAATGAGGAAAATCAGAGAGAGAGAAGGTTGGATGATGTGGAGTTAGTGAAGCAGGAAGTGGATAGGATTAGTAAGGAGGAAGTGAGAGCAGCGATTAAGAGGATGAAGAGTGGAAAGTCGGTTGGACCAGATGACATACCGGTAGAAGCATGGAGATGTTTAGGAGAGATGCAGTGGAGTTTTTAACCAGATTGTTTATCAAGATTCTGGAAGGTGAGAAGATGCCTGAGGAATGGAGAAGGAGTGTGCTGGTACCGATCTTTAAGCATAAGGGAGATGTGCAGACCTGCAGTAACTACAGGGGAATAAAGTTGATCAGTCACACCATGAAGTTATGGGAAAGAGTAGTGTAAGCCAGGCTGAGAGAAGAGGTGACCATCTGTGAGCAACAGTATGGTTTCATGCCGAGGAAGAGCACCACAGATACATTATTTGCTTTGAGAATGTTGATGGAGAAGTATAGAGAAGGTCAGAAGGAATTGCATTGTGTATTTGTGGATTTAGAGAAAGCGTACGACAGGGTGGAGAGAGGAGTTGTGGTATTGTATGAGGAAGTCAGGTGTGTCAGAGAAGTATGTGAGGGTGGTGCAGGACATGTATGAGGACAGTGTGACAGCAGTGAAGTGTGCAGTAGGAACGACAGACTGGTTCAGGGTGAGGGTTGGACTACATCAAGGATCAGCTCTGAGCCCTTTCCTGTTTGCAGTGGTGATGGACAGGTTGACGGACAAGGTCAGACAGGAGTCTCCCTGGACTATGATGTTTGCGGATGATATTGTGATTTGTGGTGAGAGTAGGGAGCAGGTGGAGAAGAGCCTGGAGAGGTGGAGGTACACGCTGGAGAGAAGGGGAATAAATGTTAGTAGGAGTAAGACAGAGTACATGTGTGTGAATGAGAGGGAGGGCAGTGGAGGGGTGCGGTTGCAGGGAGAAGAGGTGAAGAAGGTGGAGGAGTTCAGGTACCTGGGGTCAACAGTGCAAAGTAATGGAGAGTGTGTTAGAGAAGTAAAGAAAAGAGTGCAGGCAGGGTGGAGTGGGTGGAGAAGAGTGATAGCAGGAGTGATTAGTGATAGAAGAGTATCTGTGAGAGTGAAAGGGAAAGTTTATAGGACTGTGGTGAGACCTGAGATGTTGTATGGATTAGAGACAGTGGCATTGAGTAAAAGACAGGAGGCGGAGCTGGAGGTAGCAGAGCTGAAGATGTTGAGGACGTTGGGAGTGACGACGATGGACAGGATTAGAAATGAGTTTATTAGAGGAACAGCGCATGTAGGACGTTTTGGTGACGAGGTGAGGGAGGCGAGATTGAGATGGTTTGGACATGTGCAGAGGAGGGACATGAATTATATTGGTAGAAGAATGCTGAGGATGGAGCCACCAGGTAGGAGGAAAAGAGAAAGACCAAGGAGGAGGTTTATGGATGTGGTGAGGGAAGACATGCAGGTAGTTGGCGTGAAAGAGGCAGATGTAGAGGACAGGGGGGTATGGAGACGGATGATCCGCTGTGGAGACCCCTAATGGGAGCAGCCGAAAGAAGAAGAAGAAGTTACGTTACTATAAAGAGACACAGAAAATGGCCTGTAATCAGTTTATTTATTTGATTTATAAAATAACTTTTTTGCTTTATGTATTTTTTAAGTATGTAATATTTATTAAATTCTGCTTTACTTGTACAGTCCCTGACAAAAGTCTATTTTTTTGTCATTGACTGTATCTATTTTGTAGAAACACCTGCTATTAACCTGACTTTTAATTAATCAATTGGTGTTAGAAATAGCTCATATGAAAAGCTAAAACCCTCCCAAATGATGTTTAATGCACTGAAATAAATTAGTTTCACTGAAAAAAGATTTATCATTTAATCAGGACAGAAAGGTCAAATTTTGGCAAGACAAAAGTTTTGTCGCCTATACAGAAATAAAAACAAATTTACTGCAAATACAAAAATATGTCAGCAAATTAAGTAGTGGTGCTGTGAGATCCAAATTTAATATCTTGTATGACTTCCATGAGCTTGAAGGACTGCATCCATGCGGTTTGGCAAGGATTCATACAATTTATTGATGACGTCATCAGGAATAGCAAAGAAAGCAGTCTTGCATGCCTCCCAGAGTTCATCAATATTCTTTGGTTTCGTCTTCCATGCTTCCTCTTTCATCCTACCCCACAAATGCTCAATGATGTTCATGTCTGGTGACTGGGCTGGCCAACCCTGGAGCATCTTGATCTTCTTCGCCTTGAGGAACTTTGATGTGGAGATGGAAGTATGCGATGGAGCACCATCCTGCTGCAGAATTTGGCCTCTTTTATGGTTGGGAATATAAGAGGTAGCTAAGATTTCTTGGTATTGTAGACTATTGATGTTGCCTTCCACCCTGCAGATCTCTCGCACACCCCCATACTGGATGTAACCCCAGACCATGATTTTTCCGCCACCAACCTTCACTGTTTTCTGGGTGAATCTCGGATCCATGCGGGCTCCAGTAGGTCTCCTGCATTATTTGCGGCAAATGTGGTGTAATTCAACAGAATATTCATCTGAAAAATCCACCTTCTGCCACTTTTCCAGCATCCATCCTTTTAGCAGGCTGTGAGCCTTGGCAAATGCCACACGGTTTTTCAATTGTCTTTTGTTTAGTGCTGGCTTCTGGGCACTGATTCGACCATGGAGGCATTTCGAGACAGAATCCGACAAACTGTTCTGGTTGACAAAGGGACTTCAGGTGACCAGGTGTCGTGGAGCTCTGCTGCAGTGGAAAATGGGCTGGCCTTGGATTTTCGAGCCAACAAACGGTCCTCTCGAGCAGTTGTCTTGCGGGGTCTGCCTGACATGGGCTTGTCAAAAACGTCTCCAGTCTCTTCAAATCTTTTTTTTATCCTCTGTACTTGACACTGAGACACATTGAAGGTGTCTGCCACATCAGCAGTGGATCTGGTCTTCAGCCTCTTGATAATCCAAACTTTAGTCTCAGGGTGAATCTTAGGCATGTTTGCAGAGGTCTAGTTGCAGTTGATGTGAAGGTCTAGTGTACTGGGGTTCTTTTTATACACACCTGAGACCTAATTGATCCATTATTAGTCACAGGTGAAGCTCATATGACAAGGCGACAACACTTATGTCTTTGCAAAAATTGACTCAGTGGGCTTTACCAAGCTGTGAATATTAGAATACTTTTTGACAGTTTCGTTTTGCACTGAAACATTATTACAAAAGCTGTTGGGATTAAAATGAGCCATTTCTTGTAAAAAAAATCTTGATTAGAAATATATTTCAGCGGCACTTCAGGTCAATTTGTACACAAGCGACAAGACTTTTGTCAGGGTCTGTATATTATACTTATACAAATGTTTTTTCTTTTCTTATTTCTTGGTATCTTGGAAGTTGGTAAACTTGTCGCTGTGTGTGTGTGTGTGTGTGTGTGTGTGTGTGTGTGTGTGTGTGTGT
>JAAIIK010000118.1:616910-636765 GCA_014706435.1 Silurus glanis
CACTGGATATACTCTATACACAATACTCTATATACAATACTCTATACACTATACTTGATATACTCTATACAGTATACTTTATACACCATATTCTATGCACTATACTCTATTCACTATACTCTAAACGCTAAACTCTACACTATACTTGATATACTCTATACAGAAACACTAATTTCACTATACCTGATATACTCTATACAGTACACTCTATATGCTATACTCTATACACAATACTCTGTACACTATAATCTATACACAATACTCTGTACACTATAATCTATACACAATACTCTGTACACTATACTTGATATACTCTATACACACTACTCTATACATTACACTTTATATACAATATTGATTACACTATATTCTATACACAATGATCTGTACACTGTACTTGATATACTCTATACACTACACTCTATATGCTATACACTATAT
The DNA here is from genome assembly GCA_014706435.1 of Silurus glanis. Classification (NCBI taxonomy): domain Eukaryota; kingdom Metazoa; phylum Chordata; class Actinopteri; order Siluriformes; family Siluridae; genus Silurus; species Silurus glanis. The sequence goes on from JAAIIK010000118.1 coordinate 617,352, forward strand.
GCTATACTCTATACACTACACTCTATATGCTATACACTATATGCTATACACTATACTTGATATACTCTATACAGTACACTCTATATGCTGACTCTATACACAATACTCTTTACACTATTCAATGATATACTCTATAAACAATACTCTGTACACTATACTTGATATACTCTATATACAATAATTTATATACTATACTTGATATACTCTATACACTATACTTGATATCTTCTATACACAATACTCTGTACACTGTACTTGATATACTCTATACACTACACTCTATATGCTATACACTATATGCTATACTCTATACACTATACTTGATATACTCTATACACTATACTTTATACGCTATATGATATACTCTAAACGCTATACTCTACACTGTACTTGATATCCTCTATACGCAATACTCTGTACACTATACTTAATATACACTATATTAGATATACACTATACTCTATACACTTTACACTATACTCTAAATGCTATACTCTACACCAGGGGTCACCAACATGGTCGCCCGCAAGAACCACACGAGTCGCCCGCGGGCCTTTTCTAAAAATAGCTCACCATAGCACCACAGCTGCATCAAATTTTTTTGTTGCTATTCTTTTTTTATTCTGTCACGGTTAGACCAAGAGTCGGAAACCTGAGTATGGTTAAACACCCTGTCTTTATTTAGTCTAAACATATACAAGGCAGAGGCTTGAGGAGAAGTACGAACCGGAGAACAGGTATAAACCGTAATGCGGGTAGAATCCGTAACGCGGGTAGTCCAGGGATGATCGCCAATGTGACCCGTTAAAGGCAAACCTATCTTGAGTGCTTCCTCCAAAGCAGAGCCAGGAGCATAGAAGTATGGGGAATACTAGTGGTAGGAAGTCCGGTAGATCTCTCATGGCAACGAGTAGATCCGACCGTGAGCGAGGTGGAATCGGGACCTTATAAAGGGGAAAGGTAATGGGGAACAGGTGTAGGTGATTAGAGCAGGGAGAGGCTGAGTGAGAGTGTGAATTTAAAAATAACAATATTAAAATATCGATGACTAGATATAGATGAATATCATAAATGATTAATAATAACATATAATTAAAGGTAAATTGAGCAAATTGGTTATTTCAGAAGTGTGTATCAAACTGGTAGCCCTTCACAATAATCGGTACCCAAGAAGTAACTCTCAGTTTCAAAAAGGTTGGTGACCCCTGCTCTACACTATACTTGATATGCTCTTTACTCTATACACAATACTCTATATACTATACTTGATATACTCTATACTCTACACATATTACTATACACTACACTGTATAAACTACACCACACTTTGTACACTCTCCTTTATACACTATATATGCTATATACTACACTATATACTCTGTACTTTATTATATATGGAAGTGGAAGTGACGTAAAAAAAAAAAGGGCAGGGTTTATTTGACTGCACACTGAATAAACGTTAATGAAATGAATATGCTAATGATGATGATTATCCTCCAACCAATTCCCTATTTACTCGCATTATTCCTGCACTGTTCCGGGTTTTCCCACTAGGCGTGCAGTCTGGCTGAACAGGGCCGGCTCTTGCCCTCCGCCTCGGAGCTTCCCGAGCATCATAAATCACGCTGCTCTCTGATTAGCTCCAGAAGCGAGTCTGAACGTTACGCAGATATCCCACGCCAACCTGTTGATCTTCACAACGGTCTCCTCCAGCCTTCACCCTGTCACTCTCCATCTTGCATGCCCATCTCTTTCTTTCTCTCTCTTTCTCTCTCTCTCTCCACCCCCGTCCTCTCTCTGCTGCGCTAACAAGACGAGGACGAAGAGCAGATTTGACAGGGCGGCCTAGCGAGCGTTGCTATGTGCTATTTCTGGAAAGCAATATTCATGCTTTTCTTTCTCTCTCTCTCTCTCTCTCTCTCTCTCTCTCTCTATCTCTCTTTCTCGTCTCTACCAGAGCCTGGTGTAGAAGAAAATAAGACCATGACGTAAGCTCGGCTTTCTGCAAAACAGCTCCGTTTAAAAAAGAAAAAAAAAAAAGGCAAATCTCTGGAGCAGGGGGAAGGGCCGGAAAAGCTGGAAAAACGAAACACTAACCGCGTCTCTGGTACCTGCGTCTTCCTCACACACATCGACCTCTGTCTCTGAACATCCCATTCCACGTTTAGTGTCCATTTGCTGTTTTAATAAGCTTCACTCTTCTTTAAAGATGTTCCACAAGATTTGGTGGAGATTTGTGGAGATTAATTAAGCCACAAGGATGTGTGTTAGTAAAGTCAGGCACTGATGTTGGTGAGGTGAGGAGGCTTCTGGGGTGCAGTCAGTGTGAACAATTCATCCCAAAGCCGGGTGTTCAATAGTGTTGGAGCTCTATAGCAGGAGATCTTCAGATCTTCATGGAGCTGGATTTTGGGTCATGTTTTAACAGGTTTAGGTCACTTAGGACTAAGGAAGATATTGAATTGTACTGCATCCAAAAATTGTCCAAAGATGTTTGGGGAAAAAACACACATGGGTGGGAAAGTCAGCTGTTCCGATACTTTTGGACACATAGTTTGTTTCAGACATGCACATTTATGATCTAGCTTTGATGTAAATATTTCTACATGAAATATGAAAGAAAGAAAAAGTTCAACAGACAGACAAACAGACAGACAGATAGATAGATTACTGCGATCTTTTCTAGCATAGTGCAGCCCTAGATAAGAGCTGTTTATAGACCACAGGTTTCTGAGGTGTCTCTGTGTGTGTGTGTGTGTGTGTGTGTGTGTGTGTGTGCGTGCGTGCGTGCTTTGCTCTCCTTCCAGCAGGTTATATAAAGCATTCAGTGTTTGTTCATTTCCACAGGAACAGTCACATTAGGATTGTGCCGTGTGCGTGTGTGTGTGTGTATGTGTGTGTGTGTGTGTGTGTGTGTGTGTGTGTGTGTTATTTATCACACTCTGCACCATCAGCTCTGTTTTGGATCTGAGCTGGAGGAACGTCGATGGCAAGTCTAACACTAACAGCTCACAAAAACCCAGAGGACTGTCTTTCATGTTTCACTTGTCTCTCACTCTATCTGTCTGTCACTCCATCTGTCTGTCTTTCCAACTGTCTGTCTGTCTGTCTGTCTGTCTGTCTGTCTGTCTGTCTGTTTGTTTTTTCATCTTTCTGTCTATATGTCTCTCCATCTGTCAAGTCAAGTCAAGAAGCTTTTATTGTCATTTCAACCATATATATCTGACGCAGTACACAGTGAAATAAAACAACGTTCCTCCTGAACCCTGGTGCTACATACAACAATCACAGAAAACACAGGGTTAAGGTCTAGTAAGTGTCCTTAACACATAAAGTGCATCGTGTGCAACCTGGTGCAAACAGTGCAAAGACAACACAAGACAATGCAAAACAATACAGGACAGGACAGTGCGAGACAATACAGGACAGTGCAAAACAAATGCACAAAACACAATATAGCGCCGCCAGTAAACCTGTTCTATATTGCACACTGTGTGTAAAAGAGTAAAGTGAACATTGTAATTAACAAAAATGTAAACAAAATGTTGTGCAAAAGAGCAATAGCAGCAATCCAAAAAAAGATGTGCAAAAACGGCATGTAAACAGTTTGTAGTAATAAAGTGATGTAATATGAGTGTGCTGAAGACATGGATGTGTCTGTCTGTCTGTCTGTCTGTCTGTCTGTCTATATGTCTGTCTCTCTATCTTTCTATATGTCTCTCTATCTGTCTGTCTGTCTCTTTAGTTGTCTGTCTGTCTCTTTAGTTGTCTGTTTCTCCATCTGTCTGTCCCTGTATTTCTTTCTGTTTCTCTCTCTCTCTCTCTCTCTCTCTCTCTCTCTCTCTCTCTCTCTCTATCTATCTATCTATCTGTAATCAGTGTGAGTGAGAGAGAGAGCGACTGCATCTCATCGGTCGGTATCACAGTTGCTGGCCCCGCCCACTTTATATCTCCAACAGTTACTTTGTCTTTTTAAGAAAAAACTTTGTGTTGCGTTGCTGTTGACTGGTTTATCCAGGTTTTAACAAACACACACTCACCACACACACACACACACACATTCACACACACTCATACACACACACTCACACACACACACACACACACACTTATGCACGTTCGCACAACTTTACTGTCGACAAGCAGTGATTAGTTCGCTGTGTTTCTTATCTGTTCTTACATGGTTTATCTGAAGTACCAGCAAACACACACACACACGCACACACACACACGCACAGACCCACACACCTACACACACACGCACACACCCCACTTTAAATGTGATGTTTTATTGTACATATTACTGCCCATTTATTAGCTCTGTCAGCGCATTTTGGAATTCTGGATTCTGATTAGTCAGAATTTTATTGATTAGGATTCTCACCACATTATCGTTTCTATAGCGATAGAACGTTCACATGGACTCATACTGAATTGAAAACGTGGCTAGGCGTAGTGGTTATGCTTAGGTGGTAGTTTAGAAGTTGGGGCATTGGATTTTGGATCTAAAGGTTGTGATTTCAAATCCCAGCCACACTAAGCTGCCATTGCTGGGCCCCTGAGCATGGCCCTTAGCCTACAGCTGCTCAGTTGTATGAAAGAGATAAATGCAAGTCAAATGCTGTAATTGTAAACGTGTGTATGTGTTGTTTAACATAAAAGGAAGGAAGGCGTCTCTAGTTTCTGCGCTCTATCCGTCTGTCTATCTATTGGAAGACGATCGAAGGCGGTGGTGGGAGTCATAGCGAAGGAACTTTAGTTCCTGAACTCTGCCGTCCAATTATCCGGGTGATGTTCTGCCAGCTCTGTCAGCGTGTAAAGGAATCTCCCCTGCAGCAGGGACTTGTCAGAAAAACCTGGAGTAGAGTCGGAGCAGCGAGACAGGCCGCGGCTACGCTTCCGTCCCCTTCCCATCCCATCAGGATATATCCCTCCATTTTTCTCACATCAAACACAGCCTCTCTGCAGGAGCTCGTTCCATCTGCAGCACAGAGACAGAGCCAGAGAAACTCAAGTGTGTTTGGTGTGTGTGTGTGTGTGTGTGTGTGTGTAAAATAGAAAGAGAGACGCTCGAAGCTACAGTGTCGAGAAAAAAAACGAGCTGAAAATAGAAGCGCTTTTAAAAGCGCAGTGCGAAACCCCTGAGCCCTTGGACTCCTCCCCCTCATACCCCTCAACCCTCCCGGTGCATTATTAATCCTGGTTTATTTATAACCCACTTTTTTTTTAACAGGCACACTCTGGGTTCTGTCACTGCTCGTCTTTAATCTCCCCCGGGAGTCCTGAGCTGGGGACGGAGCGAACATCAGATGAGTGGATGGAGGACGAAAGAGCGCTAATAATGTACAAAAAAAAAGAGAGAGAAAACTTTTTAAAAACAAGCAGCTAACAAGATAAGCCCTTCCCCTGCCGTACAAACATGGAACATGCCCAGAAGATCACCCCCAAACCCCCCCCCCAAAAAAAAAAAAAAAAAAACGGGGGGCCCTTTTTATAAAAAAAAAAAACACTCCGGGGTTCCCCCCCCCCCCCCCCCACGCCCACCCAAACCTGCGGTCAGCGTGTTAGGTTTATTTTTTTGACCTGAACGCAAGAGAGAGGAAAAAACATCCACGATGAGCACTTGGCAGGTTCGCTGAAACATTTCCACCAGGGAAAGTCATTGGTATTCGCGTTTTGTTCACCGCTGCTGGCAGTCGCGAACCGATTTACAACGTTTCAAGTGCAACTATTCTGGTCCTCATACATACATGCTTTCGTTTAAACGTCTGGTCAGAAGGTTGTTTCTTGATGTTTCTAGAGCAGCTATAACCGTAGCACAAATGCAAATTGCTTTTTATGGTGTTTAAAGCGTCTTTGTTTTTTATATGGTCATGGTTTCTATAGTAACGAATCAACGTTTTGCGTTTTCACGCTTCTTGTAGATATACGGCTTGTTTATTAGAGGTCGACCGATTAATCGGTGCTGCCGATTCATCAGCAGCGATAGTTGTTTGTTAATACCTCAAACACATATTCATATATATATATATATGTGTGTTGATTCGTAAAGTAGTTCGAAGTCGTGTGGAGTCCTAGACCTAAGAAAAATGGTCATTCAGGTCAGGTTGTTATTCAGGTTCCAGCATAAAGAGCCAGGGTGTGATTCCGGTTTCCTCGAGATCAGGCTTTAATCTCATTCACCACTCTTGGCCGCTTGCCCTCGTTCTTTTTCCAGCGAGTGTCTGGCAGCCGCTTGCTACTTTCAGTGATTAGTTGTTATGAATATAAGTTCTCTGGCTCACTCACAGAAGCTTTAGTGTGTACGGGATTTCTACAGAGAATGTTCTTCTCCGAAATCAGGGTCAGAACAGGGTTCAGCTTCAGGTTTTTAGACGCTTCCTGGAGGTTCAGGAGTCTCAGGTTTCATGTCCAGGTGCTTGCAGGAATGTTTCTTTAATCTGTTTTTCAAGTTAATCTCTCACATCATTACATCATTGTGTTGAAGATCAGCTTAGGGAAGCTTCAGACTTGGTTGTAATACATGTTTGCAGGTCGGGTAAAGGATAGCTAATGGTTCTACAGGGGGGTCAGTGGGTAATAGCAATGGAAGGTCGTAAGTTTTGATCTCAGCACCACCAAGGTGCCGATGCTGGACTCTTGAGAACTGCTCAAAGGTCTGCAAACTTTTGTACACCATGGACCTGATTCGGTATTAAACTCTTCTTGCAGTGTGGGTTTTGGTGGGGATTGGGGGCATTGCTGCTTCTTGGTTGGGGGTAGTAGTTTGTATAACGCAAATGGTGTTTTGGGGAATGAGACCTGCCCTAGAGACGAAACTATATTATAGATACAAGTTATCTTTTCTCCATTATCACCATTACTTGGACATGGACATTGTACCATATGTATATTTGGATAAAGGTCAACACATACAATAACAAATACAGTGTCATGTCTATAGACATTTTGTCCAGGAAGTGCTTGGGACCTGGTAGTAACTTTTCCTTAGCCTGGTGCTTGGTTGGGGACCTCTGGCATAAATGAGATCATTGTAAGTTGCTCGTCTAAATGCTATAGATGTAAACCTAACTTTTTCAAAAGCCACTTGGGCTCCTTTTTGCCCTGCGATAAAAAAAAAAAAAACAAAAGCGAAGGAAGAGTGTGGATGTGGGAGCTTAGTTGCAGAGCTGCCACTCCTGGGCCCTCGGAGCAAGGCCCTTAACCCCGGAGCTGCTTAGTTGTATGAATGAGATAAAAGTAAGAAGATCTGGATAAGATCTGCTGAATGCTGTAAATGGAATGTCAGAGTCACTCGTGTAGCATGTAGGTGGTTTCTTGAGGAGTCAGTAGTAGTCACAGTATCAATGCTTCTAAGATGACCTATTTGGTGTAATATTCGTAATTGTATACATAAAGCTCACTGTTCGTACCCTCGAAAACAAACACCTTATCCAGCATTCTTTCTGAGTAAGACTTTGGAAAATGCTGCACAACACGCCGGGATTTTGATTTGCCAGAACACTTTACGTGAAAAAGAGCCCATTAAGATGGAAGGGGTCAGTGGAGGCTGGGGCTGGACGAGTCTGCGGCTATTTTTAGGGCTTCCTCGCTGTGGGTGATTACAGTAATCTCTGCACACGGATCTAATCTGGTGAGGACTTACTCCAGGCTCTGGTTGCATCTGTTCTTTTATTGATTACAAGAAGCCAGCTAGTTTATACACAAATCTACCCCCTCCACACATTTCACTACCCTCTCTTCCTGCCACATTCTCAATTTCAACCCAGAGATCCCTCACCGTCACTTTATTCCTCTGTAATGAGGAGGTAGCTTTCACTCCTTGGCCTGCCTTCCAGTACTATTTTCGTCTTCCCTGTTTACAAAACCACAACTTGATTTTTTTTTCCTTCCTCCTTCTCTCTCACTCTTGCTCTCTCTCTTTCACTCTTTCTGTGAATTGCTCTTAATATCTCTATCCATCTCTCTTCAACCAGTTTTAAACAAGGCTTACTCAACACCGGCGATCAAAGTAGGAAATGCACCCGCTATTGTTTTTACTGAAGCTTTGGCACGACGTAGATGAAATATTTGTTGGTCCTTTATTGAGTCGCCTGTTTTTTATGCTACAACCAAGCAGCCTACTTGTTCTTGAGGAGGTGTTGAGGAGCTGCCTGATTCGTCAAACTTACCTTTTGAGAAGGAGAAGGAGAAGGAAGCGGAGTTTATTCATTTTCCATTTTTTTTTTTTAACATTACTGCAATGACTATAAATTGCACATAATTTTTGAAAGCCTCCATTTTGACTGTGAACACTACGACACAAAAACTTTTTTTTTTATCTTGAAAAGTGATTTACCCCATGAACCCTGACTCTAGAATCAGAATATCATGGGGGTGTTCCTCATTCTAGCTCCATTCGTTCCACCTGCATTTTGCCTTCACCCTTTTTCAGCATTTTCACTGCTGCACCACCTCAACTTCAACCTTGTCAAGTGTCGACTTGGACGTACCGAGCATGGAAATCGCTGTAATGTGTGCTGCGGGGTCCAATGACATGGAAACCCCAGCAAATCTCCTACGAAGTGTTGTGTCAGGAGCTCAGAATGCGATTTGCCAGATAGTGGCAGGCTTGGAGAGCTGGAGGCGGTCGCGGGGAAGGCTGGAATGACAGCGGGGTTATTTTTAGCCCTCGCTCTTTGCGTGTGAGGGCTGTAATCTCAGCACTTTGATTTAATCTCATAACCTAATCCGGGCTCCGGTCTTGTCCTCGGTTTTATTGATTCCAACCTAGTTGGCTAATTCACAAATGTTTTGCCGTTGCCCTCTGTTTCCCTTCATGTATGTGTAATGAGGAACTGCTTCTCGCCACTTCCTGCCTTCCCTCGGCTATTTTTAGTCTCCTGATGCTTGCGAAACTCCCCCTGCCCGCCTTTATCGTTCGCCATCTCTCCACTTCTCGGCATTTAGAACCTGCATCTTCTCTCTTGGTTCCTAGTGAAGAAAAGATCTCTTGCCCTCGAGGCGTCTTCTAGTTCCTGTGTTTTATTATGGTTTATTTTCATAGCCTTGTTGAGGAAAAGCCTGAAGACAATAAAGCGGACGAGGAAGCTTCGGAGGGAATCCCGTTTCGGGGGAATGACTCTCATCAGCACGCCGATGTGAGGGGATTCCTGGAACGGAGTGTGTAGGAGGAAGCCGCAGTGATGCTGCCGTTTCATTTCGACACTCGAAGGAGGCTCTAACTGGATTTTCCTCTCTTGGTACAAAAAGAAACGATTGCACTGCGGAAATAGCTGTTGTAGACCATCCCACACACACACACACACACACATACACAATTACATACACACAACCTTCACTCTGTGTTCTCCGGTTTCTCTTTTCCTTTTCATCTCACCTCGTTGTTTCCTGACTCGTGCTGAACAGATACACAGATTCCCACGGCTGTAATGTTGTCAGCTTATTCAATGTTCTCATTTAATGGTATGTAAATTACGTTTGCCGCCACCAAGTTTCATCTGGTTGAACATCTGGCAACCTAGGAAGGAGAAGGAGTTTTTCTGTCTCATGCTAGTGATGTGATGGTGGAGATGGAGGAAGAAGAAGGAGAAGATCTTTCACATGTTAGTATAGTGATGGTAGAGATCGAGGAAGAAGGATATGCATGAGAAGATCTACTGCTTCATGAGATTTTAGTCATGGTGGAGATGGAGGAAGAAGAAAGAGAGGATCTTTCACATGTTAGTATAGTGATGGCGAAGGTGGTTGAATCAGAAAGAGAAGAAAGATATCTCCTGGATAATGCTGATGGAAAAGAAGGAAGAGAATGAGATCTCCTTTCTCATGCTAATGGTGTGATGATGGATATGGAGGAAGTAGAAGATCTTCTGTCTCATATTAGTGGAGCGAAGGTGGAGATGGAGGAAGAAGTAGAAGATCTTCTGTCTCATGTTAGTGGAGTAAAGTTGGAAATTGATGAAGAAGATCCTCTGTCTCATGTTAGTGCAGTTAAGGTGGAGACTGATGAAGAAGGAGAAGATCTGTGTCATGTTAGTGCAGTGATGGTGGAGACTGATGAAGAAGAAGGAGAAGATCTTCAGTCTCATGTTAGTGTAGTGATGGTGGAGACTGATAAATTAGAAGTTAAAGATATTCTGTCTCATGCTAGTGGAGTGAAGTTGGAAATTGATGAAGAAGAAGGAGAAGATCTTCGGTCTCATGTTAGTGCATTGATGGTGGAGACTGATTAGGAAGAAGGAGAAGATATTCGGTCTCTTGTTAGTGCAGTGATGGTGAGGTTGAAGGGAGAAGAAAGAGAGCAAGATTTTCCTTCTCACGTTAGAGGAGTGATGATTGAGATGAAGGAAGAAGAAAAAGAAGAACATCAAGGAAAAGAATCACTCTTTGAGACGACTCGTTCTTCTGAGTCACGTTAAAGACTCGTTCAAAATGAATGAATGGTTCATGAACGGCTCGTGGCTGATGTGCTGATAATCCTGGATCTCGCTGTAGAGCACATGTGGCTCGTTCACGTCGATGTTGTTCTACGGAAGTGTCCTCATGTCTTCCGGTTGTAATGAATTTATCCATTTTTTTTTACCAGTGAACTCATTAATTAGTTGATGGACTTAAGTGCTTTACACTTGTTGTGTAAGTCACAGCCACGTGCTGAACGTCTGCTAACGACGTTTTGGAACCGAGCGATCCTGAGAGCTTCCTGTTCACTTCTGTGTTTGCAAACTCTTCTTCTTCTTCTTCTTTCGGCTGCTCCCATTAGGGGTCGCCACAGCGGATCATCCGTCTCCATACCACCCTGTCCTCTACATCTGCCTCTTTCACACCAACTACCTGCATGTCTTCCCTCACCACATTCATGAACCTCTTCCTTGGCCTTCCTCTTTTCCTCCTTCCTTGTGTCTCCATCCTCAGCATTCTCCTACCAATATAACTCATGTCCCTCCTCTGCACATGTCCAAACCATCTCAATCTCGCCTCCCTCACCTTGTCACAAAAACGTCCAACATGCGCCGTCCCTCTAATAAACTCATTTCTAATCCTGTCCATCGTCGTCACTCCCAACGAAAACCTTAACATCTTCAGCTCTGCTACCTCCAGCTCCGCCTCCTGTCTTTTACTCAATGCCACTGTCTCTAATCCATACAACATCTCAGGTCTCATCACAGTCCTATAAACTTTCCCTTTCATTCTTGCAGATACTCTTCTATCACAAATCACTCCTGTCACTCTTCTCCACCCACTCCACCCTGCCTGCACTCTTTTCTTTACTTCCCTAACACACTCCCCATTACTTTGCACTGTTGACCCCAGGTACCTGAACTCCTCCACCTTCTCCACCTCTTCTCCCTGCAACCACACCACTCCACTGCCCTCCCTCTCATTTACGCACATGTACTCTGTCTTACTCCTACTGACTTTCATTCCCCTTCTCTCCACCTCTCCAGGCTCTTCTCCACCTGCTCCCTACTCTCACCACAAATCACAATATCATCCGCAAACATCATAGTCCAGGGAGACTCCTGTCTGACCTCGTCCGTCAACCTGTCCATCACCACTGCAAACAGGAAAGGGCTCAGGGCCGATCCTTGATGCAGTCCAACCTTCACCTTGAACCAGTCTGTCATTCCTACTGCACACTTCACTGCTGTCACACTGTCCTCATACATGTCCTGCACCACCCTCACATACTTCTCTGACACACCTGACTTCCTCATACAGTACCACAACTCCTCTCTCCACCCTGTCGTATGCTTTCTCTAAATCCACAAATACACAATGCAGCTCCTTCTGTCCTTCTCTATACTTCTCCATCAACATTCTTAAAGCAAATAATGCATCTGTGGTGCTCTTCCTCGGCATGAAACCATACTGTTGCTCACAGATGGTCACCTCTTCTCTCAGCCTGGCTTCCACTACTCTTTCCCATAACTTCATGGTGTGACTGAGCAACTTTATTCCCCTGTAGTTACTGCAGGTCTGCACACTCCTTCTCCATTCCTCAGGCATCCTCTCACCTTCCAGAATCTTGTTAAACAATCTGGTTAAAAACTCCACTGCATCTCTTCTAAACATCTCCATGCTTCTACCGGTATGTCATCTGGTCCAACAGACTTTCCACTCTTCATCCTCTTAATCGCTGCTCTCACGTCCTCCTTACTAATCCTATCCACTTCCTGCATCACCAACTCCACATCATCCAACCTTCTCTCTCTCTGATTTTCCTCGTTCATCAACTGCTCAAAATACTCCCTCCACCTTCTCAACACACTCTCCACACTAGTCAACACATTTCCATCTCCATCCTTTATTGCTCTAACTTGCAATACATCCTTCCCAGCTCGGTTCCTCTGCCTGGCCAATTGGTACAAATCCTTTTCTCCTTCCTTAGTGTTCAACCTCTCATACAGCTCCTCGTATGCCTTTTCCTTGGCTTTCGCCACATCCCTCTTTACCTGCTGCTGCATCTCCTTGTACTCCTGCCTACTTTTCTCATCACCCTGTCGATCCCACTTCTGTTTTGCCAACCTCTTTCCCCTTATGCTCTCCTGCACTTCCTCATTCCACCACCACGTCTCTTTGTCTTCCTTTCTATTTCCAGATGTTATACCAAGTACTTTTCTAGCTGTCTCTCTTATCACTTCTGCAGTAGTTTCCCAATCATCCAGCACCTCTTCACCACCACCGAGCCCCTGTCTGACCTCTTCCCTGAACCTCACACTACACTCTTCCTCCTTCAGTTTCCACCATCTTATTCTTCTTTCAGTCCTTACTCTCCTCCTCTTCTTCTTCACCTCCAAGACCATCCTACAGACCACCATCCGATGCTGTCTAGCTACACAGTCCCCTGCCAACACCTTACAGTCTCCAATCTCCTTCAGGTTGTATCTCCTACATAGAACATAGTCCACCTGTGTGCACCTTCCACCACTCTTATACGTCACCCTATGATCCTCCTTCTTCTTAAAATACGTATTCACCACTGCCATTTCCATCCTTTTAGCAAAATCTACCACCATCTGCCCTTCCACATTCCTCTCCTTAAGGCCATACCTACCATCACCTACTCATCACCTCTGTTCCCTTCACCAACATGTCCATTAAAGTCTTCCCCAATCACCAATCTTTCATTCTTAGGTACACCATCTACCACTTCATATAATTCACTCCAGAATCTTTCCTTCTCCTCTATCTCACAGCCGACTTGTGGAGCATAGGTACTGATGACATTTATCATCATCCCTTCAACTTCCAGCTTCACGTTCATCACCCTATCAGAAACTCTCTTCACCTCCACTACACTCTTACTGTACTCTTCCTTCAGAATCACCCCTACACCATTTCTCTTTCCATCCACACCATGATAGAACAGTTTGAACCCACCTCCAATGTTCCTGGCCTTACTCCCTTTCCACTTGGTCTCCTGAACACACAACATATCTACCTTTCTCCTCTCCATCATATCAGCTATCTCTCTCCCTTTACCAGTCATAGTACCAACATTTAAAGTACCAACCCGAACCTCCACTCTCCTACACTTCTCCTTTCCCTGCCGTCTCTGTAGACGTCTTCCTCCTCTCCTTCTCCTCCTTCGGCCAACAGTAACCCAATTTCCACCCGTACCCTGTTGGCTAACGATCCCTGTGGCGGTCGTTGTTAACCCGGGCCTCGACCGATCCGGTATGAAATTCTAAATCGTTACCCGCATATTTGATTTGGCACATGTTTTACGCTGGATGCCCTTCCTAACGCAACCCTCCCCATTTATCCGGGCTTGGGACCGGCACTGAGAGTGCACTGGCTTGTGCCTCCCTAATGGCTGGGTTCTGTGTTTGCAAACTAACGAAACTAAATCGCTAGTCTCGGTTATCAGCTTAGTTTCTCCGCTCGTTAAGGCCGGCTGATCTTTATCATGATCTAAATGAGGTAAAGGTTTTTGACACCAATGTTGGTTCTCCACCAAACTGTTGAAGGAACACAAGTGTACAAGACGTCTTTGGATGCAATTTTGAGTTGGAGATGGATAGAAAGATCTCCTGCTCTAGAGCTCACCTACATGTCAGTCACCCACATCAGTACAACACACGTCCTTGTGGCTGAATGAGTCTCGTACAAATCTCCACAAAATCCAGTGGAACATCTTCTAGAAGAGTGGAGCTGATTGTAAGCGCAAAATGAGGAACGAGATGTTCAGAAAGCACCTACAAATGTTATGCTCGGGTGTCCACAAACGTTTTGACCATATAGTATAGATTATTTTCAAACACTTGGAGTTTATAACTACTGGTTGCCTAGCAACAGCATTTTCTAAACTATAAATGGTGGTCTCCCATCTCATGCTCGTGGAGTGATGGCGGAGACTGAAGTCTTACTGCAAAAGTAGGCGGTCAAAGTAGTTCTTCGTGCAGGTGAGAACCTGCTCAGGGTTCCAGAGTGTCTCTCAGAGTCATGCTTCATGTCCGATATAAATAACTACAGCAAATCTCCCGATGCCGTGTTCACAGATGAATTTCATTCCCAGAGCTGGAACGTTCTGTTTACCTGTTTTGTGTTGGTAGAATCATGGTAGAGATGGATAAAGAGGAGGAAGGAGGAGATGAAGAAGAAGATGAGAAGGAAGGATAATAAGAACAAGATCTGCTGAAGAAGGGAAGAGAGAAGACCTTCTGTCTCATGCTATTGGAGCGATGGTGGAGATAGATGAAGAAGGGAAGAGAGAAGAGCTTCTGTCTCATGCTATTGGAGCGATGGTGGAGATGGATGAAGAGTAAGAAGAGGAGAAGGAAGGAGGAAAAGATAAAGAAGGAGATCTCCTGTCTTATGGTAGTGGCGTGATGGTGGAGATAGATAAAGTATAATGAGATGAAGAAAGAGAAAAAGTAGATCTTCTGTCTCATGCTAGTGAAGATGGTGGTGATGGAAGCAGGAAGAAAAGATCTATCTTTTACTAGTGGAGTGATGGTGGATTTAGAGGAAGACAAAGGCGAAGTAGATGAAGAGGTACGTTACCTGTGTTGTGCTAATTGATGGAGGAGGAGGAGATCTCCAATCTTTTGATAGGGGCATGATAGAGGAGATGGATGAAGCCAAAAGAGAGGAAGGAGTATATTTCCTGTCTTATGCTAAGGGAATTATGGTGGAAAGAGATAAAGTAGAAGAAGAAGAAAGAGAAGGAGGAAATCTGCTGTCTCATACTCATGGGATGATGATGGAGCTGGATGGAAAAAGAAGAAGAAGAAAAAGAATTTGATCTCCTTCTAGTGTAGTGAAGATGTATAAAGAAGAGGATGGAGAAGTTCTCATATCTTTTGCTATTGGCATGATGTTGGAGATGTAGATTTCTGGTGGAGTATTGGTGTAGGTGGACGAAGATTAAGAAGGAGAAGATCAGAAATGTGTCAGTGTTTTATTTTAAAACTCTGATTTCATAATTTCACTCCGACAGCCGGCCCTTTATTTCTCCATGAAACCTCCCACTGGTTATGAATATTCATGTATGCAAATCCACCTCGTTAATATTCATCATCTCGTCTTTTATAACATGCTGCTGTTGTGAACTCGAAGAGATATTTTGCTGATTTATTATTTAACATTGTGAAATGAGGAGATGTTTCAGCCATGTCCAGCAGTACTTAGCTTTTTACTGGAGAAACCAAAATAAAGGAAGCATCTCAGAAGAAGGTTTACTGTCTCATGCAAGTGGATTGATGTTGGAAGTGGATTAAGAAGACAAAGTGAAAGAAGAAGGAGATCATTTATATCATGCTGGTGAAGTGATGGTGGAGATGGATGAAGAAGATTTCCTGGGTCATGATAGACTCACTTTTGACCATGCTAGTGGAAATGGTGGAAAAAGAATGAGATCTTCTGTATCATGCTGGTTGAGTAATATTGGAGATGAATAAAGAAGAGGAAGAAAAAGAAGAAAAAGGGTTTTTCTGGATTGTGCAAATGTATATTTAAACCTTCCTAGTGATGGTGAAGATGGTTGAAGAAGCAGGAGAAAGAAAAGGAGAACGAAGAAGGAGATGATCTCTTGTCTCATGCTAGTGGAGTGATCTTGGAGGTGGATGAAGAAGAAGAAGAAGAAGAAGAAGAAGAAAAAGAGATTTCCCATAGATTTTTTCAGATCTCTTAACTTTTGGATAGATGGGTGCAGAAGAACAGGTGAAGAACATCTACTGTCACTCAGGGTTTAGTCTTTCCTGAGGTGTATGTTTGCCACAGACACTTTAAAATGATGTGTATAATAAAATAAATGAAATTAAAACATGAACATGTGTCAATCTTTGGTACTTTTTATCCAGTTGTAGTTACATCTCATGGCGTTCCTCATGGCGTTCCTCATGGCGTTCCTCATGGTGTTCCTGTACAGCTCAAGTTAGTTCCTGTTCTCGCTTGCATTATACATTAGCAGCTACACTGACACTGGAGACCCCTTCTGTAAACAACAACAAAAAAAAACCTTCACCATGATTACACACTACTGGAAAATCCATCTCAACATCTTCTGACCAGTCAGAATCCTACATGAGAATCCTCCTGAAGAATGTAATTTGTAACCGTGCTTCTTCTCTATCTCTCTCTCAGTGGTGGAGGTGAAGAGCTCGCTGCCCTCGGGCATGCAGAGTCCGGTGGCTGGAGGTGTCGGTGAACAGGGTGGAGGTGGTGGAGGAGGAGGAGGAGGTAGTGGTGGTGGTGGAGGAGGAAGCGCAGGAGGTGGAGGAGGTCCGGTGGACTTGCGAACGGATCCTCGTTTGAGCGCTCTGAGCGTGATGGACCCGGCGCTGAGGGAACAGCAGCTCCAGCATGAACTTCTCCTCCTCAAGCAGCAGCAGGAGCTCCAGAAGCAGCTGCTGTTCGCCGAGTTCCAGAAGCAGCACGAGGTGCTGACACGACAGCATGAGGTCCAGCTGCAGGAGCACCTCAAGGTACAAACACACACACACACACACACCATCCTCACACTGTCTGTCCGTCCGTCCGTCCGTCCGTCCATCTTGGACAAAAGTATTGGGACACAAATTGTACAGAAAGTCTTAAAATGCTATAGGAACTAGGAGACCCCAAACCTGTTCCAACATGACACAAAGCCCAGCTCCATGAACATCTGCTTTCCACTGTTTTGATGTGTGTGGAAGATCTCCTGCTATAGAGCTCCAACCCTATTGAACACTACTTGGGATGAATTTTTCACGCTGACTGCACCCCAGAAGATTCCTCACTTCACCTACATCAGTTTACTAACACCCTTGTGGCTGAAGGAGCACAAATCTCCACAGAATCTTGTGGAACATTTTCAATGCAAAATATAAAAAAAAAATTATTATTATTATTATTATATTTGACATTTGTGATCATCAACAATTTTACATTTTGAAAACAATTTAAAATAAAATGTCTGCTTGGTTGATTAATATATAAAATAATATTTGATAATATTTTATTAAAGAAAATCAAATTAATACAAAACACTTTTATGTAGCGTATTTTTCGGACTATAAGCCGCTACTTTTTTCCTACGTTTTGAACCCCGCGGATTAAACAACGAAGCGGCTAATTTATGGATTTCTCCTGGGTTTTTCCCGGTTTCACAAACTTCAAGCCAAAAAACTGAGCGACATAACATTAGACCAATGAAATTTCCGAACGGAAATGAAAAAACGCTCACCTGTGTTCTGAGCTGCACGGCATCGGGAGAAAAAACTTCCACCGGTGTTGATTTTTAAACGCACGACGATGACAAAAGATAAACTCCCGAGAGAAATACAGTGGTACCTTGACCTACGAGTTTAATTCGTTCCGTGGACGAGCTCGTATCTCAATTTGCTCGCACATCAAATCAGTTTTCCATATTGAAAATACTTAAAATGGCATTAATCCGTTCCAACCCTCAAAATGACCCCGTTTTTATGTTTCATGTTATTAAATTGGAAAATACATTTCTAAATAACAAATCTTGTATAAAAACATAATAGAAAGAGAATGTAAAGATATAATAAGTTTTTATTCAGTGTATTTTCCTTGGAGATGAGACGACTTGAGCTAACGAAAACGCCGGTGGGGTGTGTGTGCGTGCGTGTGTGTGCGTGCGCGTGTGTGTGTGTGTGCGTGTGTGTGTGTGTGTGTGGAGTGGGGGTAGAGGCGATAAGCGGAGGAATGAAACTTAGAAATGAGCATCAGAAAATAATAAGGACATAATCCTCGGTCTCACACGCACACACACGCAGTAATACCGGGAGAATGCAGTGGCAGGCTATTCCCAAAATACCGCTATGCTCCTAATAGAAGCGCAACATATTGCATTTAGTGTCTTTCGTTAAAGTCTGTGTAAAGTTCATTAGTTTCGGTGTAGACACCTGCGGCTTATAGACAGGTGCGGCTTATTTATGTTCAAAATAAAAATCTTTGTCAAATTCAGTGGCTTATATAAGGGTGCGCTTTATAGTCCGGAAAATACAGTATATTTATTCAATTGAGTAATCAGTCAAATCGGCACAAATTAAATTGATTAAATAAAATGTAATAAATGGAAAAATTTTAATTAAATAGTTTATATTTGTTAGACCTATTAGTAGTGTGTATAAAAAAAAAAAATAGATATTATTTTATATTTATTTTTAATACCTTATTATTATAAGGTATTTTCTACTTTACTGTTTTGTTTATTTCAGCAGATTAACAAATGTCTTCATTCTCTCCATCCTTCATTCTTAAACCCCCTGGATATGTGGAATTGTCAGGATTTTTTAAGATAAATTTGTAAGAGAAATTCTCGAAGCTGGACATAAAACGCTAAAGAATCCATAGCGCTAACGTTAGATACTAGCCACTTCCTGGTTAGCGGCTAACGCTAGCGCTATGGATTCTTTAGCGTTTTCATACGCGCGCAAAACAAACCGTATTTCCAGTAGGGAGCGAGCAGCCACAGTGACGCTGCGCTACTCTAGATTCTTTTTTATATTCCTGCCATTGTTGTGTGTATTTTCAAGGTTAATAATAAAGAAAAAATGGGAGGCGGAGACTAAACAAACTCGCGGTGCGCCGCTTAATACGTTCCTGATGGAACTCAGATTTTAACTGTGTTCTGCACGTAAAAAGGACTGCATTCGGTACACGTGTGCACCGAACCGAAAGCCCTGTACCGTACGAATACGTGCACCCATACACCCCTAGTGTTTATGGTTCGTGTATGTGTGTGTGCGCGTGCGTGTGTGTGTGCGTGTGTGTGTGTGTGTGTGTGTGTGTGTGTGTGTGTGTGTAGGTGTGAGAGAGTGTACACCGTTTCAGTTTGACGTCTGTGTGTGTGTGTGAGTGACGTAACCGGATCGACATGTTCTCTCTTTTACCTTGTGATCTTTGCCCACCGGCTGTGTGTGTGTGTGTGTGTGTGTGTGTGTGTGTGTGTGTGTGTGTG
>JAAIIK010000118.1:671504-694726 GCA_014706435.1 Silurus glanis
TGTGTGTGTGTGTGTGTGTGTGTGTGTGTGTGTGTGTGTGTGTGTGTCAGACGGACGGCCATGTTGGATGTTCGGTCTGCACTATTTGTTTGGGTAATTTATTTATTTTTTGCTTTGCTTTTTTTTATTTGGAGCGAGAGCAATAGGCAGACCAAATTTGAATAAATGAATAAATAAATAAATGAATAAATTAATGAATAAATAAATCAGTGGCAGGTGGACACTGGGAGAACCGTAGTGTGTGTGTCGGCTTTTCGCACTATCCTGCTCCTCGGTAAATATGTATATTTATTGATATTTCACGTGACGTGTGTATGTAGTGCCCCGACGATCGCCGAGGTTTACGGTATATTTGACTTTTTTTTTTTTTTTTCTTTCCCCAAAAAAACTGCGAGACATGGCGTCCTTTCCATCGTTTCGGTGTTTCGTCGCTGTCGCCGCTCTCTGTACGTGATCGATTGAACGTGTCTTTTTGCGTTTTTTTTTGTTCGTTTGTTTTTTAGTACTTTCTCTTTTTTCTTCTTTCCTACTTTTCTTCTCTTTCTCTTCTGGTCATATCGACATGCAGAAGTTAAAAAAAAATATATATATATATATCGAAGCACATTCCTCGATTTCCTGTTTATTTCTCTCTCTCTCTATGCTGTCATGTTGTGACAATACCGAGGTGTGTATAATACGAATTTCAAACCGCTTCACACACACACACACACACACACACACACACACACACGTGTATATAGAGTGCATATATGTGTACACATGTGCAATACACGCTATTTGAGCAATCTATTACTGTGATTATAATTCATTAAAATTGCTGTCTCTTTCAGCTCCCTGGTTTTCGGTCTTTGTCTTCGTCTTGATGTTTTTTCGGTGAAGTTTTGCTTCATTCTGACTTTTTGATACGTTTAATATTAATTGTATATCAATCCTGTACAAATATACAGTCTACATTTATATACAGTCCCTATAAGTCGATCCCTAATAATCGAATCAGTGGCAAGGAACAATTTCCTGAGACTTCATGAAGAAGAAACCTTCAGAGGAACCCGTCAAGGGAACCCATCCTCAACTTTATCACCAAATGTCCATTCGTTCCAGTCTTCTCCATGTTGAGGTGATCAGCTGTTCACTGGTGGACACTTGAATGTTAAACTGTTCATGGCAACTGCAGCCTCGAGTCATTGCAGAAAACTGTTTCCATCTTCATGGTTCTTGAAGTAACCTCAGGGATCTTGTTCATGTGAAACCCTCCTCGGCTTCACACAGTGACCTCCGATTGATGATAGTAGGACATCAAGATGGATCAGGCAGGTCCAGGGAGCAAAATGGGACAGGATTAATACACTAAGACCCAAAGGTTTTAGAATTATAGAGGTCTGTCTTTGATCTACAAAGGTTTCAAGAACTGCACTGTATTGCCAAAAGTTTGTGGACACCTGCTCATGAGTACGGTATGTACTTTTTAAGCATCACATTCCAAATTTAGTCCCAATTTGCTCTTCTTATTCCCTCCACTTTTCTGGATAGATGTTCCACTAGATTTTGGAGTGCGCTTGTGGACATTTGTGTGAAGAAGGTGAAAGCAGGGGTGATGGTAAAGTGAGGTCGTGATGTAGGCGAGAAGATGAGGAGGACTGGGGTGCAGTCAGACAGATTTTGATTTCCAAGTTCAAGTGAACACAAAATTTTGTTATACCGCATCCAAAGACGCCCGATACACTTGTGTGCTCTTCAGCTTTGTGGTAAAAGTTTGGAGAAGAGCCACATATGGCTGGAAAGGTCAGGTGTCCCAATACTTTTGCCCATATTGTGTACCTGCTGCACTACAAAATCCAGAATCCTGCTTCTAGATCTTTTTGGGAATTTTTTTTATAACCTGAAACTGTACTTTGGTCTAAAATTTTAAATCAAAGCAGAATGAAAATCTTAGGTCCTACCAAGGTTCTTCCAAGGTTCTATAGCCTGCTTCAGAACCTTGAAGTAAAACTTTTAAAAATAAACCCCAGTAGGTTCTAGAACTATTTAATACAGTAAATAAAAAGAAAAATCCTTCTGGGACCTTCTGGTACTTTTTTATTTCCTGAAACTGTACGTTCTGATCTGAAACTTTAAAGGTTCTTCTACGAGTTCAGGTACCTCAAAAGCTTAAACATTTCTATCTATGTTCGAGAAACATCATATAAAGTGAAGTTCTTCTCCAATCCAAACCTTTGTAGCAGCATTTCCAATTTCTACCAGTTTTATTACAATCTGATGCACTAAAAGAATCTTATTTTTGGTCTTTTTAATTTCCTGAGACTGTAAAACTTTATTAAAGCAGCTTTACAATCCTATGTTCTACCAACTATGTTCTACCAGGGTTCTCGTCAGGTTCTACAAACAGCTGCTTCTGAGAAGTGAAAATCTTCAGCACACTAAATGATCAGTACTTATTTATTTATTTATTTATTTATTTATTTATTTATTATTAGGGGCCTTTCTTTACTTCTTTTTCTTCTTCTTCTTCTTCTACTAAGTTCTTGTTTCTCATTTTTTCATCTTCTTTTTCTTCTTCTTCTTCTTCTTCTCCGTTTTCCACTCTTCTTTTTTCTTCTTTCTTCTTCTTTTTCTCCTTTTTTCCACTCTTCTTCTTCATCATCTTCTTATTTTTTCTTCTTTCTTCTTCTTCTTCTTCTTCATCTAATAAGATCTTATTCCTCATCTTTTTCTTCTTTTTTTCTTCTTTCTTCTTCTTCTTCTTCCTCTCCTTCTTCTTATTTCTTCTTCTTCTTCTAATAAGTTCTTATTTCTCATCTTTTTCATCTTCTTTTTCTTCTTCTTCTCCTTTTTCTACTCTTCTTTTTTTTCTTCTTTCTTCTTCTTCTTTCTTTTTTTTTTTTTGAAGTCTCATTGAGTCAGTGCTATGTACATCTATAACTGTCTGGTTTGGTTCAGCTACTAACTCAGACATCAGGAGGCTACAGCTGACGGTCAGGACTGCTGAGAGGATTATTGGTGCCCAACCTCCAAGATCTTTACTCATCCAGAGTGGAGAAAAGGGCTAAGAAAATCACTTTGGACCCCATACACCGAGCCCACTCTCTCTTCCAACGGTTACCTTCTGGTCGGCGCTACAGAACCTCGTCCACCACAACGGCCAGGCACAAGAACAGATTTTTCCTGCAGGCTATAATCAGCATGAACAATTAAAATATTCATAACTACACACTGTCCATCATAACTGTCACATTTATACATAAAATCCAAATGGTCCATTTGTAAACTGCACACGTGTAAATAACATCTGTACATTTATTGAACAACTTTTTTACTCTGTATAAACAATTCCTGCCATTTGTTCATCTAGACCTTTTTTTTCTACAGACTGAGAATTCCAACACTTTCTGTGGTCAAAACATTCACATCGTAAGTGAAACTAAACAATACTGAATCCATTCGCCTGATGTTACAGATGGTGTTTCCTGTGATTGATTACACCACAGAAATGAGTGAATGTGCACTGCTCAGCCCCTGAAAAAGCTGCTTGCTACTGTAATCATTATATTTAACTATGATGTCACGTAATGGATCATTAAGATGGACATGTGACATATCAAAACATAGCACAATGGGGAAAGTTGCTTTCTGTGTACCATGTCGACGCCATGTGCCCGATATCCTCCAAAATATGCACACACAAAAAAGTGACCTATATGGAGGAGTGTAAATTGCTGGGTAGTTTAGCAAAGTCATGTGACGTCACTGACCCGTATTTAAAATAAATAAATAAATAAATAAATAAATAAATATAGACATGTGACATATCTGAAGCTGGATCTGTGATGATCACACATGTTGAGCTCATAAAACTAGGAGCTACTAACTGTATAAGACTGTAGAAAGAACATTACTTATAATCTTATACTCCAGTGCTCATGTTAGTTCTCTCTCTCCAGTGTTCTGTATTGTTTAAAGATTTCTGATCAAACTCTTGATGTCACCCAAATGAGGATGAGGTTCCCCTTTTGAGTCTGGTTCCTCTCAAGGTTTCTTCCTCATTATATCTAAGGGAGTTTTTCCTTGCCACAGTCGCCATGGCTTGCTCATCAGGGATAAATACACACCATTCACCTTCACTGTTGATTTCTGTAAAGCTGCTTTGAGACAATGTCTGTTGTGAAAAGCGCTCTAGAAATAAACTTGACTTGACTTGACTTGACTAAAATATAATCTCTAAAATATGCAAAAATCGCAGAATTTTGGAAATATGGGCGGGTGACATATCAAAACACTGAACACAAATGGAAAAGAGTGGATTTATGGGTTACATAGGGATGTCACGTGAACACCCCCCCCCCCCCTTATTTTTATTAATAAACATAGGCATGTGACATATCAAAAAACTCGCCTTTTCCGCCCGGTCACGCTTTCGGCACTTTTTCCGTTTTATTTTTCTTTTCTTTTTTTCGATTCAGGAAAAGTCAATTGTTGTGATTTTGCCCCCTTTTTCAAAAAAACCCCCCCCCCCCCCAAGGCCCTGCACATAGCCCCGCCTCCGCCTCATAGCCCCGCCTCTTTCCGAAACGCCGGGACGTAAATCGTCATCACGCCAGTAGACGCACTCTGACGCAAGCTTGTAAGCGACGCCCGCCCTGCCTGCGTTCGGCGGAGAAGATGGCGGCTCCGGGACCGGGGGAGTATTTCAGCATCGGGAGCCATGTCGCCTGTCTCACCTGCCTGGGACAGCGCTTACAGGGAGAGGTGGTCGCTTTCGATTATCAGACCAAGATGCTGACTCTGAGTATCCTTTAATTATTACAAAAATATAGAGTTCAAATTAAATAAAAAAAGAAATCCCGGATGTAGCCGCCTCGCGGCTAATTATGCTAGTCTACGCTAGCTCCTCTGTACTGTACTATGCTAAGCTAAGTAACACTGTTAGTTTATATCCGGCTTGTGTTTATTTATTTTTATTTTTTGTTTTTATTATTTTTTTTTTTTATTTTAGTGTTTAATACAGATATTGTGTTTTCTGGTGTTACCCTTTTAGCCGGTCCTTTCCCCTCACACTCCTCTTTTAATAGCAAAAACGGCTTTCTGAGGAATAATAATGTCATTCATAGAATAATTATAGTGTTATATTAATAATCATAATCGTAAATAAAGATTTCCTGTGGGAAGAAAGAAGAAAACGATTCTAGGGATTTACACACAAACTCGTCTTGAGGTCATGAGGTCATTGGGTCAACAAAAAGGAAACGCGACTATCTCTGAGTGATGGCCACGTGACACCCACGTGATATCTGGGGTGAATTTTTGTGTACAGATGTGCGCGCGGGAGGACCCGTCACTCTGTCACGCGGTGACGTCACAACGCGACAGGGTTACTCCTGGTGTATTCAGACACTTCTATGCAACAAAAACGCACAGTAACTGGACAGTGGATGAAAGTTCTGTGGAGCCCTAATGAGACATTTTTGACTCTACCAGAAGAAGGAGAACATGTGCTCAGACTCCCTCACCCCCACACTCACACATGGAGGTGGAAGCTTAATAGTTCGGGGTTGTTTTGGAGAAGGGAAGGTTGAAGATTCATTCCGGAAAGTGAACCAACACGTCTCGCATTTCACACTTCAACACGGTGCAGTTCCGTCTGGACTGCGGCACGTTGGAAGCGACTTCGCCGTACAACAAGACGATGAGCCGAAGTGGTAAACACGTCTCAGTTCTGTGAGTTATTTAGAGAGCAGACAGACGTCTGGAGTGACATCTGTCATGGAACAACCTGCCCAGTCACTGCATCTAAATCCTACTGAACTGCTCTGAGATGAACATGAATCTCCATCTAGTGAAGAACATCTTTAGTGATGTTGATTTGTTGGAAACATTCAGCAAAATCGTCTATTACTGGGGTTTCCCCTGTTGGCTGTCGACTGGGAGTGACGTCATTTCCCAATACAAACACTTCCAATAATATAGTCCCGCCCCTGACACTTGATTGACATCCAAATGGAATTGCGATTCCCTTCGAGTGTTGGCAGGTTTTACACACGACGCAAAGGTGAAAACGTAAAACATGGTCACAACTCATAAGACACTGGAAATACCGATCGTGAAAACACAAACGCAGGATTTGTAGGTGTGTTTGGATTATGTCACAATTTATTGCGTCCACGTAAAAAAATCAATAAAAAAAAACACAGTTGCAAATACAGTTTGCAGTTCCTTTTTGAAAATTGTCCAGAATATGCTCCAATAAAAATATGCACATTTCAAAAGATAGTAAACCAGAGGTTTGAATTCTGTGGGTGTTGTGAATTTTCAGCCATTTATTATTAATTATTTTTAATATTTAAATTTTATTTTTTTTTCTGGAGCAGATATTATATACTTATTTGTACAAATTAACCAAATTTTACAAATGAAAAATCCTTTATTTAGTAATTGTATTATTAATTATAGCACATAATTTTTTTTTTTTTTTATAAATCATGGCAATTTTAAAACATTTATATTTGGTTTTTAGTAGGAATTTCTATTTTAATAAAATGTTAATGTAATCAGTTAATTTATTTAATTGTTTTGATTGTGTCTATGCAATTTTTCCCAATTTATTTATATTAATTATTATAAATTTGTTTTTATTTATTTATAACCACATTCTTGCAATTAATATAGCCCTGCATGCTTGCAAATAAAAAATCAACAATAATAATAATACACATTAATTTTGTGGGAAAAAATTATTTATATATGTTTAGATATAAATTCTATCGACCCGTGTGCGCTGTTTATTCCCCTTCCGCATTTGCGCCGTTCTGTTTTTTTTTTTTTTCCTTGACCGCCCCTTTCCCCCAGAATGCCCCCCGTCCAGCGGGAAGCCCCTCTTGAACGACATCATCCTGGTTAATTTAGCCTTTGTATCCAAAGTGGACACCATCAACGAGCGTAGCGGGACTCCGCCCCCTTTAGCGTCTCTCAATTTCAGTAAGGTAAAGACGCTCGGCTTTATTCCTTCGTTCTGACGAATGAATGCGTGCGTCATAATCTCTCCTCCTCGTTCTTCCTCTGGTCTGCTCTCTCCAGCTCGCCAGCAGAGCTCGGGCGGAAAAAGAAGACAAGCTGTCGCAGGCGTACGCCGTCAGCGCCGGGGTCTCGCTGGACGGCCAGCAGCTGTTCCAGACCATTCATAAGACGTAAGTGACGTGCGAACGTCAGCGCCTTCAGATCGATGTGTGATCGAACATCTGAACTGTCCACATCGCTGTTTTCCTCCAAAACCCATTTTTCCTCCTTCCTTCTGTAGCATCAAAGACTGCAAGTGGCAGGAGAAGAACATCGTGGTGATGGACGATGTCGTGATCACGCCGCCGTACCGAGCCGACAACTGCAGAGGCAAAGAGGGCAGCGCGTTAGCACACGTACGCAAAATAGTAAGTCCTTCTTTATTTCACAAAATCAATCAATAAATAACCTGCAGTTAAATCAGCATCATTATAGTCATAATATATATCAATAAATAAATCACTGCTTTTAACATCGTCTCAGCAGCTTTACAGAAATAAAGCGGTTATAAAGGTGTATAAAATTATAAGTTTGTTCCTTTTTCATTTCCTCATTTTATAATTTCCTTTAAATTAATTTTAATTCCTTTAATATTTATAACATTAATAATTTAATGTTATTCGTTATTACTACAGCAGTTCATTCTTTTTCTTACTTTTTTTTTGTATTTATATATAATATAATAAAAGTTATAAAATCTTTTCTATTTTTTTTTCCCTTTACTGTTAAAACAGACTGGAGTATGTAAATGAATTTATATATCCATAGTTTATTTATCAGAGATTAGTGTAAAATGACAGCTGAAAAAAGTAATTTATTGCAATGTTTATGAAAGTTTTATATTCATATATATAATTTAACATTATTACAAAAATATATTTTTTTCAGAATTTTTGATAGAATTTTGCCAGTAAAAGTTTAACCTTTAGAAGGATTTCAGATTGTGTGTGTGTGTGTGTGTGTGTGTGTGTGTGTGTGTGTGTGTGTGTGTGTGTGTGTGTGTGTGTGTGTGTGTGTGTGTGTGTGTGTGTGTGTTTTCAGGTGGAGAAACACTTCCGTGACGTAGACCAGAAGTATGTTCAGCGCTCACATGCACAGAAAACACAGAAGGACTCCGTCGTGTCGGCATGAGCGCCACCAAGCGCTCTTTTTTTTGTTGTTTTTTTTTGTTTGTTTCTTTCGGGGTTTAATTTTATAATCCGCCCCGAGGCCAAGGTCGAGGTAATCCGCCTCCTTCGTCCACGCCGGCACGGCCGGTCAACACGGCGAACAAAACAAAAATCGAGCCGACAGATTTAGTTTTAGAAACTATTTAAAATAATAGAGCGTTTTTTTTTTTTCTTTCTAATTTAGTTGTTTTTTATTTTTTATATATATTCTGAAATAAATCTCTTTCACCCAACACACATTTTCCAAGAAGACTGAACATCAGGTGAACTGTTTCTGGTTTTTTTTGTTTTTTTTATAAATAAATGTAATTTCCTCTCCCACTTGAACAATATGTGGGACTTGAAAGGTACTGGAGAAAAGATGGAAAGACTTCGCACTTACTGGGGTTTTTTTTTTTTTTTTTGGTAGTTATAAAATATAGATTTTTGTAAAGAGTAGACTGAAGCGAGCAGGATGCAAGAAGGGCTTTTGCGTGTGCATTCTTCAGTTCATTTCAAATGAAAATAAGCAAATATTCCAGTCCAGACGATGCAAAGTATTTCCAGTCGAGTCTGATGCTTTTCTGTTCGACCTTTTGGGTTTTTTATATATACACAAGTCCTGGCAACCAGGAAAAACTAAAGATGGCTCCGCCCACTTGTGGTCATTTTTAGGTGATTGGCTTTGTCGCAGTGTGAATCTGCCACCGTTGGTTGCTGTATTATCTCCTGTGAGAAGTTAACGGAGGTGTATCCGCTGAAGTTACGAGATCTTTTCAGGTGGAGACCTGCTTACCGCAGATAGCTGAAAGGCATCGTGGGTAATTTACGGAAACGAGAGGGACATCCTGTTTGAATGAAAAATACATTTTCTCCCCAATTAATATCGTTTGTTAGTCATCTTTTTTTTTTTTTTTTTCGCCCCAATTCTGCACGTTTTTCTTTTCTTTAACTAATCTGCCACCTGCCACAGGTGTGTCCTGCATTTGTGGGCATAAATATAAACCAGGTGCTGGATACAAATCATTTCAAGTTTACAGTGTATGTGAGAAACCTTAAAGAAAGTGAGGAGTTTCCTCCACCGTATGAAGAACACCTCCTTGTGAAGCCGAGCTCGTGTCTCTTCGCTCCTGTACAGTGGAAAGTGTTCATGCAGCTCGCTGTGGTTTTGCCTCTTTTACGTCTTCACACTCGGGAAGGTTTTGTAATCATTGTTTTTGTTTGTTTGTTTGTTTGTTTTTGTTTTTTTACGCTCACCTCTCACGACTGTGAACTGGAAATTCCATGCAAACTCTTCGACAAACCAGAGAAATGTGACCTCGTGAATACCTCTTGCATACCAGGACCTCATGTTTTTCCTCATTCCGTGACTGTTTCTACACATCTGGAGAGAAAGCTGTGTTCACCTTCACAGTGACGTCTTACATGAAAAACTAACAAAAAAAAAAGATCCAGGTGTTTCACACTGAGACGGAGGATGAGAGGCGGAACTCGGGTCTAACCGTTAACGAGCGCTAAACGAACCCGCCGTGGCTTAGGACTCAGTAATTATTCTTTTTTTTTATTTGTAATTTTTGATTTTTAAATACGTAACATGGAAGTAACGGAAATAAAAAAGTAAAAACGAAACAGACTTGTCTTGTTGGTTTTTTTTATTTTTTTCCTCTGGGTTTAAAATTATTTTTTTTTTTTAAGTTTTATTATATTTAACATTATATTTTTTTAAACCAATTGGGTTAAATTTTTTTATTTATTTTTTTTGTTCGGTTTTCAGACGCTCCGAGACAAAACAGTGACTTGAACTGTACGTGCAAAGTATCGTATTTTACACATCATATATCTTAGTTCAATTTTGGAAAATAAGTAAAAAAAATAAAAGAAAAATTGTGGATATTTGGTCAACAATAATCAGAGCTTTTTCTAAAAAATAAAGAATTATTGAGTGAAGTTGTGGGAAAAAAGTCATTTATTATTAATTTCTTGATTAGGTTCATAAACCTGACGTTCTTAATTTCTTTATTACTAAATAACTAATTAATCGTTTGTTTTATAAACGTATCGCGTGATATATACGTGTGCGCGCGCGCCGTGCAGCGCGGATAGCGTTCCGCGTGCCCGTGGTTTCCATGGAGACTCGCCGCGTGACCGCGCACATGAAGATATTCACACTCCTGCAGCCTGACTTACTTCCGGGTCTTTTTTTTTTTTTTTTTACTTATTAAAGTATTAAATCATAAAGCTAGAAAAAGAAAACAGTTCTCATATGTATATTTTCCCTCATGTGAGTATGAGAAGTTTCTATTTTGATTTATTTTACAAACAATAATGGTGTAATGGCCACGGATTGGTATTTATTTATTTTGTTGGGTTATTTTATTTTTATATTATAAATCAATTATTATAGGAATTTTCTTAATATCGACGCATCCACGCTGTTTTATTACGTCATAAGGTTGATAAATCAATTACACGGTTTTTTTTT
The DNA here is from genome assembly GCA_014706435.1 of Silurus glanis. Classification (NCBI taxonomy): domain Eukaryota; kingdom Metazoa; phylum Chordata; class Actinopteri; order Siluriformes; family Siluridae; genus Silurus; species Silurus glanis. Next base: position 682,185 of record JAAIIK010000118.1, read on the forward strand.
TCTCTCCTTTTTTTTCTCCTCCTCCGTTAAAATCCTATATTATAATCCTATTTCTATATTATATCTATATTTTGTTCCAGAATAATATTTTCTATTATATTATTTAGAATTGCATGTAAACTTTTTTTTTTTTTTATCTAAATATTTAGTGTTTACATATAATTTAGAGGATTCTATAAAATGTGTATATAAAAAAATTGTTTTAAAAATGATCTCAGAACAGTTAGGTTCTGTTGCCAGAATGAAATTTGAGACCTGTTTTCTGATCCAAAATGCCTGTCCATCAATAATTATTAGCCACGCCCCTTTCTCATTTGAGCAATTGAACACGTGATGTCAGGTACAGGGCTTTGCACATAGTCACGCTTTAGCATGCATACAGTATTTCGTTTGGTGTTGGCGGCGCATGCGTGACATCATCCGTTCATTTGTCACGTGACAGCCGAGAGAGCCACTGTACAGGAAACAGAAATCGTTCATGAGTCAAGTCCGAGTCTTTCTTTCATCACATGATGAGCGCACAGGCTCTGTATGAGAAACACCTCCCAAGTCATTCAGTCTGAGTCTTTCATTGGTCACGTGACCGCATTGATAGCAGCTGTACAGGCAACAGAATTTATTTGTTTCGGGTCGTCTGGTCTGGTTCGAGTCTTTCGTTTATTTGTAACATGCCGGCTTCACAGGATCTGTCCGGGAAACAGAAATGTCAAATTCGGACCGCAAGCTAAACAAATCTTTTATGTTTCTTGTACAGAGCCTTAGCAGCCATTATGTGACGAATAAATAAAAGACTCAAAAAAGATCAGAGTAAAAACGAGCCGATCTTCACATCGCAATAGTTGAACCTCTGGTAGATTTATGTGGGTGGAGCTTTAAATAAAAATAAAGATACTTTAAAATAATGTATGCAGGAATGGGTAATTAGCTTAATTTAAATAAAAAGTGCGAAGCTGAAGGTCCAAAAGGTCCAAATACATACCATTTATATTATTTCTAAAGGTTACACTATAGTCCAGGTATTAAATCCACATTAGAAATCGCATTCTAAAAATGTTGTGACAAAGTGCAAAATGTAAATAAAAACAGTGATTTGCACATTTCATAAGCCCATATTTTAATCACAATAAAACAAAAAAGTGAATGTTTAAACTAAGATTATACCATTTTAAGGAAAAAAAGAAGGTCATTTTGAATTTGATGGCTGCAACAGGTTTCAAGGAAGTTGAGACAGGGCCACGTTTTCCACTGTGTATCTTCACGTCTTCTGTCTGTATACATCTGGGAACTGAGGAGACCAGCTGCTGAAGTTTGGGAGAGGAATGTTGTCCAGAATGTGTCTGATACAGGATTCTTGCTGCTCAACAGTTCTGGGTGTCCTTTGTTGTGTTTCATGTTTCAAATGTTTTCAGATGGTCTAAACTGCAGGAAGGCCAGTTCAACACCAGGATGCTTCTACTATAAACTCGTGCCATTGTAATCGATGATTCGGTTAGCATTGTCTTGCTAAAATACGCAAGGCCTTTCCTGAAAAAGACGTTTTCCCCCACCATTCCATCAGAGATGCGGCTTTTTGAACTGAGTGCTGATAACAGGCCAGATGGTCCCTCTCCTCTTTAGTCCAGAGGACGTGGTGTCCATGTTTTCCAAAAGTAAATTAAAATTTTGATTCTTTCGACACAGAACTGTTTTCCTCTTTGCCTCAGTACATTTTGAATGAGCTTTGGCCCAGAGAGGATGGTGGCATTTCTGGATAATGTTTATGTCCAAGAGACGCTGCCTCTCTAAGATACATTATTTATATCGAATCATCTTACTGATCTGTTGTCCATTAGCTTCGAAATGTTTCTCTGTTTATTTTTTTATAAGACTTACTTTTTCCAGACTTTTGGTATCATTAGCCAAAAATGTACCGGTGTAAATTGGGCTACTGTTGGCCGAAGAAGGAGAAAGAGAGGAAGAAGACGTCTACAGAGACAGCAGGGAAAGGAGAAGTGTAGGAGAGTGGAGGTTCGGGTTGGTACTTTAAATGTTGGTACTATGACTGGTAAAGGGAGAGAGGGAGCTGATATGATGGAGAGGAGAAAGGTAGATATGTTGTGTGTTCAGGAGACCAAGTGGAAAGGGAGTAAGGCCAGGAACATTGGAGGTGTTTAAACTGTTCTATCATGGTGTGGATGGAAAGAGAAATGGTGTAGGGGTGATTCTGAAGGAGGAGTACAGTAAGAGTGTAGTGGAGGTGAAGAGAGTTTCTGATAGGGTGATGAACGTGAAGCTGGAAGTTGAAGGGGTGATGATAAAATTTCATCAGTGCTTATGCGCCACAAGTGGGTTGTGAGATGGAGGAGAAGAAAAATTCTGGAGTGAGCTGGAGACTGTAAGGTGTTGGCAGGGGACAGTGTAGCTAGACAGCATCGGATGGTGGTCTGTAGGATTGTTTTGGAGGTGAAGAAGAAGAGGAGGAGAGTGAAGACTGAAAGAAGAATAAGATGGTGGAAACTGAAGGAGGAAGACTGTAGTGTGAGGTTCAGGGAAGAGGTCAGACAGGAGCTCAGTGGTGGTGAAGAGGTGCTGGATGATTGGGAAACTACTGCAGATGTGATCAGGGAGACAGTTAGAAAGGTTCTTGGTGTGACATCTGGAAATAGAAAGGAAGACAAAGAGACGTGGTGGTGGAATGAGGAAGTGCAGGAGATCATAAATAGAAAGAGGTTGGAGAAACAGAAGTGGGATCGACAGGGTGATGAGAAAAGTAGGCAGGAGAACAAGGAGATGCAGCAGCAGGTAAAGAGGGATGTGGTGAAAGCAGAGGAAAAGGCATATGAGGAGCTGTAGGAGAAGTTGGACACTAAGGAAGCAGAAAAGGATTTGTAGCGATTGTCCAGGCAGAGTGACTGAGCTGAAAAGGATGTGCTGCAAATAAGCAAAGATCAGACATGAAACAGGATATTTTGTACCAGAAGATCAATTAAATTCTGTGTGCAGGTCCTCCAAAATGACACATCATGCCTCATCAGGACCTTCAAACAGCAAGTCCACTCAAACCTGGACTTTAAAGGTGACGTCTTCTGTTGCTGGACTTCTTTTTGCTATTTATATCGTTTTATTTTTCCATGTCTGTCATCGAGATGCCGAGATGATTTTCCTTGCCTGATGATCCAGATGTTCTCACACAGGCTTCACTGCAGGAGCGGAGAGAAGACACAGACGAGCAGGAAACCTCTGAGGAGTGGCTGAAATGGAGGAGCTTGGAGAGTTGTGGCCTCACTCTTTCACACTTCCTTTCTCACTGTTCCACGGCTCCTGTGTGAGTCCGATCACTAGAGCTAACCGTAGCTAGATCGAGTAGCTAACATTTCCCATGAAGCTAAGTTAGCTGTTCGCTAAACCAGGCTGTTTAAAGCTAGCTGGATATAATGTCAATAAAGATGTGAGTGTAGTAAATCTTTGATAGATTAATAGGCAGCAACCTGGGACTCTGTGGTGTCTTTTGTTTTTCTACGTCTGGTGCTTCTACTTCTGTCCATTCTTAGGTTTTACCTACCCTGGGAGATTCCTTCAACCGACCTGTCCCATCTTTTTCTCACTCTATATCGTCTTGAACCTGCCATTGTGGCTGCTTTTGCTGTGGCAATTTCCACCCTGGTGAAGGCTTCTTCCAACCTAGAGCTTCTTTTGCCTGTGTGAGGGCTTTTCTTTCCACCGAGTCTGGCCACCTTCTGTGCAGGCTTGGTATTCTTTTATTCGTTCTTTTGCCTATATTCTTTCCTGACTTTGGTCGATTTTTTAATCCAACCTTCTGCCCAATAAGAGCATCATCTTCTCAACACTGGACTGGTTCTACTGCCAACAATATGCTATGGATTTATCCATCATGCCTACATGGAGTGTTATTTGCCCATCCTGGGGATTTTTTTTTTACCCCACATAGACCTTTTGATGGTTTGTTTTCTGTTCATTCTGAGGCTTGTTTTGCCACACCTTGGTCTCTTTCTGGTCACACCTAGGCTTCCTTTATCCATCCTTGGACTTGGGACTAATTCTTGATCTAATTCTGAGGCTTTAGCCTGAGTCGACTGTATCTTCTTCCCAGGCTGGGGCTTTTTCTGCCTAATTTGGATTTTTTCTTCTTCCCAGGCTGGGGCTTTTTCCTCTAATTACCTTACATTGCTCAAATGTTCTTTAGATAATACTAGGGTTTAACTTTTTACCCAGCCTCAGATGTCTTTTGCTAAACCTGAGGTATCTTCTGCTTGACCTGGACATTTTTTTTGTCCAAAGCTTTCTGTTCCAAAGCAATTGCCCATCCTGGAGATTCTTCTTTTCCCGGGTTGCCTTTAGGTTTTATCTTGTATTTTTTTATCTAGTATTTTGTTTTATCTTGTATTTGAGATTAGGGTTTGGTCTCAATGTTCCAAAAGATTTATGATGTGTCTGAGTATGTTTGTGCTGATTACAGATCTTACAGAGAAGATGGGGAGGATGCACAGCTGGAGATCGACTCCGAGACCCTCAACGACTTTGAGATGCAGCTTTACCAGTGCGTCGCAAATCATATCAACCGAATAAACAGACTTATTCTTTGTGCTTCTGGATTATTTCTTATATCACTTTTCTACACGTAATAGTAACAACTGACGTCTCATTCAGGAGGTGTTCCTGCCTTATACCCAGCGTTCCTGGAACACAATCTCCACATCCACACACATGGAAGAATAAAGGCGAATGTTTATGTTGATGTAAGTTTAAAAAGGAATATCTGACTCAGAGTTTGGTGTTTGTGCAGAGCGATCGAGATGTTCCACAGCAGAATCCAGTGGCTGACTCGAGGCAGCAGAAAGGTACACAATAAAAATCGAATATTTGTATTTTATTTTATTTTTTTTTTAATTTTACATGCTGTGGTGCCTCTGTGTGAGTTTAGATCTTTGGGATGGTGCCAGGATCCAGACTTGGAGTTCTAGTCGACTCTTCTGACGCGAGCTGCTTCGAAGAGAGGCTCTCGGAACTCCAGCGCCACCTCCTGGTGAGGTTCTGAAACGTCTGAATCCATTTTGCCATAATGAGTTCTGAACTTATAATGCTTTCTTTCTTAGCTTCTCGTACAGGAGCAGTTACGCCTGAAGAAGCAGTTGCACTTAATGTCCGTAGGCACAGAAGTCAGCAGTCTGTGGGAGAAACCGAGAGACATTAACCAGAAAAGGTGTGTGTGTGTGTGTGTGTGTGTGTGTGTGTGTGTGTGTGTTCACTTAAACACATTCAGTATATGAGAACCTCATGTGTTTTATTGACTGGAGGAGAAATAATAAATTAGCTTTTATCGAGCAGGATCTCACAGGGGTTTGATGATCCTGTATGTCCTTATGGTCTTCTCGCTTCTCCAGGCTGCAGGAGGTTCAGGATTGGATCCTGCGCTTGATCCCGAGCGGTAACTGCAACCTGCTGCAAGGTTTAGAGAAAACCCGGAGCCAAACCCATCTCGACAGTCTGCTCATTATCCTGAGCTCCTGGTGAGATCTTTCTGTCTTTCAGATGATTTTGGTGACATCATGTATTTTTTTAAGATTCTTCTTATACACTTAAACACTAATAATTTTTGCCTTTTTAAAAATTTTTTTATCATATTATCAAAGTTAGCAAATCTATGGTCAAAACTATTGGGACATTCGTCTTTTCCACCCTGAAGTGGTTCTTCTCCAAACTGTCCCTAGGCCTCCTCAACTCACCTCCATTCTGTAGTTCCTGACGTTACACACACCCTTGAGGCTGAATGAATCTCACACAAAATCTACTAGAACATTTCCCCAGAAGTGTGGAGCTTCTTATAACAGCGAATGTGGAATGGGATGCTCAAAAAAAGCACATAGCAATCTTATGGTTAGGTGTCCACAAACAATTTTTTTTTTTAGTCGAGTAAAAACATATAACTCCATATTATTTATTTTTTATTTTCTTGTTATATTGAGAAAAAAATATATACATTTCTAAGTTATCTGCATCCATCAAACTTGACATGTTAATTTCTATTAGAAATCATTTAATTCATAATCATTCCTGCAGAATTTCTCGAAACCGCGTTCATTCTTGGATTTACGATTAATTTTATAATGAAAATCAAAAAATATGTTTTTATAGCGATATTTTTTCGAAAAAAAAAAAAAAAAATCAGATATTATTTGCTTTTTTTTCTTCATCTAAAGAGCATATTTTTTTAAACGGCAATGATTTAAATATTAAATATTACTATTTTATTAATAAAACAGTCAATCGAAGTATATTCGAAATAATCGAAATATTTAATTGTGATTTAATTGCACATTTTCTTCTGTTCTAAATGTACCTTAAATTAATACTTTTCAAGTTTTAATACTCAAATTAACACGCGCATGGACGAATATTGATGCTTTATCCAAATGTATGTTTATTATTAGTGAAAGCGAACTCAACATACAGCATGAAGACTAAATGTTATGGTAAATGTGTTAAAGTAATGATGGTGTTTGAAATGACGTAATTTTCAATTAAATGTATTTAAATTACAAATTTGTGCTATGTTTCCACATGGACGGTTTTAGTTGCCGGATGTGCGAATCATGGCGGATTTTGGTGCTGATTTGAGATTTGGCGCATCAGTAAAACATGTTTAGTGATTCAAAAATATTTTCCTGTGGTTTTTCATTTGTATTTTTTATATCTGAGTAAAGAAAGGACGTCGAGAATAAATGTGTTTTGCATTGAAGGTTTTAATTTCGCCTCTTTTCTATTTTTTTTATTTAGATTTTTAATAAAAACGGTCAAACAGAAAAGCGCACTCGTTAATCGCACAGTTATGAAATTAGTGCCGTCAGAATGAATTTTTGGTTAACGTGTTATTAATGTGTTATTTTTTACAGCCCTATATTTATATATATATAGTGTAATATTTTTTGGTCATTTTTATTTTAATATATTTCAGTACTTACGGCAAACAAATGTACATTATTCAAAAGCTTAGACATGTTTAGAATTTTTTTTAAACTTATTTATTTATTTTCTTTTTATTTATTTCTATTTTTTATTAGTTTTTATTTATTATTTGTATTCATTTTATTTAGTCATTAATAATCAACCCAAATACTCTCATCTGTGTGTATTATATCAATAACTGTGTGTGTGTGTCAGTCCCGATCAGGATATAGATGTTTTATTGTCCTACATGTCAGAGATGGTACAGGACACGTCTCTGTGTGCTCACGTGGTGCTGCTCGACTCGTGCAGTCCAGCAGTGATTGTGAGAATAATAATTTGATTATTAGTGATAATTGTTATGATAATAAAATAAACTTTTGTTATTCAGGAGAAACACTGGTTCTGTTTTGCTGTTTCACAGGAAGCTGTGAAGGACATAAGTAAAGTGACAGAAGGACGATTTCACCTGTTTTCTGCTTCACAGGTAACCAGAATTTAATAATATCAACCTGTAAAGAGTTTCTGTTTATTTATATACTGGATATTAATGGAAGTTTATGGGCTTCAATAAGTTTATGGTCTTCAGGCTGCAAGAGGAGGAGTTTGTGGGCTTTATGGTGGAGGAGGAGACATTTATGGGGTTTATGGTGAAGGAGGAGAAGTTTATGGTCTTCAGGCTGCAGGAGGAGGAGTGTATGGGCTTTATGGTGGAGGACGAGGAGTTTATGGGATTTATGGTGGAGAAGGAAGAGTTTATGGTCTTCAGAGTGCAGGAGGATTAGTTTATGGGCTTCAGGGTGCAAAAGGGGGATATTTTGGTTTTAGGGTACAGAGCAAGGAGTTTATGGCCTTTATGATGGAGGAAGAGGAGTTTATGGTCTTCAGGGTACAGGTTGAGGTATTTTTTTGGGCTTCAGGGTGCAGAGTTTCTATGCATTTTTTAATGATGGATGATAAGTGTGTGTGTGTGTGTGTGTGTGTGTGTGTGTGTGTAGGGTATAGTGGACAGCAGTAGTGACCTGGAGCTTCTGTGGGCTGAAATTAAAGCCGCAAGAAGCATTCTCCATCACATCCAGAACGCCCGGCAGCATGGACGACTGAACCACACGCCGGTGTCTATCGTTTCAGAGGTGATTCTAGAATCACAACGGTGCCAATACTTTCAGAAAGATTCAGCTAAATTGTCGTCTATAAACGTATTTCTTTTTTTGCAGATCTCGACAGATTTAGAAGCTCTGTCTCTGTCTGATCTGAACTCCGGAGCCCATACCGCTGTCCACGGTGCTGAACTGTCTGTCCAACCTGCAGGTCCTCTTCCATCCTCCTCTGCCGAGTGGCTCAGAACAAACGGCCTGAAAGGTGTTACAGTCATTTCATTATTATAATTTATTATATATTACAATCGTTTTCACACAATTCTTTTCATATAAATATAAACACTGTCAGATTCGACCTTCAAGAGGTCACAAATAATCATAAGTGTAGCTGGAGATGAACTGAACTGCTTTGTGTTTGTAGCCAAGAACCTGAACCTGTACCATGTGCTGGCTCCAAACATCTACACTCCTCTGGAGGGGTTTGTCCCCATACTGGGGAAGAAGGTCCAGTCCAAAGTGCATGAGGTTTGTATATACAACAGCTTTCTCTCTGCACTGTCAAGGAGCTGGAGTAGAAGTTTAGGGGTCTCAGAATGAAGGAGGAGAAATTTATGGGTTTTATGATGCAGGAGAAGGAGTTTATGGGTCTCAGGGTGCAGGAGGAGGAGTTTATAGGTCTCAGGGTGTAGGAGGAGGAGTTTATGGGTCTCAGGATGCAAGAGGAGGAGTTTGTGGGTCTCAGGATGGAGGAGGAGGAGTTTATGAGTCTCAGGATGCAGGAGGAGTTTATGGGTCTCAGGATGCAGGAGGAGGAGTTTATGAGTCTCAGGATCAGGGTGCAGAAGGAGGAGTTTATGAGTCTCAGGGTGCAGAAGGAGGAGTTTATGGGTGTCAGGATGCAGGGGGAGGAGTTTATGGGTGTCAGGATGCAGGGGGAGGAGTTTATGGGTGTCAGGATGCAGGGGGAGGGGTTTGTGGCTTTTAGGATGTAAGGAGGTATAGATTGTGTTTTTTGACAGTGGCATATATTCTGTATATGCCATAAATATGGGCTTAATCCTAAATCACTTAGAATCTGAACCTGCTGATTCTAATGGTCCTGTATCTCCTCCTGAAAGGTTTGTAACTGGGATGTAAGGAGTCAATGATGAAGATGCGTGCTCATAATACTACTGTGGAGAAGATGCTCAGTGGAAGGTGCCAGTGATGCCTTGGGCACTTTTCCCCCTTTGCAGGGATTTTCGATGTTCATTTTCTATAAGTTCTGTCTCATTTTGTCCAGAAAGCGACGGTGCAGTTCGAGTGGCATGACGGCACTCTGAAGAACATGCACGTGGATCTGCCCCTGCTTCAGAGTTATCAGGTAGACTCCTCAGATCTCTATCATCCCCTCACTTTCTTGCTTTCATTTTCATACCCCTTTCTCTCTCTCTCTCAGAGGCGCCTCCTGGAGGCCGAGGGTGTCCTGGAGGACAGGGTCATGTGGTTAAACACCTTCAGCAGCAGGCAGATCTGGGGAACTGTGTGTGAAGAGAGGTGAGATACATCTCTAATTCTGAAAAGATCTCACACCACAGTGCCCTGAGTTCGGGTCTGGGGGTGTTGATTTATTTCCTGTAGAAGCAGCTCTTACAGCAGCGTTGTTAGCGCTTTTATGTGTTTATGGAAGAAGTCTCCAGGTAAAGCTATCACTTTTTTATTATCTTCATGGCAGAGGATTTTCACGGCAGTCGCTGCTTTCTTACATTGACGCATTTAGCAGACGTGTTTTGACGTCTCGAGCAATGAATAAATCCAGACTGGTTCACTTGGATACAAACTTAGTATACTATCAGCATAAAACTCCGAATTGTAGCACTTCTTATAAACATAAAGATATCAAATAAACATGAAAATAAAGTGCTAGTTTAAGTGGTGCAGGAAGAGGAAAGTCTTCACCTGGCGTTTTAGAAGATCAAGTCAGAGAAGTTCATTCCAGTACGAGATTTGACTTGTATGAAGTTACAGTAAAAATCCCCCCAAATTGAAATACTTCAGTAAATTACAGTAACAAATGATATTTGCCCTGAGAGAAGTTGGGACCAGTGGAGCAGTGCTGGACGAGGTGCAGTCTGAGGAGCGATGAGTGGGGTGGTGTAGGAGAACTTGGGCAGGTTGAACACAAGTTGCTCAGCTGTGGACGAATCGTGTTTAGAAGCAGACCTGTGAGCAGAGAGTTGCGGTAGTCCAGTCTACAAATTAGAAGAGACCGAACAAGGACCTGAGCCTTCTGTGTGGATAAAAATAGCCGAATCCTTCTGATGTTGTAGAGAAGTAAAGGACAAGAACGTGTCACACTGGCTTACACGTGAGAAAAAGGGCAGTTGATTGTCCGAGTTGTGTGGAGATATCGTAAGATCCTGGCCTGGAGATCTGGGAAGATCTGAAGAGCACACGTCCTTGAGTAACATGTCCACCAGACATGCTGAGATCTGAGCAGAAGTTGTGGTCCCTGAAGGAGATGTGTATAGTGTATAGAAGATGTGCATTTCTTGTGTACAGCGTGCAGATTGTGCTGGACGTGTCCGACGCGAGCGACCACCACCAGCTGCACATCCAGCATGCCGTCCGACTCCTCCTGCAGGAACAACTTCCCAGCACGCATCGCTTCAACATCATAGCGTAAATACCAGATTTTTGTCCTCCACCCTACACTGAAACACTAGAGCTGATCAGATCCGTGGAGAACCTCCTCCGAGAGGTTTTGTAGACCCTGACCCATATATTAGTGCCTGAAAAAAATATATACTTGTGTTTGGCGGACAGGTTTGGAGCAGATGTGAAAGCGTGGAGAGAACGAGCAGTTTCTTCTAACCCCCAAAACCTTCAGGAAGCCTGGCAGTAAGTGACGATGATCACGATGATCACGATGATGCGATGTTTCACATCAAACACTAATTACGATGTGTGTTTGTAGGTGGGTTCAGAAATTAGAGTGTGCAGGAGATCGTAACACGCTGGCCGCTCTCCGACACGCCACCGAGTCGGAACCACAGGACTCGTCCCTCACTCGAGGAGTGTATCTGCTCACCACCGGCGCTCCGGATCAGGACCGCGTAAGACACTGTCACTATTAGGATAGAACTCTAATGCCATTGAGGTGTTTTGTTAAACAGTGTGTGTGTGTGTGTGTGTGTGTGTGTGTCCAGTCAGTCCTCTCTTCATACGTATCGGAGTTCTGCACCGGTCTCCGGATTCACGTGTGTCTGTTCACCAGAGAGGTCGAGCCGCTCCGATGCTCATCGTCTCATCACGTGTCCCGCGTCCAAGTGGCCCTGATTCTGCGCAACCTGGCGCACTGCGCTAACGGCCGCTTTCACTGGATCACAGACACGGGTAGAGGAACAGGCAGCATGTGACCGCTAAAGTGGGAGCTCAAGGGTTAACATGTGGAACTTCTGGTAGGAAGGTTGTGAGTTCAAATCCCAGCACCACCAAGCTGCCAGTGCTGGGCCCTTGGACATGGCCCTTGACCCCTACTCAGATGTATAAATGTACAGGATTATTTTACGAGTTAGAGCTCCCCCTACTGGTGACGATTTATTTGTTCTAGTCAGGTTTGTTTGATTTCGCAGTTCAGTGAATTTGGTGTAATCGATAATCACATATTGCTACAGCTACAGTTTATAGATAGAGTTATAACGTGATATTTTATAAAAACATTTTATTTAAAAAATGTAATAAATAATATATGTATATAAGGATAAAATCTTGGATATTTGAATTATATTTTCAGAAAATTTTTATATATATATATATATAATTTATTATTTTTTTTTTTCTTTTTTTTTTTTTTCTGGATATTTTAATACAATTTTCAATAAATGTAAAAAATGTATTCCTGGATATTTGAAGTATATTTTTAGAAAATGAAAAAAGAAAATTGCTGGATATTTTGATTATATGTTCAGTAATTTAACAAAAATTAATTCTTGGATATTTATATTATATTCTTTGAAAAAAATTAATCCTGTATATTTAAATTCAGAAAATTAAAATGAAAAAAAAAAAAATTCCTGGATATTTTATTTATATATTTTTTAGTAAATTAAAAAAAACAATTGCTGGATATTTTAATTATATTTTCAGTAAAAAAAAAAACAGCAATTGTTTTTTTTAAAAAAATAAACATTTTTGTATATTCTAATGATATTTTCAGAAAAGAAAAAAAAATTATATTTATATATTTGTTTGGTTTTTTTTCGGATATTTTAATAAAATTTTTAGTAAATGTAAAAAATTTATTCCTGGATATTTGAAATACATTTTTAGTAAATGTTTAAAATAAATTCTTAGATATTTGAAGTATATTTTTAGTAAAAAAAAAAAAATTGCTGGATATTTTGATTATATTTTCAGTAATTTAACAAAAATTAATTCTTGGATATTTATATTTATACTTTGAAAAAAAAAAAACATTCCTGTATATTCAAATGATGTTTTCAGTAAATAAAAAAAATT
>JAAIIK010000118.1:707350-721054 GCA_014706435.1 Silurus glanis
AATAAATAAATAAATAAATAAATAAATAAATCACAATTCCTTTCAAATGTGCTCAACTTCGTTAATTAACAATTATTCATTTTCTTATTTTAAACAATGGACTTTGTCCCAAAACTGCTTTACAGAAATAAACACAGAAATAAACACACTACTGTAAAAGTATTGGGACACCTGACTTTTTCAGCCATGTTGCGGATCTTCTGCAAACTGCACAAAGTTGAAGGCACGCAATTGTATCGGACGTCTTTAGATGCTGTAGCATGAAATTTTGCCTTCACTTGGGGAAACCTAGGGAGACCCACACCTCTTCCAGCATGACCCAAAGTGCACAAAGCTCCAGCTCCAGCTCCATGAAGATCTGCTTTGCAAGGGAAAATCTCCTGCTATTCATGAATGAATCTCACACGAATCTCCACAAAATCTAGTGGAACATCTTCCAAGAAGAGCGGCGCTTATAACGGGGGGACTCGATGTGCAATGGGATGTTCAAACGAGGTCATTCCAATGGTCAGGTGTCCACAAACTTTTATCCATATACTGTAGCTGTTTTTTTTAGTGCTACTGTTAAATATCATAAGTGGATTTAATGACTATACGTCCAAATATAAAAATTGTGCCAATTAATTCTTTTCTCTATAAGACACAAGATTGAAATATACCAATTATTAAAACTAATATTTTCAGAAAGGAAGCAATGTTTCCTGTCCATTTCTTCCGTCTATGGGAACTTTCAAATATTCTTTTTCAGAAGCCCTTTTGTAAAATAATTACTTTAGTTTTGCATATATACATATTCATAACTGTATATGGATTCTAAGGTTCCTCATAAAGGTTCTAGGGTCAGGAATACGTCCTGAACACCCAAAAAAATTTAGTTTGATTGGGTTCTCCAAGTAGGCAAGATATTACGTTAAATAAACTATACATTGGCATAAAGTTGATGTTAATCTTTATAACAATGCAGAATAATTAGTGTATAAATAACTGGCTGATGTCCTGCTTGCAGAAGTGGATAGTCGAATGAATCAGTGGTGCCTCTGGGTACGTCATGGACATGGTGTATCGGATACATTTGAGGAGATTACCTGATGGTGTCTTGTGTCAATGCTATACGTTGGTGCAGATTAAATTCCTGAAACATTTATTATAGACGCAGGTCTCGTCTGGCTGACCGTTGTATGAGGAACGTCCAGCTTTTACCTGCGCTGGGGTGAATTATGCATTTGTTCAGTTCAAGCAGATCTGTTTCTCACACACACACATACACACTCTCCTTTTTCCTTGCCCTGGGTTCCTGGGTCTCCCTGTAGGCTGGCTGTACAGAGGAGGCATCTGAACCTGGCTGTGCATTATGAAGGAGAACGGGTCCTTGTGTCAAATGGAGCAGCTGCCCCGTGGGTGCCTTCTAGAGCCAGGCCTTAACGGGGGCCACTCTCAGAGCTTTAAGCATACGGGCCGGATGTCGGGCAGCACAGGAGTCCGGAACAGAGCCAACGGGGCCGCGAAAGCTCTGTGCAGTAGCCCGGAATGCAGTTCCTCCATCAGGCTGGAGAGCCCGGAGCAGATCCAGAGGGGTGGAGGAAGCGAGAAGGTGCTAGTGACCGGAGGTGCTGGGTTCTTCGGGTTCAGGCTTGGCAAGGCTCTGGCCAGGAAGGGCATTAGTGTCATCCTACTGGATCTGTACCAGCCACGGTGGGAGCTTCCTGACGGAGCGGTTTTCCTGCAGGTAAAACTACTGTCCAACAAATGGTTTAAGCAGACAAGATCTTGTGTGAAAGATAGATGCCAAGACAAATTCAGATACTTTAGAGACAATATATTGAACATGCGGTGACCCACAGGGCTTTGTATTTGGTCCACCATTTTTCTCAAAATCATATGCCATGCCCTGGGGCACACCATTAAAAAATTCAAAAATTACCTTTTATGATAAATGATAATGACCCAAATCTTGGCAAAGTGGAAAGACCCAATCAAGTGCACGATTAAAGAAGATTAAGACTAGAAACAAGTCAAATGCAAGTACAGTAAAATACATGTCTAGGCTTTAAAAAAGATAAGCAATAAAACCCATATTCCAAACAGTCGATTTATTCAAGTGTACAAAAAATGAGCTTATTTTCTAACAGTTTGCTTTTCTTCGTTTGTGTAAAAAGATCTTAAAACCAGAGCTACTAAACAAGAGAATGATATATTCTGTCTTAAAATGAGACAGAGTGCTTAAAGTAAAAACATTACTATTAAAATCGGGATCACGCCTACATGCGTGTCGTCAACCATTAATTATTAAAATGAAGTCTGTCGTGTAACACAGAAGGTACGATGCTAACGCGAAGCAAAATCACTGAATCACTAAAAGATATTCAACATGAGAAACTGAAATTAAACTACAGAACAACTTACTGTATTAAAAACCCATAAGTACTTTTTATAAAGAACAAACATTTTTTGAAAAAAATAACCATACTGGATAATGTTTGGACGGCGTGCGGTGACTGAATACTGCAGACTTTCAGAATTTGTTATTAGGTTGTAAATAAATCGACATAAAACAAGCATTTAGAATAAATAATACTAATGAACGAGTCCTAAGGGTGATGATTGACATTGTTTTACTGGGCAAACCTTAAAACCAGTTATTAAGTTATTATTAAAATTAAAACCAGTTATTATTCAAATAAATTCTTAAAAGACACAAGGCCTCAAATGATGTCTCTGATGGTAATTAAGTGTTTCATTCTTAAAATTAGATCAATCAGATTTTAAAGCTTGAAATAAGATCGTAAGTCTTGATCAGAGGTTTTGCAGTGTGATAACTTCGCTGACATCGCTGAAGTTCAACCTCTGGAAGTTTGATTCAAGTTTATTTCTATTGCGCTTTTAACAACACACACATTGTCTCAAAGCAGCTTTTCAGAATTTATCAGTGAAGGTGAATGGTGTGTGTTTATCCCTGATGAGCACCATGGAGACTGTGGTGAAGGAAAAACTCCCTTAGATGTTATGAGGAAGAAACCTTGAGAGGAACCAGACTCAAAAGCAGAACCTCATCCTCATTTGGGTGACATCAAGAGTGTGATTATAGTCTTTAAACACTACAGAACACTGGAGTGTGAGAACTAACATGAGCACTGGAGTGTGTGATTATGAGTAATCACTTTTCTACAGTCTTTTACATTTAGTTGATGTTGTGGAAACAGGAGCTTCTGAGCAACTCATCATCTGAGATCATCATAAATCCATCACCAGCTTCTCCATTCGGATTCACAAATCCGAATGATATCATTAATGCTTCATTTTGAGCTTTTGGGAAGGAGTACGTGAATGAGGGATCTTAGTGGTTAATGTATTGGACTTGGGATTTGAAGTTCGTGAGCTGAAATGCTGGGCCCCGGAGAAAGGCCCCCAGATGTATAAATGAGAAACAAATCGCTTTAGATAAGAGACGTCTGCCAGATGCCATAAATGTTGACTATTTGCTAAATTTTGCCCTGATGCTACGTAGTGTGAAGGTTTGAACGCCATGAAGACAAACTTTAGACTATTCATTTTTATAATTTTATGAGTCAGCGTTTTCTAGTTTCACAGACGATCATTCGTTGTTAAACATAAATTCAAATAACGGATTTTAGTAATTTCGTCTAGAGATGTCGAACCAAAAATGATGCGATTCGAGGAAGTGACAGCTGTTAAAATGCTATCTGTGGTAAACTCTGTGCTCCCATGATCAGAGCTGAACCCGAGGGTTAATTAGCATCGTTTTTTTGGCTCGTGTTAGCGTTGCCTGGGAGGGATGGAAAAGTGAAGGGTGGAGGGGGAGGAGGGTGAATAGTGCAGGGCAGCTGGGTGAAACAGAAGCAGTTGCAGTGCCAGGTGCGGAGCAGGGTAAGACCGCTGCCTCAGGTTTCAGGACCACAGTTTAATGACCCCGTACCTGCCGATGCACTCGGGTGTCACTGCACAAAAGGGACGTGGAAACGCCTGGTGTTGGAGCTGTAGTGTTCCAAACACGGCGGTGGTGTGAAGTATTTCAGTAAATTGACTTCGTGAAAAAATTTTTCGGCTGCTTTCTACTTCTTCTCTTCTTATCACAGATATAAGCAACTTTCTTTTTTATTTACTTTCTACTCAACTACGTTTATGGTTTGATAGAGAACTAGCTTTGGTTGAAGTCGAATAAAAATATTGCCCCCTTCTGACTGAGAGCTGCATCACATCCCAGTCAGCTCAGAACATTTGCTTTTACTTTTTCTAAATTAATTTACTTTGATTATATTTGTTCATTGAGTACTGAGGAGGTGATACCATCCCTTGTGGTTAAGGCATTAGCCTTTGGATCTGGAGGTTGGGGGTTCAAATCCCACAACAGGTGCTCAGTTGTGGTAATTGGGGATAAAGTACGCCACCATAGACGGTCCCAAGCCCGGCTGCGAAAGGAGGAGGGTGGTGTTGGAAAAACAGCGAGTAAGCCATCAGGCCCTTGCCACACACTGAAAAATTCATACTAATGGTGGTTCTTCTTTTTGACACGATCCTGCAATTCTTTTAGGATCCCTTTTTGAAAGATTGATCTTTGTTTCTTGCTGTCGTGTTGTCGGGTAATGCAGTGTTGATGCAAATCTGCAAATGAATGTAATGATTACAAAGGTGCTTTATTTATAGCACAGTTCAATTCTTTCTTCGCATATCTCAGCAATGTTTGGAAGCTTAGGTCAGAGCACAGGGTCAGCAATGATACAGCACCCTGGAGCACTGAGGGTTAAGGGCCTTCCTTAAGGGCCCAAGAGTGGCAGATTGGCTATACCAGGGCTTAAACCTCCAACTTTTCGATCAGTAACCCAGAGCCTTCACTCTAGTGAGCTACCACTTCCTCAACAAGGTCCGCGGAGGACTTTTGCCTAATGATGAACGGTTCATAAACGGCTCGAGGAACAACAACCGAATTAGAAGCAGAGAAGAAAACGTTCATTCGGGAAATGGAAGGAAAAACGGCACCAGCAGTTAAAACCAACAGCTTCATTATTAATACATGCATTTGGCAGATGCACTTATCCAGAGTGACTTACATTTGTTTTCATTCATATGACTAACCAGCTATATGGTTAAGGGCCTTTCTCAGGGGCCCAGCAGTGACAGCTTTGTGCAGCTGGGATCTGGGACTTTTAGATCCAAAGTCCAATGCTTTAACCACTAAACTCTCATTTTCCCACACACATTAGTAGACATTTTGATGCTCTCAACTTCACCTCGGGCTGTTATTCACCTCCACATCATGCACTAATATCCTGTAACACACATCTAGCTATGCTTTATCACTTATAACCTGTGGGTGTGTGTGTGTGTGTGTGTGTGTGTGTGTGTGTGGGTGTGTGTGTGTGTGTGTGTGTGTGTGTGCAGGGTGATGTACGTGACTATGAAACCCTGTATAAGGCGTGTGCTGGAGTGGACTGCATATTTCACACCGCGTCCTACGGCATGTCGGGACCAGAACAGGTCAGTACTCGCCATCGCAAACTTTGTAGGTGTACAGTTACTCGCTATAGTCCATCTGTTGTGCTGCACAAAGTATTGCCCCCACACCCCACACCCCACACCCCACACCCCGTTCTACCCCTATCCATCAGTAGACAGGAACCATTACAATAGAAGCACTGACTGGATGCTCTGCGGTCTAGAGGTTGGCTTCCATACAAAATGAGGTTCAGTGTCTAAATGAGCAAATACAGGGTGACCCCCGAGGTAGGAGAATCTAATAAATTGGTCAAAAGTATGTGCACTCTTGACCTTGAGACTCATGTTTCATATGTATTCCTTTCTTTGCTCATCTAGTAGCCTTCATTCTCCTGCAAAGACCTTCCGCTGAATGTAGGTGATAAGTGTTCATTTAGCTGCTAGAGCTTTAGTGAGATCAGACACTAATGCCAGGATGTCAAGGAGGCACCAGATCCACTTCCAGTTTATTTTAAATGTGTTTAGGAGGTCAGGGTTTTGTGCAGGACACTCAGGTTCTTCCATTCTGACCTTCACACCAACAACCTTTGTGCCCAGGTGCAGCGTCATGCTGGATCAAGGTTTAAAACCTTTAGGAACGTTGTAATTGTACAGCATCCAGAGATTTTTACCATAGCGTTTTAGTGCCACCTTAAAAAAATCTGTAAAAAAAAAAAAGATTACGTGAATAAAGTCGAAATATTTTGAGAATAAACGTTTCACTGCTTTGCATAAAATGGATGTGGAGGATTTGGTTAAATCCTATTTTAGGTTATTCTGTTTCTCAAGAGACTATGAAGAAGATGATCAAAGAAATCGACCCTGAAAGAGTTAAACACCGGCACGCTCAAAGCTAGTCTTGTAATGCTACGACTTTATTCTCGTAATCTTCGGTAAAAAAAAAAAAAAAAAATAAAAAAATGCCAAGGTGCCACTAAAACCCCGTTGTCGATTTTCTATACAAATTTGTGCTTGGAAAATTTTCTGTTGAATAGTTTGGAGAAAAAATACATTTGGATCTGATGGTCAGGGGGTCCACGATCAGAAGAATCTGATCACATTAATAATCACAGGACTTTTTTTTTTGGGGTAGTTTTTTTTAACTTGCACTTGAGACACTTGGAGAAATTAGAATAGAATATCTCAGTGGTTAAGATAATGAACGTCTGAACAACAAGATGCCACTGCTGGGCCCTTGAGCAAGGCCCCTAATGCTGAACTGCTCGGTTTGATTCATTGACTAAGTGGTTCTGGATGTTAATGGTCCCCCAAATATTATAAATGCTCTCCTAATAACCCTTATAGTCATCTTAAAATGAGATAGTTAGGGGAAATTTGCGATGAATAACTAGAAACTAGCGGCTAATGGCTATATTATATATAATATATATTCATTTTAAATAAAGCAAGTGTATTGCTTACCATAGTTACTTAGATGCCTACCTAGCGTCCTGCTACAACTTTATCTGTGCCCTGCCTTTCACTAGATTGTTTACAGCTAACTGCATAGTTACCATACATGAAACACACCATGGTCCATTTATTGATTTTCTTTTTATCCCTTCAGCTCAGGAAAGAGCAGGTGGAGTCGGTCAACGTTGGTGGCACCAACAACGTCATAAATGGTGAGCTAGCCTTCTCTTTTTCTCAGGGTCTACTGTATATAATACGTTCAAATATGTTTTCCAATCGATCGCATCATCGTAGGGATGTGTCTGGCTCTCATTCCATTTCTTTAACGCTATTATCTGAAATAGGCGATCAGTGAGTTGTTCGCTAGTGATAAAGAAGTCGCACAGATTCTTCGAGTTGTTAGCTAACTGGGGTTACGAGGCTAATGTTGTTGCAAGGCTAATGACGCAGAGATGTGCAACTAGAATTATGCTAGCAAGTAGCGGAAGCGTTGGACAAACTACATGACTACAGTTCGAAAGGTACGTTCTTTTCGCCGTCTTTCCCAGCAATCACATCATTCTGAGATTAGACACTCAAGATCGGAATCTCAAATAACGCTGTTATGATCAAACAGAGTAACCAGATCAGGATTCGGGAAAATGAGAGCCAAAGACACAAAAAAAGACAAACAGCAGGACTTTATACAGGCCAAAGCCAAAATACTAAAACCAAAGATTATTTTTGAAGCTTCATTACCTAAAAAAAACGCATCAAAAATTCAGTTCCTGAACTTCTGAAAGAAATGGCAGCCACATCGCTACTTCCTGAGAACTGAGTATTATAATATGTACAGTCATTAATATGTATATTAGGGATGGTAAAATTCAGCGAATTGTATTAAAGTTAACGATGTGATGCATCGGATCCAAGTTGACTTTTGTATTGTGATGCGTCGTTTTTAAACATATTTGCTTCGGTAAAAAAACGATTTACTTTGATATGATTATCAGTAGCTGCGCTTTACTTTTATTATTTAGAAAGTGACCAATAATTTGTGAACAATATTTGATATGTAGATTGATTCACTGCCGCTCTGTAAATATGACTCATCGCATCACTACGGAGACCGAGGCGTGTCCTGAGAGTCACATAGAATACAGATTGACATGGCAGAGGTAGAGCTGTAACTTCCTGCACACACAACAGGAAAAAAAACTGTTTCCTTTGTCTGAACCAAATAAATAAAAGTGAACTATCTGTACCATATTGGATTGCAGAGCATCACATTTTTACCATTGCGTCGCATCGTAACGGGGGAATCGTATCGTATCGTATCGTATCGGTAGCTGCTTCATATGTAACTTTAATGTATCGTATCATTGGCTATGAAATCAAATATACATTTATTTATTCCACATTGGGGAGATTTTTATGTTACAGCAGCAAAACAAGTGCAAATATGAAGCAGACACAATACATATATATATATATAGTACAGTATATAAATACAAAAGTACAGAAATAATAGTTAAAAACAAATTGCACTTCGTAGTAGTCAAACAAAATTGCTCTGGGTAATACTGCACAGTTTAAATTACTATTGTTATTGTTCTAATTTAAGTGTGTGTGTGTGTTGCAGTGTGTTGCGAGCGTGGGGTTTCCAGACTGGTGTACACAAGCACCGTAAACGTGGTGTTTGCCGGGAAGCCTATCGAAGACGGGGACGAGGACTCGGTACCCTGCGTGCCTCTGGATAAAGTAAGAGAGAGTGGTGTCTATGTAGGGAAGGTTGGCAAGGTGAACCAGGGCGAACCTGACACCGGTCGCATGCAAGCGTGTGTGTGTGTTTGTGTGTTTGTGTGTGTGTGTGTGTGTGTGTGTGTGAGTTCATGCTACACAAGCCGCTCCCGTCTCATCAACCCGAAACACGTAAATGAGCAAGTAATGAACCCCGGATGGGTCACACTAACCCTCGCTGGCTGTACCGCGTGTCATCGTGGCTCATAACGGTACGGCGAGTCGTATCGACTCCCGCTGTTCGACTTTCACCCGAGCCTGAATGTCAGGTGGACAGATCCCTTTACTTTCAAACTTACTTTCAACGATTTCAGCTACGAAACCTTGGTCTATTCGGGACTCAGTGGCGTTCGACCGATACTCTTTCATCAGCGTAGATTTTGGTTAAGACTCAAACGCGACAAAATAGAGAAGATGAAATCCCATCGTCTATTTCTAAGTCTGCGAAATTGTAGCGTGACCGTATCACGCTAGAGCAGGGGTGGCCGCATGCGGCTCTTTGGCTGGTTTCATATCGAAACCTTTTGGCTCTTTCGTTCATATCGAAGTTTGTGTTTGTGTTTTTTTTTAATGTGCGTGTTCGCTTCGCTTGAGTTCAATACGGTATTTTTAAAACTTAAATGATCTCGCCCCTACTGGGAAACTTTGCGGTATTTTCATCTCATGCACATGCGCATTTGACGAAAATACCGTATTGAACTCAAGCGAAGTGAACACGCACATTAAAAAAAAACACAAACACAAACTTCGATATGCAAATTGTTTACTTAAATTTTAAGTAAACAGTTTGTGTCAAGTTCGCTCTCAAAATGGCAGAAAAAATGCACAGCAAAAGGAAAATATGAAGATGAACACAGGACGTTTTTAACAGAGTGGGAGAGTTTATATTTATTATGTTGAACGTAATGACGTCATTCTGCCTTATGTCAGGCGTCATTAGCGCATTTCAGATCTTCAGCGCCACTTCAGCTCACTCCATGCTAACATCAACCAGGAATTTCCAAAAGGGACTGAACTTCACAAGCACAAGTTGGTCACTTTGAAAAGTCAGGCAGAAAAGCAGATACAGTTTTCCCAAAAATTTAGATTTAAATTTGGCTGGGAAAATTAAATTTGGCTTGGAACTTTGCACGGGCTAAAAAGCCATACAATGAAGGGGAGTTCGTTAAATAATGCCTCAGTGACGTTGTTGAAATCTTGTCTTCTGAAAACGACAAACTAAAACACATGGTATCAGACGTCCAACTGTCCCGCCACACTGTTGAACACAGAATATCGGACATTAACACGGCTATTGAATCACAGTTGCACTCTGACCTGGAATGCCAGAAATCCCACTAAGCAACATGCATAGTAAAAGAAAAACGCTATTGTAAATTATTATATTTTTGATTGTGGACTTGGTTGAACTGACAGTGTGTGTGTGTGTGTGTGTGTGTGTGTGTGTGTGTGTAAGAGGAAGGGATGGGTGATGTTCATGTGTGCCCAGGTGTATGATGTGGCTCTTTGCGGTAACACAGTCAAAAATGTGGCTCTTGGTCTCAGACTGGTTGGCCACCCCTGCGCTAGAGAGTCGACTCCGTACAGTCTCACACAGTTTATACGTGACCACGTTCACCTGTGTTTCAGGTGCGAGGGGCTGAAATCATATCGTAAACCACGTTCGCTAGTTTTCAGCAAAGTTTCGTTCCGTTTCAAGACCTGAAAGTAGAACAAAACCTGTTTTCGCCAACTTCACCGTGGTGCGCTCGCATTTCTAATCCAAATCGGGGATTTACGTTTGTAATTTTGACAATTCGAAGTGTCATGTTGAAAGAATAGTTTAACTTTCTGAGCAAAATCTTTTTTAACTCCACTCTGATGACATGCTAAATTCAGCGAAATTATTTGTTCGAATGACTGGCGCATGGAAAGGGTACATTTTGGAACTAGGAGTTTTTGATCCTGGGGCGTCGGCAAAAGTTTGAAACCGGTGCGATCTCGTTTAAAACTCCTTGCCTTCGTTATAATGGAGTGGTGCATTTCGGCATCATTACTATTCAGGACGTCATGATAGTGTCCTGTCTGCTCATGCGTTTACAACATGGAAGTGTCATTTTGAAGAAACAGGTCCAGCTTTAAAAAAAAAAAAAATCCTCAGGGGGTGTTAACGACCCGCACACCTGAGAATATGGAGGCGGTTCGAGCTGCCGTTGTGAGGTGCCTTCACTGCTTCGTTCCACACCACGCATCATCAGCTCTGTGTTGTGACGTTTCTTTAAATAGACGCCCCCATTTTGTAGTGGCATGAGCAGATGAACATCTCATTCTACATTTAATCCCAATTTGCTCCACTCTTCTGGGAAGATGTTCCACTAGATTTTGGAGTGTGCTGGTGGACATTTGAGTTCAGCTACAAGAGTGCTCGTAAAGTCATGTAGGGGAGGTGAGGAGACCTTAATGGAGTTCACTTTATGCACAGGGGCTTTGCCATGCTAGAACAGGTTTGGGTTTCCAAATTCAAGTGAATGCAAAATGAATGATTATATATAAATAATACAGAGTGGAAGTGCATGATTATTACGGGCAGTTAAACCTCAGTGTCCTGACTCTTCATCTTCACAGCATGTATTTAAGTACGATGATCCTCTTATTATTATTTAATCATTTTTCTCCCCTAAATTAAATTCTGCTCCCCTTGCAATTAAAGTCGATTCCGCACGGAGGGCATGCGACTGCACTGGGGGGTGCCAATTATTATAGACAGCTTAATCCTCCTTTTACATCACATAAGCGTAAATTGCACCGAAGGGTTCGGGGAAGTAAGACGTCGCTGTGACAACAGGGAATCGTTCCTTTCATTCGCTTTATTGGGAGAGACGTGACGTCCCAGGCCGAGCGCTTATCCGAGTGAAGAACTGTCATGAAGTCAGACGTCAGTGAGGGACCGTGTTCAGAACATAAGATCAGACTCTGGTGTTGTGTACATGTTTATTACTGTAAATACTGTGTCATGCTGTCATAGCTAAAGACAGACAGACAGACAGACAGACAGACAGACAGACAGACAGATAGATAGATAGATAGATAGATAGATAGATAGATAGATATATAGATAGATAGATTGACCTTCATGTCCTTTTTGAACTACACTAGAGTCTGTCTGTCTGTCTATCTATCTATCTATCTATCTATCTATCTATCTATCTATCTATCTATTTTAAATAAAGCTGTTGCCTGTCTTGAATTTGAAGTCAAAGTGTATCTGGGGTGTGAATTTTTTTTTTCCCCCATTGCATTATTTTATTTTTTACTTTTAAAGTTCAACACTTCAACAAAACATATTTCAGTAAAAGTAAAATTATAGTTTTTAAATATTATTTTAAAAAAAAAGTAGAAGTACACAAAAAAAACAAACAAAACGACTCAATTACAGTAACGTGATTTGTAATTTCGATGAAATGTAATTCGTTACTTTACACCTTTGGGAACACACACACACACACACACACACACACACACACACACACACACACATATACAGTATCAGTCAAAAGTCTGGACACAACTTCTTTCAGAGTTTTTTCTTTGTATTTTTTTCAACATTAATACTGAAGAATCCAAACTAATGAAAAAAAACCTATGGAATTATGTAGTAAACCCAAACATCCCAAAATATGTTTTCTATTTTTATTTGTCCAAAGTATCTTCATTTAGCTTTGATGACAGCTTCACAAACTCATGCCGTTCTCTCATCAGATTCACAATGTACTTACCTGTAATCTTGAAGGAGTCCCCAGAGGTGTTGAGTGCTTGTTGGCTGCTTTTTCTTCCCTCTCAAATAATCTAAATTGGATTTACAGTAGATGGGGTGAATGTGGAGGCCAGGTCATCTGATGCAGCACTCCATCAATCTACTTCATGGACAAATAGCTCTTATAAGAACCTAGAGGTGTGTTTGTGGTCCTTGTCCTGTTGGAGATCAAATGATGGTCCCATTAAGTGCAGACCAGTTCGGCTGGCATGTCGCTGCAAAATGCTGTGGGAGACTTGCTGGTTAAGTGTGTCTTAAAATTTGACTAAATCACCAAAAGTGTCACCAGCAAAGCATCTCCACACCATCACACCTCATCCACCATGTTCCACAGTAGGAACCACACATACAGGAACCGTCCATCAACCCTTTAGACATCTAACAATGACAGCGGTTACAACCAAACATCTCAAATTTGGATCCATCAGACCAAAGGACCGTTTTTCCACTGATCTAACGCCCTTCCTTGTGTTTCCTGGCCCAAACAAGTCTCTTCTGCTTATTGTTCTTCACAATTCGACCATGAAGGCCTGACCTTTGCTGTCTCCTCTGAACAGTGGATGTTGAAATATTTCTCCCACTGAAGAAGCATTCATGGAAATTGGTGGTTTCTGAGGCTGGTAATTTGAATACACTTTCCTCTGCAGCAGAGGTAGCTCTTAGTTTTTCTGAAACGATCCTCGTGAGAACCTGCACCATCATAGCGTTTGATGGGTTTTTTTTAGACCATCTTGAGAATACATAAAAATTTCTTGATATTTTTCGGATTGACTGAGCTTCATTTCTGAAAGTAATGATGGATCTTTCCCCTCATTTGTAGTGTTTCATGCCATAATATGGATTTGTAGGGTATTTATAGTAGCACTGATTGTGCTCGACTCTGTACTCACTTTACATCTGCACAAGACACCTGATGTTCTACAGCACATCAAGGAGGCAAGAAATGTCACAAATGAACGTTTGATGAGGCTGTAAACGGAAAACTGTTCCAGGTGACGACTTTGTGAATCTGATGAGAGAACGCCATGAGTTTGTGAAGATGTCATTAAAGCTACACGGAGCTACTTTCAATCGTTTGGATTCTTCAGTATTATATGTTGAAAATTATAAAATAATAAAGAAAAAACACTGATGTACATTTATATATATTTGTAGATGCATGTTTTCATTCATTCATTTTTCGTGTGTGTGTGTGTGTGTGTGTGTGTGTGTGTGTGTGTGTGTGTGTG
>JAAIIK010000118.1:744214-765968 GCA_014706435.1 Silurus glanis
CTGTAGGGTTCTGTGGAGGGGTCAGTAGAGGGGTTTCTGTAGGGTTCAGCGGAGGGGTCAGTAGAGGGGTTTCTGTAGGGTTCTGTGGAGGGGTAAGTAGAGGGTTCTACAAAGGAGTTTCTGTAGGGTTCTGTGAAATTGTTTAATGGAGGACTAAGCAGAGGGTTTCACGGAGTTTTCTGTGGAAGGGTCTGTGAAGGGGTTCGGTAGAGGGTTCTGCAGAAGGGTTTCGATAGGGTTCTGTGGAGGGTTCAGTAGAGGGGTTTCTGTAGGGTTCTGTGGAGGGTTCAGCAGAGGGGTTTCTGTAGGGTTCTGTGGAGGGTTCAGCAGAGGGGTTTCTGTAGGGTTCTGTGAAAGGGTTTCTGTAAGGTTCAGTGGAGAGGTTTAATGGAGGACTAAGCAGAGGGTTTTGCGGAAGGTTCTGTGAAGGTTCTGTGAAGGGGTTCAGTAGAGGGTTCTGCAGAGGGGTTTCTGTAGGGTTCTGTGAAGGGGTTCAGTAGGGTTCTGTGAAGGGGTTCAGGAGGGTATACAAGATACTAGACCTTCTCTAGTGCAAAGAATCATGACGTTAAGACAAATGTTGTTGGGAGAAATCATGTGAACTTCAGTTCCTAGATTGACAAAGCTTGCAGAGCCTCTCCATGTTGATGTATCTTTTAAAAGAAACCTGCCTTGTCTTGCCCAAAATTCCTCTGAAGGAGATGCGGCTCTTGTCAATCTCCTCTGGAATCTTTTTACAGAAGAACATTGGAACCAGAAACGCACTAGTAGGAAGAGATAATGGTACAATTCAGTAGATTGCAGAGGGGACGTCAGAGGGGATCATGGTGTTAGATCAGCTCGGAATGTCGCAAAAGCTCTCTGCACTTCTGCGTGAAACCTCAGGAATGTTTCTCACACACACGCTGTGTGGCCAAAAGTATTTTCTCCATCTTCAAAAGTATCTTCTCCAGCCATATGTGGTTCTTCTCCAAACTCTTAGCACAAAGTTCCTCCACACAATTGTATAGGATGTCATGGCATTCATTTTTCCCTTCAGAACATGAGAACCGGATCAGACGAGAAGAGAGAGGGAGGTAAGACAGGTTTCCCTCCTCCATGCCAGTGTGAAGCTGTGTGCAGACTCACGTGTCTCGGTGCAGGTCGTAGAGGCAGGAGACGCTCTGAGCAGTCAGGCCTCGCCGGGTCTCGGCTTCACGTTCTCTCCTCGAGCGCTCCGACTGCAACGCCTTCAGCTCCTCCACCTGCTTCTGCAGGCTCTCCGTGTGAGACTGAAGCGAGTCGATGGTCTCGGTCAGGCTGGGAAACGGAGAGAGCGGCGAGACGAGGGGGTGAAACGATGGCGAGATACGCTGATGGTGTACAGTGCTGTGTAAAAGTATTCGCCCCCTTTCCCGATTTTTTTTTATTCATTTATTTAAATAATGATTTCATTGTTCGAGGAGAAAAAAGCTCTCCAAACCTGCCTGGCTTTGTGTGAAAAAGTAATTGCCCCCTAACCCTAATAACTGGTTGCGCCACCCTTGATGGCAATGACTGCAATCGAGGTTTTTGCGATAACTCTCAACGGGTCCTTCACGTCGCTGTGGAGGAATTCTGACCCGCTCTTTTTTCTGCAGAATTGTTTCAATTAAGCCTCATCAGATGGTTTTCAGGCCTGTTTAAGGTCACATCACAGCATCTCAATTTGGACTTTTGACTAGGCCACTCTAAAACCATTTTCTTTTTTTGAGCCAATCAGAGTTGGACTTGCTGGTGTCTTTCATATCATTGTCCTGCTGCATAACTTGAGCTGGAGGTCATGAACTGATGTCCGGACAGGATTCTCCTTCAGGATTTTCTGGTAGAGCAAAAAATTTCATAGTTCCATCAAATTAAAGCGATTTGTTTCAGGTCCTGAAGATTACAAAGCATCCCCAGACCATTGCACTACCACCACCAGTTTCACTGTTGGTATAATGAGATCGTTATGAAATGTTGTGCGAGTTTCATGCCGGATGTAACGAGATGCACAACTTCCAAAAAGTTAAACTCTTGTCTCATTAGTCTGTGGAATATCTGCTCAAAACTCTAATAATCAAGATGTTTTTCTTCAAATACGACACGAGATCTTTCTGTTCTTTAATAGGGCCAGGCAGGTTTGAAGAGCTTTTTTCCCCTTAATAAATCAAATAATCATTTCAAAACTGCATTTTGTATTTACTTGGGTTGTAACAATATAATTTACTTGATGATCTGAATCATTTAAGTGTCGCAAACATGCAAAAAAAAGAAAATAAATAAATAAATAAATAAACATTATTTCACAGCACTTATGGTTGCCAGATTATCTTCAGCCTCACCCACTTTTCTCCATTTTATACACAACATTGTGGCAGACATTAAATTCAAACGTATTTTCAAGCGTATTTGATAGACGCCCTTGTAGGAAGAAAGGTCGGTAGTTAGATGCTCAAATTAGTACTTTTTAACTTTAAATAAAATGGTTCTTTGAATTTTTCCTGGGTTTTTCCCAGTTTCACAAACTTCAAGCCAAAAAACTGAACCCCATAACATTAGACCAATGAAATTTCCGAACGGAAACGCAAAAAAAAAAAAAAAAAAAAAAAAAAAAAAAAAAAAAAAAAAAAAAAACGCACCTCACCTGTGTTCTGAGCTGCACGGCATTGGCAGAAAAAAAGTTTTTTTTTTTTTAAACGCACGACGATGCCAAAAGATAAACTCCCGAGAGAAATAGTTGTGAAAGGAAGGAGGAAGACAGTGAACAATGACTTTCTTGGTCGGCTACTGTTTAGATACAAGCCGTTGTAATGCGTTGAGTCTGGGTGAAGGGAGAGCTCACTAACTCCAGTTACAACAGAAATCATATAAGCACAGACAGGTTTCCAAAACTCGTGCTTTTTATTTTTCTTGGCAACAGCGTTACGGGTTAGTCAAAGAAACTTAGAAATGAGCATCAGAAAATAACAAGGACATAATCCTCGTCTTGAACACACGCAGTAATACCGGAAAAAATGCAGCGGCAGGCTATTTCCCAAAATACCGCTCTGCTCCTAAAGGAAGCGCAACATATTTCACCCGTTACACCGTGTGTAACGTGTCTTTCGTTAAAGCCTGCGTAAAGTACATTAGTGTAGACACCTGCGGCTTATAGACAGGTGCGACTTATTTATGTTAAAAATAAAAATATTTGTAAAATTCAGTGGGTGCGGCTTATATATGGGTGCGCTTTATAGTCCGGAAATTACGGTATATAAAATGTAGATTTTGTATTCTTGATTGATGCATTGGATTGATGTTTATTTTATTTACTCTGAACTAGGGAGCTCCAGAACTGAGGCTGATGTGATTCGCATCTGGATGCATAACCAACAATACGATACATTAAAAGATACATATGAAGCAGATACTGATGCTGAGAGAATGCGCTCGAGAAACGGTTTAGCGAAGAGAAATCGATCTACATATCAAACACTGGTCACAAATTATTGGCAACGTTCTAAATAATAAAAGTACAGAACATCTTCTGATAATTATATAGATATAAATCTTTTTTTCTCCTGACGCAAATCTGTTAAAAAACAATGCGTCGTGATATAAACGCTAACTTGCACACTTTTTTTAAACTGACGCACAGATGTGAATCTCTCGATCCCCCTCACCTCTGGATCTTTCCTTGGGCTGTGCGGTTTTCCTGCACCAGCCGGTGATTGTTCGTCTCCAGGTCTCGCGCCGCCACGTCCAGCTGCTCGTACATTTTAGTGTGCTGATCGTTCATCTGCCTCAGCAGCTCCACCTGCTTGTTCAGGTACTGAGAAACACACACACACACACACACACACACACACACACACACACACTTATAAACACAGAGCTGTGTTCTATGACCTTCCACCTTTCCTAGAACTGACACTACATCAGATCTGCTGCTTTGGACCAATCATGCTCAATATGCAAATTAGCAGAGCATTAATTCACTTAAATTATCATTGAGGAACAAAATCATGGTTGTCATGAAAACGTTATATTCTGACGGCATTTTTTTTTTTTGATTGATTAATTAATTACTGAGAAAATAACGATAAAAAGCCCAGACTTATACTTTGCAATTTTGCATATGGGGTGTTTCCAATTTGCATATTCATAAATCCTGGTATATTTAATGAGAAGTGAAGCTGTGTAGGTTTTCATGGCCACTGTACGCTATTTTTTATTTGATTATAAAGTTTATTGTTACTCTAACAGAGTACTTTTGATAGGATCACAAATATCACAGACTTTCGATGAATAATCGGAGGCACAATTCCACAAGAAAAAAACTCTTCCCTGTGATCCCGATCTCAAATACAATATTCTTCACGTTTCGGTGAAATGTTCCAGAAGAATGAGATCAGAACGAAAAACAAAAAGGTCAACTGGACTGGATTTCGCAGGAAACCGCATTCCTGGCCTAGAAGTCTTTTGTCCTTAAGACTTCCTGTTTCCTGTTTGCCGCTTCCTCCTACACAGACGAGGAGGAATGTTAAAACCACTACATGCTCTCAGAGATCATTAATCTAACGACTTAAATATGTAAAGTGCAGCAGCGAGTTCATGTCTACAGAGACGGCTAGACCTGGATTTGGCGTCAAATTTGAAGGGATAACAGAAGGAATATAAGGTCCCTGTTGCTATGGAAACAACACCCAAGCTGAGCAATGTCTGAAAACAAAATTCCATAAATCATTTATAAAAGGAATTTCAAAAAATAATAATAATAATAATAATAATTCCAGAACCACATTATTAAGGAATTTATCATAAAGAATTACCTGAAAACTAAATTCCTTGACCTCCACTATGAAGAAATGATGAGCATCAAAGGGAACAATATTCCAAAGTTCAATCATAAAAAAATATCTCAAACCTGAATTCCAGAGCTACCTCCTAAAGGAATTCCTGAAAACTAAAATCCAGAGTTCCATCATAAAGAAATTCCTGAACTCAGTAACAAAGGGAACAAAATTCCAGCTCCATAATGAAGGAATTTTGGAAAAAAGAATTCTGGAAAGAAATTCCAGAGTTACATCATAAATTAATCATTGCAAATCCCAGAGCTCCATCATAAAAGAATTCCTGAAAACTAAATTCTAGATCTCCATCACAACACAGTTTCTGAACTCTGGTGGAACATTTCTGAATGGTGGATCAATGAATAAAGAACTCTGAGTTACTGAGCAGAAGGTTCAAGCCCCAGCACCACAAAGCTGCCACTGTTGGGCCCTTGAGCAAGGCCCTTAGACCTCTCTGCTCCAGAGAGTGCTGTCTCATGGCTGAGCTCTGACCAGAGCTTCTTAAACTGTGAAGAAAGAACTTTACAGTGCTGTAACGTATATATGACAAGTAAAAGCTCCTAGAAACTAAATTCCAGAACTCCATTTTTGAGGAACACTTGAACTCAGCAACAAAATCCCAGAAGTTCACCATGACAGAATTCCTGAACCAACAATTCCCTCTGATACTGAAACACATTTCAGAATTCCTAATGATCTAAACATAAATCGGTGGAAATTCACAAGTGAGAGAGTTGAACCGTCTGACCAATCAGAGACTTTCAGTATGGTAAGCCCCGCCCACAACAGCTCCTGTCCAGTTCTACAGAAAAGTGCTTTCCTCGAGTCAAGGACCTGAAAAAGTCCTGCCAGATGCTTGTCAGGTTACACAGTTCCTGAGTTCATATAAAATGTTCCTGTAGTGGAAATAACACCGTTTCCTGTAACTCAGAAACAGGAAGATGTTGAGGAAACGTCCTCCAGACATCACAGGAACGTCGATACCCGAAACGTCGCCTGGAAATCGACTGAGAATCGTCTCCTTTCTAAATAAACTTCGCAAGAACGTATGAAGGAACGGGAAACGGGAAGGAAGCCTCACCTCGATCTCCTGCAGCTGCTCCTGATTGGTGGAGTACATCTGCTGAAGACCCTGCTCCAGCTCATGGTTCCTTTCCAGCAGAGACTTTCCCAACTCTGCGGCCAAGTGGAGATCTGTCCACACACACACGCACACACAAAATTGGACCTCTGATTATAGTGCACTATATTGGAGTATCAGTCAGATTCTATGACCAGGTTCTGCGGGAAGATCTGCTGTACATGGGATGGAGTGGAAGATCTCCTGTAGAGCTCCAACCCTACTGAACATCTTAGGAATGGATTTTTCATGCTGACTGCACCCCAGATGCCTCCTCACCTTCTCACCTACATCAGTACCTGACTTTACGAACACCCTGGTGGCTGAATAAATCTCACACAACATCTAGTAGAACATCTTCCCAGAAAAGTGGAGGTTATCAGAACATCAAATATTATAACAACTAAATGTGATGTACCAAAAAGAAGCTCATACCCGGAAAGTATTCACAGCGCTTGAGAGGTTCTGCAAAGAAGAATGGGAGAAACTGCCCAAAAATGTGTGTGTGTCAAGAGTGTAGCATCAAAATCCAGAAGACGTGATGCTGGAACTGGTGCCACATGAGCTTAAGATGAACCTTTATTCGTCCCACAGTGGGGAAATTTCAACTGAGTATCGAGCAAAGTCCGTGAAAATACTTATGACCATGTGATTTTTTTCTTTCACTTTTATTTTTGATCAATGTGCAAAGATTTCAAACAAACCTCTTTCACGTTGTCATTACGGGGTGTTTGAGGAACTTCGAGGAACATTATGAATTTAATACTCTGTGAATTCTTTCTACATGCACTGTACCAAGAAGGAGAAAAAAATTAAGTCACAAAATTGAGCCATATATGATGTATTCCGTCGTTCCGACGTATTCCTGTTGATCACAAAACGCAAAAAAAAAAAAAATAATAATAATAAATAATTAAAAATTAAAAAATTGCAAAAAAGCTGTTGCTCAGGAAATGATCATTTACTATAGAGGGCCTGGTAAAATATAAACCTGTGACTTTTTTTTTTTTTTACAAAAAAATCCAAAAACAACAAACTACCTTCGATGAACAAATTTTTTTTAAATCGATTAATCCGGAAAACGTGCAAGTTTAAAAAATAAAGGCGGAAAAAAAAATCCGAAAACAAAAAACAACCGCTAATAAACAAGTGTTTTAATTCGATCAGTCAATCAAACAGACAAAAGGAGGAAATGATGTGGTGCCTTTTTGAATTTCTCAAAAACAAAATTTGTAATAAAACGTTACTTTTTATAATCAATCGAATTTACATGCGTTTCTTTGTTTGGTCCTCGAAATCCGAAAACGACAAACAAATCCACAAAACGACAAACAAATCCACAAAACGACAAACAACCCATAACAAAAATGATTTCTACTTAAATGTCCATTGATCAATCAGTCAAATGTGTAAATAACGTGGTGTCAATAAACAATACAATATTGATAATTAAAAACAATGTTTATTAAATCAGATCAATCAATCAGATCAATGAGATCAATGAATGAGATCAATCAGATCAATCAGTTTAATCAATCAGCTCAATCAATCAGACGAAGGCGGAAATTAAGTGCTGCTTTTGTTTGATCTCTGTAATCTAAGCGCGTTACACTCACGCCCCGCCCTCCAGACGCCGTTGCTAGGTAACCGTAGCCATGGCTCCGCCCCGAAATGCCGGGTGTGTATCAGAGCCCCGCCCTCACTCACTGTCCAGTGCGGAAGTGTGCGGCTTTCCTCATTAAAATACAGAAATAAATAAAGTCTGTTTTCTTTACTGTTTTAAAGTTAAAAAAAAAAAAAAAGAATTTAACTAAAAAATAATAATAATAAAATAATAAACTGTATTTAAAAGGAAATGTAAATAAAATCCGGTCCCTGCGGTGAAAGTAACCTGTATATCAAACCGGAAATGGACCGAAATGTGTGTGTTATTGCACATAATTGATTAACATGAGGTGAAAATGGAATGCAGGGGGTGAGGATGATGAAGTGTGTGTGTGTGTGTGTGTGTGTGTGTGTGTGTGTGTGACAATGCGGACATCTCACCATGCTCGAGCTCTTTCCGGCTGTACCAGAGCTCCTGCTCCTTTTCAAATTCCTCCTCCACGATCACACCCGCGAGCATTTTTACAAATTTATACTTTTTTCCACAACGAAGCTCTTAATCGCTTTCGACATCAGGTCACGTTGTAACACACACACGCGCGCGCGCGCGCTCACACACACCCGGTGGCGTTGTTCTGCATCTGCGGCAACGTGGCAAACTCCATCCACAGCACGCAGGACGCCGAAGTGTCCCAAATCAATACATTGTTTACTACATAGTGCCCTTAAACAGCGTCGACGTGCTCGCTATGAAGTGCACTCAAGTAGGGAAGTGCGATTGGTTTGAAATCCAGCCAATAGGCGGGGAACACGGGAGTGAACAACCGGCTCAGTATTCAACCAATGACCGCGAAGGACGCAAGGAGCGCTGTCCAATCAGAGCGTGTGGCTCCAATCACGTGACTTATGAATGAGTTTCCACCGACGCGTAATTTCCGTCAACAATGAACCGGATAGTTTCATGTCCGTGTTTTTTTTTTTTTTTTTTGTAAAATTTATAATTTAGTGATGCACGCAGTTATTCGATAAAATCAAGTGTTAATGATGTGCAAACAGAATTGTTTTACAAGATTGTGATTATTTATTGATTTAAAAAAAAAGTTTTTTTACTTCCTTCCTTCCGCGTTGTTTTCATTTAGATTTTTTTTTTCATTCTTAAAATAATTATACACAAAAAAAACATCATGAAGGTGTTGAGACTCTCCACCCATCCCGCATCTGTGGCCTACTCCATGACCACCCTGGGGTCCAGTATGATGAACAGCATTTTCAGTTTTTATTACGTCAAACTCTTCCTGAACAAGTACAACATAGCCGAGGGAGATTTCCACATGGCCCAGGTGAGTCAAACTCTTCACCTGTCTGTCTGCTCACTCACAGCGAGATGATCAACAACCATCATCATCACACACCAATCACCCTGAACATTATCACCACCTGCTTAATATTGTGTTGATCCCCTTCTGCTGCTAAAACAGTCCAGATCATCAAGATCATGATCTTTTTCAGCAGTCTGATCTACAGGAACTCGTCTGTTGGATCGGACCACACGTCCA
The DNA here is from genome assembly GCA_014706435.1 of Silurus glanis. Taxonomy (NCBI): domain Eukaryota; kingdom Metazoa; phylum Chordata; class Actinopteri; order Siluriformes; family Siluridae; genus Silurus; species Silurus glanis. Next base: position 753,328 of record JAAIIK010000118.1, read on the forward strand.
GCCTTCTCTCCTCACCTGCATCAATGATCCTCGTCCCCCACGACTCTGTCGCCGGTTCACCACTGTTCCTTCCTTGGAGCACTTTTGATAGATACTGAACATTGCAGACCAGGAACATCCCACAAGAGCTGCAGTTCTGGAGACGCTCTGACCCAGACGTTTAGACGTCACAATTTGTCGCTTAAATCCTTACGCTCGTCCATTTTTCCTGCTTCTAACATCAACTTTGAGGACAAAATGTTCACCTGCTGCCTAATAAATAAATCCACCCACTAACAGGTGCCATGATGAAGATCATCAGTGTTCTTCACTTCACCACTCATAATGTCATGATGTTACTCCTGATCAGTGCACAAACCCAAACCAGTGGCAGTGATTTGCAAATTTCATAATCCCAGATTTTATACTAGATAGATAGATAGATAGATAGATAGATAGATAGATAGATAGATAGATAGATAAACGTATAATCTTCTCTCCATCTTTCCCAGGTGGTGTATATGATCTGGAACTCTCTGAACGATCCGCTCTTCGGTTACCTGCAGGACAACTCTAGCATTCCGTGCTGCTCTCGGAGAAGGTTGTCCATCCTGTACGGAGCTCCGTTCTACTGCCTGGCCTTTCTTCTCGCCTGGTTCCCGTGGCGAGCGTACGAGGATGGAGATCGACTGAGCGGCCTGCACCTGGTCATCACGCTGTGCGCCTTCGATGGCATGCTGACATTCGTGCTCCTGGCCCAGTGCGCGCTCTTCGCCGAGATCTCGGAGAACCATCAGATTCGCCTGAGGCTCATCAAGTACAGCCAGGTGGCGTCTATGCTCGGTTCCTCCAGCGTGCTCTTCTGCGGCCTGGTCTCCAACAACATGGACAACTTCTTCGCCTTCCAGGTGTTCTGCGTGCTGGTGGCGCTGCTGGGATGCGGCTGCATGCTCTACACGGGCTTCCACTGCGAGAGCCGCTTCGACACCAAGGTCACGGCCACGAGCTCGCAGCAGCAGCCTCCTCTGTCTCTCGCCGCCGTGGCGACCATGACGCGGGAGATCCTCACCAACCGAGACTTCCAGATCTTTGTCTTTATGAACTTCTTCCAGGTTTTTCTCTTAGCCTTCTTCAACAACTTTGCCATGATCTTCGCCGACCACCTCATCCCTCCAAACGCCCTGCCCTCACTCGCCAAGAGCTTCATGTACGGAGCCGGATTTATGTGCCCTCAGGTGCAGTTTTAAACCAATCAATGTGGAGGGACAGAGAGGGAAGGGGGGGGGGGGGGGGGAATGAAAAGAAAAGGAAAGTAATAGAAAGAAAATAGAAAAATCAAGATCGACACCGACTGAAAAAAAGACAGAAAATAATAGGAGAAATGGCATTTTTAAACAAACGAATGAAAGAAAGAATAAAAGGAAAGAAGGGGAAGATAGAATGGATGGATGGATGGATGGATGGATGGATGGATAGATATTGACACACTGAATAAGCAAACAAAAGAAAGAAAAACAACCACACTGAATGAAATGAAAAAGGAAGGAAAGAAGCGGAAAACGGATTGACCAATAGAGTGATAGATACAACCCCAATTTTAAAAAAAAGTTGGGAGACTGTAAAAGGTTAATAAAAAAAACAAATAAAAAACAGAATTCAGTAATTTGCAAATCTCACAAATCCATATTTTATTCACAATAGAACATAGCAAACGTATTCAATGTTTAAAATGAGGTGAAAAAAAGGGTCATTTTGAATTTGATGGCAACAATATGTCTCAAAAAAGTTGGGACGGAGAAACAGAAGTCTGGAAAAAGTAAGTATTATTAAAACTAAGATGGGCGGAGCTTCACCAACCTGTGAAAGACCGTTCTACAAACTGTGGAACAATTTCTGAATAATGTTTAACATAAAATTGCCAAACAGTTGAACATCTAATCATCTACAGAACATTGCATGGCTGTGATCTTCGGGCTCTCAAGCAGCACTGCATTTAAAACACTCATGATTCTGTAAAGGAAATCACTGCATGGGCTCATTAACACCTACAGAACTCGTTTAACACGTCATCCACAAATGCAGGTTGAATATCTATCATGCAAAGTAGTAGTCATGCGTGAACATGGTCTAGAAACTCCACCGTCCTCTATGGGCCAAAGCTCATTTCAAATATAGTTGGCAAAGTGGAAACTGTTCTGTGGTCAGATGAAGTGAAATTTTAATTTCTTTTTAAAAACCATGGACTACACGTCCTCCGGACTGAAGAGGAGCGGGACCATCCGGCTTGTTGGTATGATGGTATGGGAGTGTATTAGTGCCTGTGGAATGGGCAGCTTGCACATTTAGAAAAGCTTCTTCAATAATGAATGATAGATACAGGTTTTAGAGCAACAAATGCTTCCATCCAGTCTTTTTCAGGGAAGACCTTACACACTTAAGCAAGACAATGCTAACTACATCGATTACAATAGCATCCATTAGTCCATGTGCTGAACTGGCCTGTCTGCAGTCTAGACCTTTCACCATTCGAAAACATTTGGTGCATCATGAAATGAAAAACACAACAAAAAAGACACGGAACTGTTGAGCAGCTAGAATTCTGTATCAGACACATATGGGACAACGGTCCTCTCCAAAATCAGTTCCCAGATGTATGAAGACAGAAGACGTGATGCTGCACAGTGGTAAACGTGGTTTTGTCTCAACTCTTTTGAGACATGTTGCAGCCATCAAATTCAAAATGATCTTCTAAAATGGTATTTATTCTCAGTTTAAACATTTCATGTGTTTTGCATTCTGTTTTAATTAACATTTTACGCAGTGTCTCGACTTTTAGGGAATTGGGTTTGTAGACGGTTAGATTCGGTCATAATGGAAAGAAAAGAAAAAGAAAGAAAGCTTGATTGATTGATTGATTGATTGAACATGTGTTATTGCTGCAATGTTGTGAAATTAACTCTTTCTTTCTTTACCTGTGTGTGTGTGTAGCTGCTGGTGTTGTGCAGTCAGAATCTGCTCCATATCTTTGGTTATTATCGCATCATCCTCATCACCTTCGCTGTAGAAGCAGGAGGAGCCGTGACCATGCTGCTGCTCGGCCCCACACACTACTACTGTCTGTCTGTGTTCATCACCATCAACATGTAAAAACACATCAAACATCTCCACATACACACTAGACACACCCTCCTTTCACACACACACACACACACACACACACACCCCTGATCTACCAGTCCATCAGGAAGTGATGATGAATGAATGTGATAACAAAAGGAAAGAGATGTACAGTGTTTTATTATTTATTATTATTATTCATATTGTTTTTTCATTATTATCCATTTATTTATCCATATTTATTTATTTATTTTTATCCTTTTTTTTTCCTGTTTGTTGGAATATTGCATGGAAGATGTAACAAGTCTGACATAATATTGTTATTTCTGTCTTTATATTTAAAAAACCTGCAATTTTATAAGGGTGTGAAGACTTTCTATGTCCACTGTAACTCCTACTGCACTAAATATTATTTATTAACACCATAATTCAGTGATGCTTAGCAGGACGGGTGATACGAGCGATACAGACAGACAGACAGACAGACAGACAGACGTATTGTTTTATTTCTCTCGTCTCTCTGTATGAACCTGTTTCAGGATTCTGGTCCAGGCCGCGTTCAGCCTCTTTAACCTCCCGCTGGCCGACATCATCGACTCGGACCTGCAGAGACACAAACGCAGGTAACACACCTGAATTCACAGCGGTGTTTATTCATCCTCTGAAATTAATTTATTATATAATTCTATATATAAAACCAAATATATAATTTCTCTAAATTGTATTATCACTAGATTGTACATATAGATAGATGGATGTGTGGATGAATAGATAGAAAGATGGATAGATAGATAGACTCAGACTTGACAAAAGAAAGAAACAAGTCAACAAACAAACTTATTATTATTGCGGCTTCTACCCATTAGGGGGCGCCACAGCGGATCATCCGTCTCCATACCCCCTGTCCTCTACATCTGCCTCTTTCACACCAACTACCTGCATGTCTTCCCTCACCACATCCATAAACCTCCTCCTTGGTCTTCCTCTTTTCCTCCTTCCTGGTGTCTCCATCCTCAGCATTCTCCTACTGATATACCCCATGTGCCTCCTCTGCACATGTCCAAACCATCTCAATCTCACCTCCCTCACCTTGTCTCCAAAACGTCCTACATGCGCTGTCCCTCTAATAAACTCGTTTCTAATCCTGTCCATCGTCGTCACTCCCAACGAACATCTCAACATCTTCAGCTCTGCTACCTCCAGCTCCACCTCCTGTCTTTTACTCAATGCCACTGTCTCTAAACCGTACAACATCTCAGGTCTCACCACAGTCCTATAAACTTAAAGCAAAATGGAGGAGATAGAAAGAAAGAAAGAGAAAGAAAGAAAGAAAGAAAGAAAGAAGGATGGATGGATGGATAGATAGATTTCTTCTCATCCTCATTATCAGTCAGTGAGATTTACATTTATAAAATACACTGTTTTGTTTAGTTCTTGATGTTTATTCTCCACCAGCTCTCCACTCTCCTCCATGGTTTTTGGGACCAACGCTCTCTTCACCAAACCCGCCCAGTCTTTAGCTCCCATGTTGGTGGTTTCCATTTTAAACCAGTACGGCTATGAGGAAATAAAGGGCGGGAACGTTACAGATCAGAGGTAAATGCCGTAATGATAATAAACTGTATTGTGTTTGGAACCTTCTTCCTTTTCCTCAGTTCGAAATATATCTATTAAATAATCATAACAAAGCAAAACTCCAAGAGCCAGACGAGATCTAAACTACCACCAGGAACAGACCAGGTCATGATAATATGGTAATTCTGAGGCCACGCCTCCTTTACTAAAACTGATTGGAACAGAGGCCACGCCTCCTTTACTAGACTGAGATAACAAAGACCACTCTACTTTTACTAAATCTCAAATGCCACACCTCCTTTTCTTAGTTTAAATCTCAAATGCCACGCCTCCTTTTCTTAGTTTAAATCTCAAATGCCACGCCTCCTTTTCTTGGTTTAAATCACAAATGCCGCATCTCTTTAACTTGTTTTAAATCACACGTCACGCTTCCTTTACTTGTTCTACATAACAAATGCCGCACCTCCTTACATTATTTAAATCACAAATGCCACACCTCTTTTACTTATTTAATAACAATACATGCCAGGCCTCCTTTACTAAGTTAGAATCACAAATACCGCATCCCCTGATTTGTTTTAAAATTAAATACCACGCCCCCACAGACACACAGGCCACACCTACTTCAGTTTAAATGGCTCACAGAGGCCACACCTCCCTCAATTGGTTTCAATCACTAAAGCCACGCCTCCTTTAAAAAGCAGCTTCTTATGTTTGGCGCACTCTAGTGATTCACAATGGCATTGTACATCGAAATAATATATATGATTACTCTCTCTCTCTCTCTCTCTCTCTCTCTCTCTCTCTCTCTCTCCTCCTTCCTCCCAGTGCACTGAAGGCTCTCCACAGCACCATGTTCTACCTGGTCTGCTTGGTCCCATTGTGCATCACCAGCCTGCAGTTTCTCTCCTGGAAGCCGTTCTCCATCAGAAACAGTCACACGACTGAAGCAAAGTACGTAGAGGGATGATTTGAATGAGATCCTACGTCGTTTCAATAGATATGATTTACGATTTCCATAGGGGATGTTTTTTTTTAGGATTTCATTTATATACATTATATATACAGGTTTTGGGGACAGAAATAATTTTTTTTTATTATGATTGGGACATTCTACAATTACTGATGCCGTTAGACATTTGCAAGAATGAGATGTTTACATTGCTGGTGGTGGTGTTGGTACAGAAGCTCTTGAGATGATCGACAACATCATGAATATCATGAGAGATTGTACTATACTGCACTAATTATATTATTACTTTTAACCTAATATATATAGAAAAGAAAAAATAAACGATTTTGCAATATGGGATGTCCCTTATTAATTCCAGGGGTGCCAATAATTTTAAAGCCTAGTGTTTTTAAGGATTGATATTTTATCTGATATTGTATAGTAGGTGAATTGTGCTGGGATCAGTTTTTCTTTGACATTTCTACAAATTCTGAATGCACTTAAGTATGAAGAACATTGATGTTTGAGAACTTTATGTTGATAGTGAATGCAGGTTTGATGGTCCTGCACATCAGACCTTCAGTTCAATTCAGTTTTATTTGTAGAGCACTTTTAAAAATAAACGTCTCAAATCAGCATTATAGAGATAAAGAGGTTATAAAGATTCGATAAGAGTGTATAAGTTGTTCATCATAATTATAAGTTTAACCCTAATGACTGAGGCAGTGGAGACTGCGGAAAGAAAAATCTCCCTCAGACTTCATGAAGAAACCTTGAGAGGAACCAGACTCCAAAGGGAACCTCATCCTCACCCTTCACACATATCATTGTTGAGGTGCTGTCCAGTGATAGGTGCTGAAATGCACAACTGTTCATGCAACTTGCAATCCTGAGCCCATTGTAGCAGACTGTTGGTATTAATTCCAGTCCAAATCCGTCTTCAAAAGTTCTTGAGTTGCTCAGTAGCTTCATGGACCCACAAGATGCTGAGGTGGAACCACACGCACTCTCAGAAGAACCATTTGGTTACGCTCGTGATATCACCACAGCTTCTCGTTCTCATGAGTAAAGTAGTGAAGAACACCATGTTTTTTCAGACACGTAGCAAAGTATTTCATATCACACATTCTGATATAGAGGAGGAAAAGTTTCCCAACATGAAAATACTCGATTACATGAAAAAGCACCAATATTTTTGGATTTCCAGCTCAGTAAAATATGTTCCTCACTAGATGGAGATTCTTGTTCATCTCAGAGCAGTTCAGCAGGTTCGAGGTGCGGTGACTGGGCAGGTGGTTCCATGATAGATCTCACTCCAGACGTCTGTCTGCTCTTTAAATAACTCTTACAGAACTCAGACGTGTTTATCGGCTCATTGTCTTGTTGTGCAGTCCAGACGGAACTGCATGGTGTTGAAGTGTGGAATGGGAGACATGTTGGTTCACTTTCCGGAATGAATCTTCAACTTTCCCTTTTCCAAAACAACCCCAAATTATTAAGCTTCCACCTCCATGTGTGAGTGTGGGGGTGAGGGAGTCTGAATACATCTTCTATCCTGTTCTTCTTCTTCTTCTTCTTCTTCTTCTTCTAGACAAAAATGTCCCATTTGGACTCCACAGAACTTCCACTTCCACAGAACGAAGCAGAGTTTTTTTGTAGTGTCACTAAACAACTTTACTGCACTTGGAATACTTATTTTTTTAAAACCAAATCTTAACATCAGTGTCATCAGATCTTCAGTTTACATTGAGATTGTTTACAAAATTATATATTTTCTAATATATCGTTTTTTTTCCGATCTCGCACCTAACGAGCTCCTTCATCAAGCTGAATATGACCTACTTGTTTTCGTAGCCACGTGAAGGACAAGCATAAGGACAAGGCTTTGTGGACACTTTTTTTGAACGTCTCCAATTTCTGAGCTCCACACTCTTCTGGGAAGATGTTCCACTAGATTTTGTGTGAGAATCTTTCAGCCACCAGGGTGTTAGTAAAGTCAGATACTACAGGATGTAGGTGAGGTGAGGAGGCCTGTGGTGCATCAGCGTTAAAGATTCATCCCGACGGTATTCAGTAGCTTTATAGCAGGAGATCTTCCACTCAATCCCATGGAAAGCAGATCTTCACAGAGCTGGCTTTGTGCACTTTGTGTCATGCTGGAACAGGTTCTGGTCTCCTAGTTCAAGAGAAAAGTTGGTTGTCCCCTAGCTTCATATTTTCTCTGAAGCTTTATTTAACGTAAGGTCGTGTGTATGTGTGTGTGTGTGTGTGTGTATGTATGTATATATATATATATATATATATATATATATATATATATATATATATTGAAGAGCTGAAGAAACGTCCAGAACCTCACGCTGTTCTGTGGAATCGCTCCAGCTAATCGTTTTACCGCTTCAGAGAACCGAGAACAACTCAGATCACCCGATCTTTAATGTGTATTCGAGTTAGTGAAGGGAAGATCAGAACATTTTATTGACTCGGTTCTTTGAATCTTTTTTATCATTTAGTTCATTTCGTTCTTTTGATCAGAAATAAAATAAAATGGTAACTTTTCAATAAGCAGATCCCCAACACGTTTACACACATCAACTTTAACTATAGTTACAATCAGTTATATATGTATATAAAAGTGCAGATCTTCTATAGGAGTCACGCGACAAAAGAACGAACGACTGGAGCTAGAAGTTTCGATGGTTGAACTACTCAATTCTGTTTCCTGAAGATGCTTTGCTCATGCACATCCAGTAGAAAATAAACAAATCACTCTTTGAGACGACTCGTTCTTCTAAGTCACATTAAAGACTCGTTGAAAATGAACAAATCACTGTTTGGAAAATACTAGTTTCAATTAAACGAATCACTCTTTTAGACGACTCGTTCTTCTGAGTCACATTAAAGACTCGTTTAAAATGAACGAATCACTTTTTGTCAATACCTGTTGAAAATAAACGAATCACTCTTTTAGAAGACTCCTTTTTCTGAGTCACATTAAAGACTCGTTTAAAATGAACGAATCGTTCACTAGTTCATGACCCGTCACTAATTCGCATGCAGTAGCGAGAGTTCGGTCACTAAAGTGCTGCTGTGGCTGAGCAGCATTAGTGGGAATGTTAGCGTTTCTTCTAAAATATTATATATTTACTCTAATTCAAATATAAAAAAAAAAACGTTCGTGCAAACACCCGTCCACAGTACGACCCATTAATGAGCCTATCAATTTATTAATGAACAGCCCATGACATCAAAAATGCAATAAAAAATTTATCAGATAAAAATTTGACTAGAGAAAAAGAAAAGGAGCAGGTTCATGTTCGTTACATTCAGACCTTATTTCATGTATTTATTTTTATGAAGAAACCATGATAAAATAATGATGTTTACAAAATTTTGGCTGATTAAAATATTTATAGTTTCTCGCCATCTTATTTTTTCTTATTATTTGGGTTCGTGGGGCTCTTGAACAAGCAGGATGCTAAATAACTAATCAATAATAAATCTCAGTTTGATAAACGAGTCCTGGTGCTTTTTTTATGCTGTGACTCGATGCAGTGTTGATGTGGGAGTCTGAGTTTCTTATTTTGGGGGCAGAAACGAGGTGAATGTCGTCACCCTGTAAAGGGCAAAAATCAGTGTACTGAGTGTGTGTTGGGATCAAATACATAAATTACTGTCATTAAATTAATAAATGTGAATAAAAAATTATTTCAAATTACGTGTTTTTTTTTTTTTTTATAAAAAAAAAGGTTTTACTTTTCTTTGCAATAGTAGCTGATGAAAGAAAGAAGGAAAGAAATGAGAGAAAGAAAGACAGAAAGAAAGAAATTAGAGAAAGAAAGACAGAAAAAAAGAAAGAATAAAAGAAAAAAAGAGAGAGAGAATAGAAAACTGGTCAAATTAAAATACAGGAAGAATAAAATAAACAGAAAAAGATAGAAAGAAAAAAAAACAAAGAAAGGTAAATAGGGAGAAAGAATGAAAGATTTTTTTTTATAAATATTTAATATAAAACGTCTCTAGGTTACGACCGTAACCCTAGTTCCCCGAGGGAACGAGACGCTGCGTCGAAACGCTATGGGAACGCTCCCATAGCGTTTCGACGCAGCTCGAGTTCCTGAAGGGGAACATTATCAGTCTTCTGTAGTCTCGAGCAGCGCCGCGGAAATCACTGCAGTCACGTGGTGACTTTTATTTTGAAATTAAGTACGGTGACTCGTGCCTGGCGGCCATCTTGAATCTGTTAGCGCTCTGTGTCACAGTGCAGCTAATTTGTTTAAATAATGTAAAAAAAACTATTATATATAATAATTAATAATATACACTATATTAATTGGTTTATTTTACACTAAAAATTTATTTATATTTACTAATTCGTGCCTTTATTGACGCTCGCGGGGATGCTGCTCCTACACTCGGGCTGTGAGTCTTCGGTAAGTCGAGCTAAAGCTAACAATGCTAAGCTAACTATGCTAAGATGACTATGCTATGCTAAGCTAAACCTTTTCTTCCAAGCTTTTTAAAAATACATATATATTATTTATTATACTGTAAATAACTATTTAATTATTTTTTTATCGGAGGGGTCGTTTTATATTTTCTCTGAACAATCAAATACAAATTTTGCAATATTTTAAGGTGAAAACTGATTTGCATATTTGATTATTTTTCTTTAAAAATAATTTCAGCAACGGCTTGATTTTCATTCTAATTTGATCTTTTTTTATTTTCTAATTTCATCCCTGTTTTTTTTTTAATAAAAAGGATTTACTTCTTATTGGAATTAGAAGCTGATGAGAGAGATAGAGAGAGAGAGAGAGAGAGAGAGAGAATAAATGTGATAGAAAAATGAAAGAAAATCAGGTGAACATTCAGGGGGGAAAAATTAAAAGGAAGAGAAAAAAGAATAGAGAAAAATAAAGAAAGGAAGAAAGGAGAATAAGAGACAAAAAGAGGAATTAAAGAGAAAAAGAAGAAGAATAGAGAGATCGAGAAAGAAAAAAAGGAAAGAAAAGATTTATATTATAAAATATAAATATATATATATATATATATATAGTGATTTGTTTGTATTTTTTATTATAATAAATATAAACAAATATATATATTATACATAAAAAATAGTATTTAATTATTTAATTATATATATATATATATATATATATATATATATATATATATATATATATAAAATAAAATAATAAATAATAATTATATTAATTTATATTAATAAATAATAATAATCTATTCCCAAAATGCCGGTGGTTCTGCTCTTGTCTGTAGTTATGGATCCTCTGAGTCGTCTGAGCTTCATGAATCCTCAGGATCATCTCTCGCAGCCTCTGGATCTCTGTAAACGGATCACACAGGATGAGGATCTGGTGAAGATGCCGAGGCGGAGCGATCGCACCTCAGTGACCCACAGAATCCGTTCACGTTGCTCAGATTTCGTTTATGAGTCCCCGTTTTCGCCTTTTAACAGACTCGCCCACATCCAGACCACCAACACGGACATCAGGAACTCCGAACGGAACGGCGATGGACCTGAGGAAACCCTGTCACCACTGTCGGGTTCCAGTGCATCGTTACGTGCAGTCGAAACCTTGTCTTCGGAATGTTCCGGATTCGGACGTGCCGAATCCATTTCCAGCGCCGAGAGCGACGTGATCGAGGTGCCTCCGAGCGTCCCGGGGAGTGACGGCACCTCCAGGAGTCTCAGAGTCTCCGAAAATTCCTCACATCTGCTGGACTCGGACGTGCTCCAGGACAGCGACTCGTTAGAATCCAGAAATGTAGCGTCTACCTCAGAGACAGAAAACGTCTTCATACCCACGCAGAACAGATCGGGATCATCCGCATCGTCATCTTCGAGCCAGAAGAGGGCGCCAGAGGCTAAGAGAAAGCGAGCGAGACCTTGCAAGAAAGCAAGAGCGAACACGACGAAGAAGAAGAAGAAGCAGCAGCAGCGCTACGGTTTGTCATCTGCATCTCCGCTGGCGTTTCCTTCCCACGGACCCGAGATCAAGCTGAAGTACAAGAGCTGCAAGGACGAGAAAAGAGAAGGCAGAGGGAACGCCTTTGCACCGTATGTCCACATGAAGTTCTCCGCCTGCACCGTCGTCAACTTCGAGGAAGACGTCCAGGTGAGGAAGCACCGCCAGCCTGCGGCGTCCCCCGGGATCGTCCCCACCACTTCCTGTTTACAGCTGGGACGTCTGGGGTCCGACAGCAGGGGGCAGACCGGAGAGGTGTGCTGCCTCTGCGGACGGACGGCCAACGCCGCAGGGTTGGGGGACCTGCACGGACCGTACCATCCGTGTGGACCGGACTGGAATACGCCACCAACACGTCTCCTGATTAACGGACATGAGGACGACGGCATGAAGAGCAGAGAAACCTGGGTTCATGAGGACTGCAGTATCTGGTCATCTGGAGTTTTCCTCATCAAAGGACGACTGTATGGACTGGAGGAGGCGCTGCGACTCGCGCAAGAAGCAGTGAGCTCTTTCTTTCTTTCTTTCTTTCTTTGCTTAGTTTGTCTGTCTGACTGTTTATTTATTTGTTTGTTTGTTTATTTATAGGGTGAGTGTTTAATGAGTAAAATGTAACTGAATTATATATTATTATATACAGGAGTCACAGAACAGATTAACAGTCAGATGCAGTTGTTACAGCTGATGTGTATGAAGTGTGATTATAGTGTAAATAAAGTGTGAATAAAGTGTGAATAAAGTGTGTATGATGATGATGATGATGATGTTGGATGTTGCAGGTTTGCTCGTGTTGTCACAGAGGTGGTGCTACGCTGGGATGCTTCTTCAAAGGCTGCTTGAGTAACTACCATTTCCCCTGCGCTCTCCAGGCCGGTATGCTTCTGTGTGACCCACTGAACCACCAAACCTCTGACTCACTGAACCACCGACCCACTGACCCACTAAACCACCGACCCACTGAACTACCGACTCACTGACCCACCGACCCACTGAACCACCGACCCACTAAACCACCGACCCACTGA
>JAAIIK010000118.1:794335-807398 GCA_014706435.1 Silurus glanis
AGAGAGAGAGAGAGAGAGAGAGAGAGAGAGAGAGAGAGAGAGAGAGAGAGAGAAAGAGAGAGCAAGGAAGCAATCAGTCACCAGATGGCTAAAACAGGTTTATTGCAGTTAGTTACAGGATGTTGTGCAGACGCAGAACCATCGTCTGTGCCGTTTACAGTTTCTTAAAGACGTTAATTTCCATAAGCAATGGTTACACAACGGGTTCTAGAGCATAATAACACTGAACCGAACGTCACGCCGCCGTTGTCATGTTCTCGGCGTGGGGCCAGGGGGCCAGCGGGGCCAGGGTGCCAGGCTTTCAAAGCTCTTCGACATGTTTAAACAGTAATTGTCATTAAACCGGAACACTGTGTACACTGTTGTAGAGATAATAGTTGCCTGTGGATATAGAGCACATGCATATGCTATGCTATGCTACGCTATGCTATACTGTACTGTACTATACTATATTATACTCTACTCTACTATACTGTACTGTGCTATAATGTACTATACAATACTATACTTTACTGTACTATACATATGCGCTAAAGCACTGGGGCAACTTAACGTTACACAAACAGAAATCTATTGCATTTGGCAGATGCCCTTATCCAGAGTGATTTACATCTGAGCAGTTCAGATTAAGGGCCTTGTTTAAGGGCCCAGCAGTGAAAGCTTAATGGTGCTGGGATTTGATCTCATGCCCATCTGATCTATACACCAAAAGACATTTAAGACAACTTTATCCAGAGCAACTTACATCTGAGCAGTTTAAGGGCCTTGTTCAAGAGTGCAGGGATTTGAACTCATGGCCTTCTGATTCAGAGTCCAGATTCTTAACCCCTGAGCTACCACATGACAGTCTAATACACAGACATGAATATAGAGTTGGTTCCCCTTTTTTCACTCTTCTAGGCAGGCTTTTAACAGCATTTTGGAGTTGAATCTTTGCCCGTTTATCTAGTAGAGCATTTGCAAGTCGGGCACCGAAGTTGGACCAGAAGATCTGACTTGCAATTTCCATTCCAAGTCATCCCAAAGGTGAGATGAGGATAAGGTCAGTGTCCTGAATATGCCTGTCAAGTTAATTAATGACAAATTTGACAGATTTTGCTTGTCATACTGGAATAGAAAAAGCCCCAAAATGTCCCCCCCCCTTAAAGTTAGAAGAGTAGCATTGTCCAAAATGTCTCGAAGCATTAAGATTTCTTTTCACTAAAATTAAGAAGCCAAAGCCAATTCCTGACAAATAACCCCATACCGCTATTCCCCTCAGAAACATTTAGACCGCTCCAGTGTCAACCAGCGGACGCCATCCCGAAGTGAGAAACACCACTTTCCAAGAACAACATTTGAGTGTGAGATAAAAAGAGATGATAGATCAGAGTTTCATGTGTTAACCAAAAGTATTGGAACAGATAATCTTAATGTTCAATAGCTTCTGTTGCAGCGCTCCCCGCATTCCTGCCACTTCTAGAATGTGTCCTGAAAGTCTTCTGTGATTCTCGCTGGATTGCCACAATGGTGTCAAAACAGCAACCTTTGAGCTGGATCTTCTGGAAGAGATTGAAGTCCACAGGAGTCAAATCTAGCGAGTAGGGTGGGTGCAGAAGTAAGATATTGTTGTTTCCTCGTGTGAGGAGAGCTCGATGACAGGGCACATAGTCGTCGTGGAGAATCCTGTCCATGATGAAATCGCAGACATGGTCAGAATAGACCCAGACTTTCGCCACATTGACTTATGAAGGTCGGTGCTCCCTGTGACTGCGCATGCAGCCTTGTGCTGCCATCTGTTGGCATGTTACAAAACTAATCACAGAACCTTTTGATACCGACTCGTATTGGACAACACCAAGGCCATGTTTCTGAATTGTTGAACACGTCTAGATATAAATATCCGATTTAATTGGTTATTAATTCTGATTTATCATCCCGCATGCATCTTTTGATTTCAGACCCAATTGTCTTCAGGATACATAAAAAAACAAGGGTTGCTTTTGTCTATTCTCAGAAAATGCCATATACACAAAATGACACATGCACAAGCAAAATGTGTCCTTACATGACCAAAGAAAGTGTTAATCCAAGAACCAGAAAGATGTCTTTTTGTCTTGTTCCTCTTTCACTAGAAACTCTGTGAGACATTCTAACCAGCTTTGCCCAGAACTGAAATAAATTTGTGCTTTTAACAACGGATAATGTCCCAAATCTACCTATAAATTTATTCCTAATCTCTAAACCCTAGCAAGTTTTGACAATGGCAAGGAAAACACTCCCTGAGACAATACAAGGAAGAAACCCTGAGAGGAACCAGAGCCATTGTTAAAGTTATTGACTGTTCACTGATGGACACTTCAATGCAAAACTGTTCATGGCAACTGCAGCCCCAATTATTATATCAAACTGTTTATATTTATTGCAATCTAAATCCATCTCCATGGTTCTTGCAAAAATAGTGCAGATTCTATTCATACCTGTGTTTGTACCTGTTTGGACCATGTAACCTGTTAATTCAGAATAATGCAAGTGGAACATCATGAGTTCAGATCTGGATAAGGGCATCTGCCGAACGCCGTAAATATAAATCCAGAGTTGTACTGATCGATGGGGTTGGGACCATGTGTTTTCAATAATGAGAAAATCTGAAAGCTGTTTGGAGGATATGCAAAGAGGATGGAGAAAATCATGAAGCGTTCACAATTTCCCTTTAGAATAAAAAAAAATAAATGGTGGTGTCCAGTTGTGTTGTATTATTTTTGATGTATAGGAGCCCAAGTACACCTCAATAATAATAAAACTGTAATGAATGGATATTCAGGGTCAACCAGATGAGAATAAGGTTCCGTTTTGAGTCTGGTTCCTCTCAAGGTTTCTTCCTTGTTCCATCTCAGGGAGTTTTTTTCCCTCAAAACAATCACCTCTGGCTCGCTCATTAGGAATAAACTTATAGGGACTATAATGGTTTCCAAACGTTGCTCATCCACAATGAAAAGTCTGAAAACACTCACTGTACTGCGCATGAGCAAAACGTAAGACGCTTCGACCTTGGCGTGGAGTTTATTTAGTTATCAGCTCTTTGAGATATCGCAAAAATCCGTGATTGTTTTCGAAAGCCTCCGTTTTCACGGTCCGCACTGCGACCCGATAAAAGCATTTTCAAATTGATCCACTTTAGAAAGCATTTTCAAAATTTGCGTCACAGTGTAGACAGAAGGCGGAAACAGGGAGAAACAATGCACTTTTAAGCAAAAACTTATTATTGTGGGCATGGCCTAAAGCTGGGAAAAGCTCCACATGACCAGCCTGAAGATCCATGAGCTTACTGTTACTTCCACTTAATAACCATGAAGATGGATTTAAACTGGAATTAATATAAATAGTCTGTTACAGTGGATTAGGACTTTGGACGATTGCTAAAAAACAGGTTTGCATTCGAGTGTCCATCAGTGAACAGCTGATAAACTCAACAATGATGAAACTATAATGAATGAATATCTGGTGATGAGGATGATGTTGGGCTCTCTTTTGAGCCTGGTTCCTCTCAAGGTTTCTTGCATATACCATTTCAAGGAGTTTTTCCTTTGCTACTGTTGCCACTGGCTCTAAACTTATAGGGACAAATTTATGAGCTGCTTTAGGCAATTTGAGGCAATTTGTTCAGTTAAAATGCCTGTACAAATTGAATTGAATTTGTTAGCATGAATCGGCACACTAGCATTTGGGGTATGCCCTTTTTCTGGAGTTTTTTTGGACAAGTGTCGATAAATTGCTGAAGGAATATTTTTCATTCTAGCTGTCAGACATTAGAGTCCACCTCCCTCTCACATCTCAATCAGCATGGCACTAGTTAACAGAGAAAAAAACGTTATCATAGAGCTAAGAAGCATGGCCAATTGTAGGAATGCAGACGTTGCTTTGACTGGTTTACCATTCTCAGGGCTGCATTTAGTCTGAAAGTTTGAGAAAACACTCCACCATGGGAGTGAAGAGTAAATGCAAGAGAGACAGGAACTCTACATTGCATCTTTATTAAGAAGAAGTTTCCAGACAGGTTCAGGTTCCAGTTCTTTAGTTTCTTTTTAACTGCACTGCAAAGAAATAACCCAGTAACCTCCCCACAATGTGGATGCAACCATTAACATAGCATGGTGCCAAATGATGGACTGTAAATATTAGGTTTCTGATCAAAAAGGATCTCCGAAACGTGAAATAAAGCTTCTGAGAAGAAAAATAGAGAAGTGAAAACACACCTCAACTTTCTTAGTTCTTGAAACCTAAGGTTCCTAAAGTTCCTTGGTAAAAATACACCTGAGGTTCATGAGAAATATCTAACAGTTGAAATGTGTGCAAAGTTCTCAAATAAAACAGTGGAGTGAAAACGATGAAGTTACTGAAAAGGTTTCCTGAAAAGCACCTGAAAAATTTCCAACAGAAGACTGCCCCACCCCCAACCCCCAAGAGTGCCTGTTATACTTAAAGTTCTCTGTAGTCAAATCATCCAGGTTCATAAGTTCTTATTGTATATTGTACCCTGTGGAACTTTTCATGAAAAAAAGTTCCTGCAGTAGAAAAACTCCAAAAAAGTTCTTGATGGATTCCTTATCTAAAATTCTGTCGTTAAAATCCAGCCAGCAGTTTGCCTTTATTCCATCAATACAAATGATATTAAACTGAAGTGTAGCATGTTTAGCATCTGTTCTTCATTTGTTTCACTCAGAATCTGAGCGGTGCAGTAGGAAACATTGGACTGGATTAATTTTTTGGAGGTGAAAAGTTCATGTGCCACTCCAGAAGTATTTTTTAAATCATTTCTTGTAAAAGCTCATTTTCTATTGAAAGCTACTTGATACACAATTTTACCTTTAACCAAGATCCTCTGCTTTACTTCTCTATATTAGTAACAGCAAGATGTGTGTGTGTGTGTGTGTGTGTGTGTGTGTGTGTGTGTAATGCTTATCAGAGTTTGAGTCACTAACAGGAACAGAGCTTCCTCTTGTTTTCTACCAGTGATGGAAAAAGTACTGAAACTCTTCAGTTACATTAACAGAAAGTAAAATTGACCCCTAAAATATCATGTCAAAGTTAAAGTATCTGTCAGCTTTTGAAAATTAAAGGTGCAATAAGCATTTTTTTTTTCTTACTGGTACATGGAATAGTACACTATATTGAAAAAAGAATTGGGACACCTGACTTTTCCAGCCATATGAGGTTCTTCCTCAAAAAGTTACACAGAGGTACACAATTGTATCAGACGTCTTTGGATGCAGTAGCATCAACTTTTCCCTTTAGTTGAACAAGGAGACCCAAACCTGTTCCAGCATGACACAAAGTGCACAAAGCCAGCTCCATGAAGATCTGCTTTCCATGGGCTGGAAGTGTGTGGAAGATCTTCTGTGATAGAGCTTTGACCCTCAACCCTATTGAGGACCTTTGGGATGAGTTTTTCATACTGATTGCACCCCAGAAGCCTCCTCACCTCACCTCACCTCACCTCACCTCACCTCACCTCACCTACATCAGTACCTGACTTTACTAACAGACTTGCGGCTGAATGAATCTCACACAAATCTCCACAAAATCTAGTGCATCTTCCAAATGTAGGTATGAGATGTTTAAAAAGGACATACCAATCTTATGGTGAGGTGATCACAAATGTTTGGCCATGCAGTGTACACTGATCAGGTATGACCTTATGACATAATGACATTCTAAGCGGTGAAGTGAAGAACACTGATTATCTCTTCATCATGGCACCTGTTAGTGGGTGGATTTATTTATTAGGCAGCAGGTGAACATTTTGTCCTCAAAGTTGATGTTAGAAGCAGGAAAATTGGACGAGCGTAAGGATTTGAGCAAATTGTGACGTCTAGACGACTGGGTCAGAGCGTCTCCAAAACTGCAGCTCTTGTGGAATGTTCCTGGTCTGCAGTGGTCAGAATCTATCAAAAGTGCTCCAAGGAAGGAACAGTGGTGAACCGGCGACAGGGTCGTGGGGGACGAGGATCATTGATGCACGTGAGGAGCGACGGCTGGTCCGTGTGGTTCCGATCCAACAGACGAGTTTCTGTATGTAGCTCAAACTGCTGAAGAAGTTCATGCTGCTGATGCTCAATGGGTCACGACTGTTTTAGGAGCAAAGAGGGGACCGTCACAATATTTGACAGGTGGTCATAATGTTATGGCTGATCGGCTAGACAGCATGTTTGGAAAACTGTGTTACAGTCCGGAAGCTTGGTTGTGTTGGCCTGTTGTGAGCAAAGGTTATCAGGATTGGTGATTGGAAACAATGGTGATCACTAATTGGATTTTGGACAGCAATATTAATGAATAATTGGCCATTGGGGACAATGGATCATGAATTTGATGTTAAGATCAATCTGGATCAGGAATTGATCATTGTAAACAGTAAGTAGTGATTAGGCATTGTTAATAGTAGCGATTAGGCATTGGTCATTGTGGATAATTGTACAACAATTGTTTACAACAATTGAGGGTGAAGGATTGGTGATTAGAAACAATGGTGATCATTGAGTGGATTTTGGAGAACAATGGTGATAATTTGTTTGTTAAAAATCAATAGTGATAAGGGATTAGATATTTGAATAGTGGTGATCATGGATTGGATGGATAAAGCAATGGTGATAATGGATTGGTCATTGGAACAGAGGTGATCAGGGATTGTTGATTGGAACAATGGTGATTAGGGATTACACATGAAAAACAATGGTGATTAGGGATTGGTCACTGGAACAGTGGTGATAAAGGATTGTTCATGTAACAATGTTAATCAGGGATTGGTCATTGAGACAGTGGTGATCAGGGATTGGCCATTGGAACAGTGGTGATAATGAATTGTTCATTGGAACAGTGGTGATCAGGAATTAAACAATGGAACAGCGGTGATCAGGGATCGGTCATTGACACAGTTGTGATCAGGGATTGGTTATTGGAACAGTGGTGATCAGGAATTAACCAATGGAACAGTGGTGATCAGGGATTAGTCATTGGAACAGTGGTGATCGGGGATTATTAATTCTAAAATAGTAATCAGGGATTGTTGATTAGAACAGCGTTGATCAGGGATTGGTCATTGGGACAGTGGCGATAAAGGATTGGTCATCGGAACAGTGGTGATCAGGAATTAGAAATCTGTTATTGGAACTGTTCACTGTTCACTGATCAGGGATTGATTGCTAAGAGCAATAAAGTTCATCGGTTGGATGTTGGAAAATCAATGCAATCAGGATTGGTCTTTCGGAACAATGTTAATTAGTGATTCATTGTTAATGCACACAACGATCAACGATTTTGCCATTAACAGGTCGTTTACTCATACAGCAGCAGGGATCTGAGCTTTGAGACGTGCAGTATGTAACATCTGCTCACCAAACGATTTTCAAAAAATAGAGTTAAAAAAAAGTTGGCAAATACATTGCAGCACCGCTCACAACTTTCCCGTTTTCGTGCGCAGCTTGTTGACCTTTCACAAAGGAGAAGTGCCGTGACTGTGCCTGCGGAGTTCCTGTTAACAGCATCAGAAGAGTTCACACTGCTACACATTACTGCATGCAGAAGCTACGTTTATTACAGTTGTAAATAAACCACAGCATATTGGCAGAGACTGTGCACTTGCTCCAAAATCTGATCTGGAACTGGGATACAATCCAAACACTACACTGAGGAATTACATAAACCATCCAGGCCGTGCCTAAGTGCATTTTCTCTGATTGTTATTAAGAACAATGGAGATCAGTGACTAATAGTTAGGGACATTGATTGGTGATCAGAGATTGGACATTGAGAACAATAATGATCAGGGTAATTGGTATTTAGCAACAGTGATGATCAGAGATTTGATGTGAACAATGGTGATCAGTAACTGAGGATTAAGAACAATGGTGATCAATGATTGGTGATAAGGAACAATGGTGTCTAATGGTTGGATATTGAGAACAATATTGATCAGGGATTGGATGTGGTGAACAGTATTGATGAGGGATTGGATGTAGTGAACAATTCATTTCATTCAATTCATTTTCATCACCACATTATCTGTGTAAAGCTGCTTTAAGACAATGTTCATTGTGGAAAGCGCAATACAAATAAACATGAATTGAATTGAACTGAGCAATGGCAATCAATGATTGGATGTGGTGAACAATAATGATCAGGGATTGATGATTAGGTAGTGGTGATCAGGGATTGGTGATCAAAAACAATGGTGATCAGTGATTGGTGATTAGCAACAATGATGATCAGGGATTAGATGTGGTGAAGAATGGTGATCAGGGATTGGTGAATAGGAACAATGGGGATTACTGATTGGTCGTTGTGAACAATGGTGATCAGGGACTGATCCTTGTAATCACATAAACACACAAAACACACAGTCGTGCCTGAGTGGATTTTTCATGCCTCATGTAACCGACACTGTGTCAGAAATCAAACACAGAAAAAACACGATTTGTTCAACAAGTTTACACACACACACACACACACACACACACACACACACACACACTTCCAAAGAATCATAAACAACTGGTTTCGATTATGGCCCTAAACACGACGCCAGCTTCAGCACTCGGGGCCTTTTGTTTCTCTTCGAACTCTATGAAGGAAAAAAGTTCTGCCTTGTTAGAAGTCGGAGGATCGGAAAAATTCATCAAAATAGTGGTGTGAAGCGATTGCTCATGACATGCTGGAAAACTAAAACCAGCTCCAGTCCTGAAGCTCCTCAAACCAAAAACGGCTTTTTCTTGTGTTCATTTTTATTTTTTTATTTTTTATGTAGCGAGGAAACAAAGCCATGCTGCAAGCTGTTCGAGGGAAATCATCACTGGCAGCATGTCAGGATGAAGCAGCGTTCAAGTTGCAGGGTTTCATTCCTGAGCTTCTCGATTCTTCTTACAGGAACAGAAATTTTGTATTTCCCCAAGTACATTTTTTAAATGACTTAAGGAACAGGTCATATGGTATATTTTGAACCGTTTATTGTTATGTTAATGCTCAGTAACATATGTTAGACAATTTCCTGTTCCCTCGTCAGCCAGTACTTCTCTTTCTCAAGAACTTTATTAAAAATAACTGTTGCTTAATGTTACAGAGAAAACTCTACACAATCTTTAGTAGTTGCTAAGAAAAGATGAAGCTTCTTCTTCACAGCGAAGGGTTTGATATTGGCCAGGAAACACTTATTTTCGCTTATTGTCAAAGCCAGATCTGGTTCTCCACCAAACTGTATCGGACGCCTTTGGATGCTGTAGCAGGAAAGTTTCTCTCTTTAACTTGAAGACCCAAACCTGGTTAAGGGATGACCCAAAAGCCGGTTCCATTAAGATCTTCTTTCCATGGGTTGGTAGATCCCTATTGAACAATTTTTCACGTTGCCTGCACCCCAGAAGCCTCCTCACCTCACCTACATCCTGCGGTACCTAACTTTACTAACACACATCCTGATGCCTGAATGAATCTCACACAAATCCCCAACAAATCTTGTGGAACATCTTCCCAGAAGAGTGGAGCTCATTATAACAAAAGCTTAACTACAAGTTAAGGTTTCCATCAAACTTTTGGCCATATACTGTGCCATGAAGATGTGGTTTCCATGTGGGTTGGAGTGGAAGTTCTGCTGTAGAGCTCCAACCCCATTGAATGCCTATGGGATGAATTTAGGATGGTCTACTAACGCCCTTGTGGCTAAATTAATTTTCGCAAATCTCCACAAATATTGGTGGAACATCCCAGTGTGGAGCTTATTATAACAGGAAATTTGGACTAAATGCGGGAATGGGATGTTCAGAAAATCTTATAACGATATTTATTTACGGTGTAAAAACTCAAATCAGGGACAAATTGATGAATGAAAATCATAGGCAGCAATTCAATCATGAGCGACAAATGCTAGACAAGGGGTCAAGCGAGAATCAGTAAGCTGCAGTGCATCATGGGAAACTTAGTCCAGTGCTTATTTTGAGGAATAACCCCAACAAATATACAAAAAGAAGAGTTTCTTACTGAGTGCAAAAAAGTAATTGCACAAATCGTTCCTTTTCTCTCAGAATCCAAACAGCCAACACTGTCTCGAACAATCCTGACCTGACTGTCCCAAACGTTAAACTGTGAGAATCCCACTTTCAAGCTGCACTCTTACAAACGAATCTGCCCAAATAAAATCGGATAGCTAAAAAGAACTATTTATGTTTTCCTAAAGAAACATTTATCCCCTAATATTCTGAATTTTTCTGTTAGTATGGATCAAGTGTTCTCGAAAAAAACTTGATCTTTGAACTGAATTTTTATACACTATCGAAAGTATTGGGACACCCGACTTTCCCAGTCATTGTGTGGTTCATCCCTCCACATTTGAACTAGGAGACCCAAATCCCAAAGTGGACAAATCCAGCTCCATTAAGATTTGCTTTCCGAGGTGAAACAATGCCTGAAATCTTTACAGCAATATGAACATGGAGAATAATAAGCTTATTCTGCCTGGCTTTTTATTTTGGTGCAAGCTAATGTACATGTTATGTTTTTTGACGTTGCATAATGTTAAATATGTGCTTAGCTTTGTCGTTGCGCTGTAGTTAACAACACAACATAGCCATATAGAATTATTTCTATACACTCTATTATTTTTATCTATTTAATTTTTAATGCTGACTGCATCCCAGGTCTCTTCACCTCACCTACATCCTGTAGTATCTGAATTTACTAACACTCTTGATGCACAAATCTTCTCAGAAATCTAGTGGAACATCTTCCCAGAAGAGTGGAGCGCATTATAAGGGCAAATGGAGAGTAAATGTGGAATGTGGAATGTACAAAAAAAAAAGCAGTCGAAGGTTTTGTATACTGCATCAATAGTAAATTCTGTGTTTTCTTTCATTGTTGAAAAATGAAGAAAGCTAGAATGGTTTTAGACCTGAGACTTTAGGTTTCTTTTCAGGCCTGGTTGCATATCTACAGGTGTATATTCACCTGTTTTATTTCTTTCCGAGCTCACCGAGAAGCGACATGCTCCGACAAGCAGCTGCCGATTTATTTATATATTTATATAATGGTTTAAAAAAAAAAAAAAAAGACCAAACAAAAAAAACAGCCCTGAAGTAATCTGGAGCAAAAGTAACTTGTGATGAAACATGATATTGAGCCACCGCTGGCAGCGTAGCTTCGGTATTACTCAACACACACTCCACACCACGCTAGCAAGAAGTCACCAGATTCACTTCAGCTTTCACAATGAAGCCAGGGTTGAAATTATTTATTTATTTATTTATTTATTTATTTTTGTTTATTTACTCATTACTTACTGTTCTACTGCGATGATCTGTCGTAAAGAATATCCACTTCTGATTCATCCGAACGATCGGACTAATAGATATCAAATTTACGGTTGTTGATTTTCTATTTAGACGGTTAATTATATTATTTATTGAACACTCAGTAACACCAGATCAGTCGTCCGCTGTCACATTGAGACCCCCTTCGCTGTTAAAAAGCCACTCTTCTGGGAAGATGTTCCACTAGATGTTCTGGAAATTTGTGTGAGATTCATTCAGCTACAAGGATGTGTGTTAGTAAAGTTAAGTACTACAGGATGGAGCTCAGGTGAGGAGGCCTGCGGTGTGGTCAGTGTGAAAAGTTCATCTCAAAGGTGTTTAATATGATTGGAGCTCCATAGCAGCAGATCTTCCAACCATATCCAACCCATGTAAAGCAGATCTTAATGGAGTTGGCTTTGTGCACTTGCAGGATTGGGTCTCCTAGGTCTTCCAAGAAAAGGGAAAATTTAATACTTCTGCTTCCAAAGATGTCAATTGAGTCAGAGCAGTTTACGTATAAAGAGATTTTAAAGTATATAGATCCAGTGGATTATAAGTAGATCCAGTGAAACACTAATGATGTTGTGTGTTAACAATGCAGTGAGTCACGTTTGTGTAGTGTGTACCTCACTGACGTTTCAACCGAAGACACGGATGTGCGTGAGAAGGCCGTAAACTACATCCTCACGCTCTTATCTCTCCCTCGCAACCGTTTCTCCAAAGCAGGATGAAAAGCACATGTTGGAGAAGAACAATCCCAGTTTCATGCTGTTCTGCCTTTCTATACGACTAGGAAGCAAGGTTCCAGAAACATTTTTCTGTAAAATGACAGAGCAGCATAATTGCTATGATCTTATATGGATTTTTTAATTATGTGTCTCGCTTCAAAGATCTAAAGATCTGACCAAAGAGCCAAAGATGGGACTTAGGAAGGACACAAACTCAACAAAACATTTAAAAAGGGCTCAAAAGTAAATACATTTTATTAGTGATTTTCCAATATGGGTCTTTCAAGCCACTGAGCTCCAGAACTATAGAAGGCAGAAAATACAGCATGGTAGATAAATGTAGTTCCTTTCAAGGTTCCTCAGGGGTTTTAACTTGGCTCTGGGTTTGCTAATAAAATTTGAAGAATTCTGTAATGCTGATTTGTGACAATACTGAATATTTTTTTTACTGTAATGAACTGAATGTACAGTAAATAAACAAAATTTATACTGAAAGATTTGGATTATTGGTGTTCAAAAGTTGGAATATTATCATCATATTAAAAGTTTTATTTTCTTGAGAAATCATTTTATACTTTGTAACAAGTTTGTAAACCCATACCTCATGGTGAGTTTGTGAGCATATACTGTGCATCAAGTTAGTGAGCTTATAATTTAGAGCGTAAACTTTACATCTAGTTTGTAAGAGTATTCTTCACATTAAGTTTCTGAGCTTATACTGTACCTTACATCAAGTTTGTGAGTGTAAACTTCACAATAAGTTTGTAAAACAGATACTTTACATCAAGTATGTGAGCAGATACTTTACATCAAGTATGTGAGCAGATACTTTACATCAAGTTTGTGAGCAGATACTTTACATCAAGTTTGTAAGCATAAATGTTACATCAAGTTTGTGAGCAGATACTTTACATCAAGTTTGTAAGCATAAATGTTACATCAAGTTTGTGAGCAGATAATTTACATCAAGTTTATGAGCGTAAACTTTACATCAAGTTTGTGAGTGTAAACTTTACATTAAGTTTC
>JAAIIK010000118.1:864328-875799 GCA_014706435.1 Silurus glanis
CACACACACACACACACACACACACACACACACACACACACACACACGGCTGCGAAGATGATGTGCAACTAGAGTTATTGCACAGGGAAAAGTATAAACGTGCACAATACAGCACACACACACTCCGTGAAGGCTTTTGACGCATGGCCTGGAGCGACACAAAACAGGTGGGCTCGTTTCAATCACAATTTTGAAGCGTCCAATACGATTCGCTGACGGATCTGATCACCTTTTGTTTTTTTGTACTTTTGCACATGCAAAGTGTAAAAGAAAGTCACAATTCACAGAGTATGTGTGTGTGTGTGTGTGTGTTTTAGTGTCAGTGTAAGAGCGGTGTCGGGAAGCAGTGATGACAGGACGCAACAAGCTCGAGCGAGAAGGCGACCGAAACCACAGCGACCGAGTCGAAACCTGGCAGCGCACAAGGAAACGGATCACTGCACGGGAAAGAAAAAAAAGAAAAAAGAAAAAAAGGAAGGTGGGGGGGTAGAAAGTAGAGAGGGTGACAAAACTGGAGCGGTTGCGGATGTGTCTACACTTGCCCCTGGAGCAGGGAGAGGGGGAGGAGAGAAGATAAATCACAACATTTCATCATCATCCTTCTCCTCCTTCATTAACAGTGGGACGACTTTGTTTTTTTTAAATATCGTTCTCTGATTTTGCACTCGCAGTTAAACACTCGTCTGGAGGTGAGGGGTGTCAAAACTTTAACTCAGACATGAACTTTGACTGTCTCGCCTTTATATCAAATAAAAGGAAAAGTCTGGACACACCTTCCGTTTCAGTGGTTTTCCTTAATTTTTTATTTTATATTATTTTAAAATTATATATATATATATCTCATTAGTGAAACCGAACTAAACATAGAGCATGAAGACTGAATATTCTTTAAAATGTTGTCAAGTTTTTATGGTGTTTTAAATTTGGTAAATCATTAGGACACCAAACGGAACCTTTGCTATGTTTCCGCACGGACGGTTTTAATTGCCGGATTTGAGCGTCATGGCGGGTTTTGGTGCTCGATTTCAGACTCGGCGCATCATTAAAACAAATGTTTAGCGGTTCCATTTTTTAAAATATAAATATATATATTATATATTATATATATTATAATTAAATATATATATATATTTGGTCCGTCATTTGTTCTCCAACAGGACAATGACCTCAATGACAACTCTAGGTTTCTGTAGGAGCCGTTGCTTCTCGAAGGAGTGATGGAATGGTGCATCAGATGACCTGGCCTGCATAAAATCAGCCCATCTTAATACGGTTTAAACGAATTTGACCAGAGAGTGAAGGAAAAGCAGCCAACAAGCACTCAATACCTCTGGGAACTCCGTAAGACGGCGTGAAAACCATTTCAGGGTGATTAACTCATGAGGCTGATGGAGAGAAAAGCCAAAAGTGTGCCAAGGTGTCATCAACTAACAAAATGTGGACACATTGAAGAATCGAAATTATAAAACATTCTTGGTTATCTTTTGTCCACTCCATAATTCCAGATGTGTTCTTTTATAGTTTGACATAGTAGATGCCACACAGACACACACCGGACACAGAAGCCCATCAGAGAACGAATAAATAAAAGGGTGTGATTGAGACACTCCGAGCCGGGAGAGGCATCAAGAACTGGTTTTGGACGAGAAGCAGACATGCCTGCTACAAAACTCTGAGCATTCCTCCAGGACAAAAGATCTTAAAAGAAAAACAACAACAACAAAAAAAACCCGCAAAAAGGTACTTATACACTTACAGGGCTGTAAATCAGCCTCGCGGATGCCTGTAGCACAAACTGACACGCAGAAATGAGGAAACGTGACATGCGGGATTGTTTCAGCTTTGTGGCTCAGGAGTTGGAGAACTGGATGAAAACACAGCCTGGAGGATGTGACCAGAAGAGTCAGAGGTTATTAAGTGAATAATACGAGGGCTGATACAAA
The DNA here is from genome assembly GCA_014706435.1 of Silurus glanis. Taxonomy (NCBI): domain Eukaryota; kingdom Metazoa; phylum Chordata; class Actinopteri; order Siluriformes; family Siluridae; genus Silurus; species Silurus glanis. The sequence continues at coordinate 866,272 of JAAIIK010000118.1, forward strand.
GGGTGCCAGCGGTCGGTTCGAATAGACAGGTTATCCAGACGGAAAAAAAAAAATGATAACAAAAACACTCCCAGAATACACAGTCTATGCCAAAAGTATTTGGACACCCTTCTTTCCCAAAACCATATCTGGTTCTTTCTAAAACTTTCAGCACAAACTTGAAGGCACACAATTGTATCGGACGTCTTCGGCTGTGCATGAAATTTTCCCTTCAATTGATCTGGGAGACCCGAACCTGTTCCAACATGGCACAAAAGCCAGCTCCATGAGGATTCCATGGGATGGAGTGGAAGATCTCATGGCATAAAGTTCTGACTCTCAACCCTATTGAACAAGATGAATTTTTCATGCCGGCTGCAAAACCCACCCACAGCACAAAACAAGCGAAAATTCCTTCTACATTTAAACAAATGATACCAGACACATCTGGAAAAACAACAATTTGAATGATCATGAAATAAGCAAAAAATCTATCGTAAAACGTTTGAAATTTGATCTTTTATCTATGCATTTTTGAACACAATACAAACAAAAATGTGTTATCTTTCATATTGTAAATTCCACTCCTTTTTTTTTGCTGCAAGTTTATTTTTTTTTTAGATGGGATGTAAAAACTTTTAAACTGACATTAAGAGTCACTATCAGACCTTGAAATCTAATAAACCGGGCAAATTATTTTTTTTAACGATTTTAATAACACATCAAACGTGTTTGTGCGTCTGTCTGTATGTGTGTGTGTGCAAGAACGTGCGTATAAGTAGGCATCACTGCTGTCTGAACCAGTCAGAATCTAGAATTCAGCAGTCACGTTCAATGGAGTTTAACTTAAAAAAAAAAAAAAAAACACAATCTCGTAGTGAATCTCGTGTCCCCGATATATAAAACACTCTTTAGTACTTAATCAATCGCTAAACAAGATAAAGAAGACCACGGACCGTCTCCCCTCTTCTCAAAGCTTGGGAAGCGATGTCAAGTACAACAAGCTACACCCAACTGATCCGAGTCGAGAAGAATCCACCCTGGAGCGCGAAGTAGGAACTGTGACGACATCCCAAGAATTCAAATCGCACCCAAAATTCCTGAACACATTCGTCTGTGCTGTTTGTTTATTGTTTTAGGTGTAATGCGTTTTTCCGGCTTCCCGACACACTCGCTGTGCTACGCTTTAAAAAGAGAGAGATAAATAATGACAGAAACAAAACAAAAACAAAAATTTGGAGTGTTTCAGGATCACCGTTGATGATTGGTGTGTTACAAGTGTTTTCTTTTTCGCTTGTTTTTTATTCTTTCGAACCATTTTGGGGCTGTAATGTATAAAAAAATAAACAAAGAAATAAAATATAAAAATTATTGTCACTCGTATAAATCATTTTTTTTGAAGAAACCTTAAGGGTTTAAATCATGGCCCACAGCACGAGTGCATGACGTAATATAAATAAATAAAAAAACACTTTCTCCCCTCAGGACGTCTCTTGACTCCGCCCCCTATATCAGTTTGTATGGAGGGAAAAACAAATACGTCGGAATGCTCCCAGCGCAGCCGGGTAATTGTAATTCGAATTTTCATTCATCAGCGGAATAAATACAGGAAGTCATTTATTACTGTTAGATGAACTGAGAGACACCAAATCAGGACAGCTAATCAGATCACGTGTCATTAGCATAACGGCAGCTAGTTTTTTAGCGTCCTTATGTTGTCTCGCTAAATACTTTTAATATTGAGAAAAAGAAAAAAAAAACTCTCGAAAGTGAGGTCGTAGTCGCGCTAGTCGTGTGACGTGTCGTTGCGGCGTTACCTGGCGATCTGATTGACGTACAGCTCCAGCTCTTTGGGTTCGTAAGCGCGCGCGAACGCCCAGCACACGTAACACGCGGCGTCTCGCACGTTCCAGCCCAGACTGCAGGCTCCTCTTCTTTCATCATACACCAGGGCCTTCAGGATCAGAGGGACCACTACACACAAAAACACACATTTATATTATAGATATAAAATGTCAGCAGGGACGCCACTAGGGGGTGTGGAAAGGTGGTGTCAATTATATGGGGCCCGCACTGCCCAGGGGCCCCTGTTTCTGTGTGTAAATCGAACAGTTTTAAGCCTGAGACTTTATTGAAAACCACAAAATCATGCAAGACGTCCCAGTCGATCGAGACATTCTGTAGCTACGGCCCTGCTTGATAGCGTGAAGTCTAGGGTGCCAATACTTTTAGCTTGTAAGGGGTTAAAAAGTAAGTAAAGGGGCAAACTAACTGCACTGCCAGTAGCTATTATATGAACAGCATGAGAATGAAGGAAAACTGAATAATTAAATTGTCTAGACAAAAAACGTCAACTCACAATTTTATTCCAAAACCAATCTTGGACCATGTGATACAGAAGATACATGTGTGCGTTTCTCATGAATGTCATGGCAACTGCTGTCTCACAACGTAACAACCAATCACAGCTGCGCAGATCCGGTCTAGTGCCAAACGTTTGGCAGCACAGAAAATCAGCACAGTAACCCTGCAAGTTTTTCATGCATGACATTTCCATGAACAGAACACCACATTAAGTCCAAGATATTAAATATATATTTATTTTATAAATATAAATATATATAAAAAAAATGGAATCGGCGTGAAACCAGTCAAACCGGGTAATACTCGGTAATAAATCTAAAAACATCCATTGGAAAGTCGTGATTCGAGTCGTATTCATTGTGCAATGAAGGAATCTTATATCCATAAGAAACCATTTTGTCAAACTCGAAGATGAGGAATGTAAATGGGCGAATAATTTCCCTTCCAGACATTCCCACTAAGCTGAACAAGTCAGGAAAAACAAATTCGGCTGCATGCAAATCCTAGCGGTGCATCCTCACATCCTCCCGTCCCCCTGATTCTGATCCTGTCTCAGGTAGGAACACAGTGGCACATGCCAAAGAGCAATGGCAATGATCTCAGGCTTGTGGGAGCCATGCTGGTGAATCGTGGCTCGGGGCCTGACTAATATTAGCTAGAGAGGTGTTCCCTGAGGGCTCTACCTGGGCATAGACTCCACCCCATTGACAGCTCCACAGTGTTAGACAGACATACAGGACTGATCAGATACAACACCCGTAGTCCTCACACACACTTCGACATCGTCCAAGCGGTTGTCCGAGGTCCAGGACAACTTCACGGATTTTGGAAGGTTTATACCGGGACCGCCATCAGGCAGCAGGTAAGTCTCGTCTACATGTTGACATTTCGTTTTTCTGTTGCCAGATTGTCGACAGCCACGTGTGATTGTAAAACTGTATTGTATATCGCATTGTATCCACCAGTCTCTTGTTAGAAATCAGTAGATTTAGTTGTTATTTTAGTGTTATATTTCTGATTAAAGCTTGAAGCTCCTAATCCACCTGTTACCCATGAGCTGTACTGCTATAGAACACATGAACCACACGTACTCTTTCAATGCTCTACATAGCTACAACAGTTAATAGAAATATCTGGCATCCCATTGTTTAATATTTGTGCTTGATTATTTATTCAAAATGTCTTCAAGTGCGTTCAAAAGGTTTAAATTGTTGTCATACCACAAATGCTACCATCATTACAAGGCATAAAGTGACATTTATCTTCAAATGAAAAGCTCACAGATGAATTTCTGCGATTATTAGTTCGCTTCACAACTTTAGTTTCGCGACAGTAGACGTTTACAGAACTTATAATATTTGACTAAAACCTGTTCGAAAATATTGCCCCATTATCATATTCCTTGGAATGCTAAGATCACTAGATAGATTCAAGCTGTAAAAGATGTCCTACTCAAACCAAATTAATAATAAATACACAAAACTAAAAAATAGGTATTTCACAACAGAAACTTCTTGAAGCAATTTTATTCCTCTGGAGGGAGCGGCAGCACTTGCAACAGCTAATCCAAAACTGGATTGACAAGATGCTGTGACAATGCATGACAAGCAGGTTCCTTAGGGCAGTGTCTTAAACAACAGAGAATTTGCATGTAATACTTCAGAAGGAGAGAGAGAGAAAAAAAAAAAAAAAAAGAAGAAGATCTTCACCCTTCCAATACCAACCCCGGGGCTTGTAAATCTTCAGTCTTCTTAGGGCTCCGATGAAGCATTCTTTTCGTTTTGCATTTTTTCACGCTTTTGCATAAAATAGTTCATCACGAAGCGCTCTGCAACTTTGGAATGATCACGAACTATGGCAGGCATTTATAAAAACAATTCATCAATACGGGCCAACAAGGCGAAACTCCTAAAACCTCTGAAGTACCGTTATGATCATTAATCAGCACCAGGCAGCTTCCCGAAGACCTGTGTGCAGGTGAGATCATCGTGTGTGCGCAAGTGGCTTACAGGTGGGGTTACGGGAAGCAGGTGTCTGCCGTTTCCCACGCCGTCAGAATAGGATTTGAAGAAGAGAAGCAAGTCTCCACAGGCCTGCGATTTCTTAGTCAGAACAGCTCCTACCTGTCGCTGAATCTCAGGGCCAGGAGTGTGCGGCAAATCAAACAATCGACGAAGCACAAGCCAAAAAGCCCTGGAAAAAAACTGCCTCAGTGTATGCAAAACAGGCCCCCAAGTTTGAATGTGTACCGTCAAGCTGCCAAATAGTACCCCAGGCAAAAAAAATAAATAAATAAAAAAAAATAAAAAACAGATGGCCCCCCCAAGGAACAGTTCACACAAGGCCAGGCTTAAAACATTTTTTTAGATTTTTGTGCATTTTCACCTATTTAATTTCTCTGTATTTTTTAGGAGAGCCAAAATGGAAACCCGTCAAGAAAGAAAACCAAAGAAGCCTCATTATATTCCCCGTCCTCCTGGCAAACCCTTCAAATACCAGTGCTTCCAATGTCCCTTCACCTGCAACATCAAGTCGCATCTCTTTAATCACATGAAGTACAACCTGTGCAAGAACTCCATCTCTCTAGTGTCTCAGCGTGGAGACCAGACAGGCAGAGCGTCCCGAGCTTCACAGCGCAGCACTTCCACTAATCAGGTACACCCTGAACCCTCAATGCCAGTCAAACCCAGTCCAATCCAACCGGACAACCCTAATGGCAAAATGAATACTATAGAGAAGCTGGATGAGTTGGCCTCCAAAAAGGTGGAAGTGGAACATAATGGAGAAGGAAATGAGAGTCCTGTGAAGAAAGCTCCAGAAAATACTGAGCTGATCAGCAGTGAAAGCAGGGATCCGGGAGCTGTTGAAACACCAATACAGTGCACTTCCTCCTCTGCCTTTTCTCCAGTTCAACGGAAATCTGAAAACGAGGCTGTGCCCCTGCGCAAAGCGGATCAACCCCCTTCACACGGACCTGTTCGCCCTTCTTTCCACCCCGGATCAACCTGGGCAACATCTGCTCACCTCAAACCCCCTGCAGATTACCCACCATACATGCTTCCTGATAGAACTGCTCATGCCTTTTACCAGACCTACTTGCAGAACCAAAGCATCCCACCTGCTTACTGTCTGAGCCTTCAAGATCACAACAGACCCCTTGTACCAGCATCTCTAATCCCACCCAATCACCCTTCTCTTCTTCCACCATACCCCTACAGATATAGTCACCCCCTGCTCCAAGGTGTTCCACCCTTTCCTTATGGTGTTTATCCTCCCGAACACACTCAGACTTTACAGGGCCCAAGGTATATCCCCATGGAGATGTTCCCCCATGGCTTTGAGCCAAGGGACTATGGAAGGTACGCCTACCTCCAGCCAGGCTCCTACAGCAGGCCATCGGAAGCCAGAGGGAACCAACAGCATGGAGGAGACAGGGCTACTCGCCAGAGCCCGATGGCTGGCTGCGCTGCTTCGGGGTCTCCGGACAGGCCAAGCATTGCAGAGATCACCCAGCACAAGGCCAGCAACACACAGCATTCTACTCATCGTGAGCCACAATCCACCTGCCAAACAGAGTGTACCACTCCGGGAAGTGGGCCAATCAGAGAACAAGAAAGATCAATGGATCTGTGCACCAAACAGCAAGAAAGCAGCACAAAGAAGCAAAGAAGGTAGGTACAACTTTCACTCAGGACTTGAAAAACAAAAAAAAGCATTGTAAAGCCAATAAAACGAACACATTTTGTTTTCTGTTCTCTTTTCAGAGATATTATAGAAGGTACTACTCTTGGTTTTGTGCAACGCTCTGGCTTCTTATCCGAAGAAGCTGAGGATGAAGACAGCAATGACGCAGAAGCTCCTCTAAATCTGTCAAAACGGGACTGGGACAAAACCATCCACACATTCGACAATGTGTCAGACGAAGAGCTCGACTCAGAATCGGAAAGCGGTGATGAAGATTCCCCTCTCGATCTCCGTCTCTGTGCCCAGGTCCAGACAGGTTCTGGCACAAACTCAGACGAGGTCCCTAAACAAGTCAGTCTCAGACAAGTGCAGACAAGTCCGACGGAGGAAGAGCAGCGTGACCGCAGACACTCTGCAGCATTTGCACTCTGTCAGCTGGCTAGCTCAAGCAACATCAATACGATCAAACTTCCTTCAGAACCACAAACGGATATTCAAAGTCACGAACCAGATCAGGCTCCTGACACAAGCAAGTCTGAGCAGAACATGGAAACCAAGAAGCAGAAAAAACAGAGTGAGGAGGCTATGAAAACCACCAGCAAGAGAGTCAGGGTGAATGAGCCGGTCCGGGACAAGAGAAGGAGGACCCAGAACTGCTGATTGACATTTGAAGAGGACTGGTACTTTCAGATGCACGCTTTTTGGCTGATGCATGTCAAAGACTTACCTTTGATATGTATGTATATAGCTTTTCTTACATGCAGCATTCTCCGATAAGTCTGACTTTATGTCAGAGTGCAGGTTTAAAATGAGATTGTACATCACGTTATGTTTAAACATTTAATTTGGCTGTAAATAAAGAGTTTGTAAAATACAGACTTGTGTGTGTACTTTTGCTGGTAGAAACCTTTTTATCGCCCAAATAATCGTTTTTGTACCATGGTCCACAACCACAAATCAAGTAATGATACTTGCTAAAAGGTTTTATCCCTCTCTGGTAATCCCCCTTTATTATACACAAAATCAACCCACCATCTGAGAGGCGTGAAGGAAGCAACAATCCTCTACGACCAAGTTCCGCTAGAGCAAGGCAACCCCCATGCCATGCATTCTCTGTCTCCTGGAAGCTGGAATACACAGAACACGAGGAACCATCAGACACCCCCAAAAAAACCCAACAGTTTCTTTCCTGCTATCCTTGATAAATCAGGTAATGAATCCTCAGACAAGGTTCAACAGGAACTAGCATCAAATCCTTACCTAAAACAGTCCAGGACTGAGCCGACCACGTCGTCTGCCAGCTCCTTGGGCAGCCTTCCAGTAACTCTTCCAATACTGCACGTTAAACAAAGATAAACAATGATCACAATCTTTGCACCCTGAAACGAATATTGCAGTGCACTTCATTAGAATAGAAGCATTTCCTGGAACACGGAGCCCCAAGAGAAATAAAGAAATGCTTTAGGGGAACAATTTACACATCTTTTCCTCATCCAGTCAACAAATTGTACCCGTTTGGTTAAAACACACTCTGTGTTTAAATAGTGATTATTGGTTCAGCTTTGAACAGGCACTCTAATGCTAACACATGGCAAACATGTCTTAGAAGCTCGGGAGCACCGATTTGCATCATGCTAACTGCATGGAGAAGTTAGCATATGAATCCAGTTCTGGTGATTACCTCAGTTCGGGGTTATTTGCGTAAATTTGTTTAATACAAAACACCGACATTAAACGATGAGGTAGGCTTTTTAAAAAAAAAAAAAAAAAAAACGTTCCTACCCTTTAGCGGCAGACCAGCGCACGATCGTCTCCTTGTCTTTTAAACCCGCCAGCAGCTGCTCTGTGAAAAGAAATAAGTTTCAATAATTATATAATGTAATATGGAACACCAATGATGCGACAACGGTTCGCTTTTATTTTTGGTCGAAGCGGAACATACCGATGACATTCTCCACCTCCTCTGGGATGTCGTAGTCCTCCTCTGGGGTTATGGACCCTAAATCGGGTTTTACGTCCAGCACATTTCCGGAAGCCTCCGATTGGCTGAGGTTGAATGCCAGAGATCGGCTTCCTCTCTGGTACCTGGATGACGAGCGAATTGAATTGTATTGTTACTTGTACCACAGCGCTGCTGAATTCTCGATTCTGATTCATCAGAAGGTGTTCAGTCTTTTTCAACAACTCCTGTAGTTCCTGTAGTAACAAAACTTTGCAGGGACTTGAATTGACAAACAAAACCTGTCTGTCAATATATGAAAAAAAAAAAGATCATAGAAGAATTCATTCGAATTTAAAGATTCATGCCAGTTCTTTTGTTTCGAGTTTGTATCTCGACCGCTAGATAAATAACAGTCTACTTAACTCACAGGAAGTACTAGCATAAACGAACGACCTGTTTCCCATAGAAGATCTGTCAAAGGAGCTTCGTTTTGCCAAGTAAAAGCTTTAAACCCTTTAATATTTAGAGAGTATCTGTAAAGAGGAGTGGACCAAAATCCCTCCTGAGATGTGCGCAAACCTGGTGACCAACTGCAAGAAACGTCCGACCTCCACCAAGTACTAAGTCAAGTTTTGCTTAAGGATCAAATACTTATTTAACTCGATCAAATAATAACTGGTTAAAAAAACAAATGGTTTGCATATGATGGTGTGTTCGTAATGAGAGATTTCCCAGAATTAGATCCTATTCCTAAAAGAAGAAATATCCCCAAATATCGCTCTGCTTACAGTATAACGACGTATCCTATCGCAACGGATCGTATCGTGATGCGTATCGTATCGCTGGATTCTTGCCGATACACGGCCCTGGTTAAACGTTTGTTCAGCATTTACAGAAGGCGCCTCCAGTAACATTTAGAGGTGAAAATATAAGTAATGGCAACCAAATGCGATCTTTAAGAGGAAAAAAAAAACAAAGTTGGCCAGAGAACGATTGCTAACGTAGCTGCTGTAACATAAGTGATAACAGGACCGAACGTGTTTTGTAGATGTTCCACAACATTTGTAGAACAAACAATTGCTGTTTATACTTTAACGATTAATAAATTGTAATTGTTGGCAGCGGCGGACTGTTCTGTTTGCAGAAAATAAAGTTTTTATTTGCACGCTTGTTAGGCAGTTGGGACCAGAATCGAGGTTCAGCCATGGTACAGCAGCATTCCTGGGGCAATTGAGTATGAAGGTCTTGCCAGTGCTTCAACTTGCCCCTATAAAGCATTGATCCAACAGTAAACTCTGCAATCCTGCAGCCTGGCAGATTCTATTCTTTCTTCTCTTTCAAATTGCTCCAAAACTTGTTTGTGAGACATTTGTCACATTCCTCAGAGCTATGAATCACATTTAGCTTGAAACGGTTTCAGCCGTGATTCATACCCTCGAGGGCCGAGGTTCCCGAAAGCATGATCAATAAAAGGCAGATCGCAATGTACTTTCTCTCAGTGTACACCAGGGATCCCCAAACCTTTTTTCTCTGAGGGCCACATCATTTTTCTCTCAATG
>JAAIIK010000118.1:946183-958683 GCA_014706435.1 Silurus glanis
GAGAGAGAGAGAGAGAGAGAGAGAGAGAGAGAGAGAGAGAGAGAGGAAAAGGAAAATGAAGAGGCATGAAATATTCAACACACCGTACACGTCGTAGAGGAATGTGAAAATGGTGTGTTTTGTTGTTTTTCCCGGTGAAATGTGTTTATTGCAACATGAAATGACGAGCTATCGTGTAGCGCTGATGCCGTCTATAAAGAACGCGTGAAAGGTCATTTATAGACGCGCTCGCTTTTTCAACGGCGCGTTAAGACGTGTGTGAACCTGAACCTCGCTGCCTCATAAACACACACCATGAAAATGGAGAAAAAGTTCAACAAATGTAGCTGCATTTGTTTCCTTTGTTAAGTGTGTATGATTGATATGTGTGTGTTTGGGTAGTGTGGAGGTTTCTATCTCACAGCCTTGCTGCAAAAACAAAGCGAAAAAGTAACCGTTACAAAAATCCGAATGGTTTCCGCTAGAAATACCATTACAGTCCAACGATACACAAATTGCTTCCATGATAATGTGTGTTTGTGTATATTAAATTATCATCAAACCAAAGAAACCCAGTGTAGAACCTGGATGAACCTGTAGAATCTGGAGACTTGTAGTCCTTATAGTCTCTAATGGTGTCCAACATTTGATCTATAAGCTGCCAAAGGTCTTCTATTGGTCCCTGAGGGTATCAAATAGAAAGCAACTAATGATCAGTAGAGACTGAGGCAGATGTGATTCACATCTCGATGCATAGCCAACGATACGATACATTAAAGATTTATAGGAAGCAGCTACTGATGTGATGTGATGCGATACGATTCACCCCCATTCGATTCGACACAATGCGATTTAATGCAATACGATTCAATCCAAAAGAATATGACGCTCTGCAATTCAATATGATTCAGATAGTTTACTTATATTTCTTCGGTTCAGACAGACAGCAAATCATCATTTTACTTAAATACCTTCTGACTTCTAACGCATAAAAAACTGAAATGAAACCAGACGTTCTTTTCCTGTTGTGTGTGCAGGAAGTTACAGCTCTACCTCTGCCATGTTAATCTGTATTTTATGTGACTCTCGGTACACGCCGCGGTCTCCATAGCGATGTGATATGTCATATTCACATCGTCTACATATCAAATATTGCTCACAAATTATTGGTCACTTTCTGAATAATAAAATAGAGAACATTCTAGTGGAACATCTTACCAGAATAACTATAAGAGCCAACTGAGGACTAAATATAGAATGGGATGTTTACGTTTTGTCTATATAATGTATTTGGTCTCGTATTACACTTTTCTGGCAACAAGCTTCAGAAACGTAAGAGTTGCAGTTTTTTGTGGAGTCATTCGCTGTTCCTTCACTGTTTGCTGTAGCAAAATATATATTAGTGGATTAAAAAATGTCCATGTGGTCGTCATTAAACATTGTTAAAGAGTTTCTTTAGAAGCAGTTAGCGGTGAGTAAATGAGATTAGCTCTCGTGCCTGATGATTAAGTGTGGGAAAAAGGTTTGCATTTAGCCGCCAGCCACTCGAAAAAAAAAAAATGCCTCTTTCTGGCACTTTTTCTTTTTTTGTTTATTACCAATTTTTCCAGAGTCTTTGACAAATCCGGGGAGTCTGGCTCGTGAGACGAACTACTAATAGACGTCCAGTCGAGAGGCTTTTCGAAATTCCACGACAGGATCCAAGGCTGTAGGCAGGAATTGAAATTAACACCCACTCACCAAATGTGGGTAAGATTTGGCACGTGGAAAGCTCATTTGCCAGCCATTTTGGCACCTAATCCTATGGTGTTGCTCATCAGAAATAGTGAGTGTGTAGTCTGTGTATAAACTGCTTGCAGTGAACCTGCATTTTCTTCACTTGAGCTTTAGCCTAAGCAATGGTTTATCGCATGGTTTGATGTGGAAATTGTGATATGAACTAAATATTGGGACACCTGACTTTCCCAGTCATATTGTTTCTGTTGGTACAAAGTTGGAGGCCCACATTTGTGTTGGACATCTTATGGATCGTTTTGGAAAGTATATCTTCATGCTGGAGCAGATTTGGATCTCCTAGTTTAAGTGAATATTTCAAGCATCAGGGCCAGTTCCAGTCATTTATAACAGGATGGGCAAGTGGAAATAATAGCCGGGCAATCAGTGGTAGTGACTAATCCATTTCTCTTCATAACTCATATTTATAAAATGTGAAAAAAATCTAATTCAAACTAATGACAATTAATAATGATATTAATAATAATAATAATAATAATAAAATGCCATAGCGCACACATTGCATTTCCCCAGTTCATCTCCGTCACTCTCTCCCAAGTGATGCACCGCTGCAATAATTCCTGTCAGCTCACGAACGGACGCATTCTTCCGGGCAGCAGGAAAAAAACGGAAAATAAAGAAGACGCGTCTAATTACGGCGCTGCAGTGAAGCGCGAGCCTGCTCGGGGGGTCTAATGAGCTTACCGAAAGTCCACCATTTGAGATTTGATTCCTGAGGAAAATAGAAGGCCCGGAGGAGGTGAGCGTGTCTCCACTGATGTGTACTTAATTGACAGGGAACAGTGTGTAGGATGAAATCCCCGAGAGCAATTATGAATAATAAAAGAAGCAAAAAATATTTATACATAGAGGGAAAAAAAAACCACGCAACCTGAGCCAGAGACTCGTTTTTTTTTCTCCCAATGTAACCCTTTTTCGTCGTCTGATCGCGTTTCCAGTACAGCGAAATCCCCGGTGTTGAATGAACGCCTACGCTGGTGAATTGAGTCACACAGTGTTCATTTGTAACGGGTTCTACACCTATTTCGAGGATTTAGGTGTTAATTCAATAATGCATGAATTCATTCAATGCCATATGTGTTAATTCGGCACAAGGGAAGTTCTTCTGTTCAATCTAATTATGTTTTTTCTTTTTTTTTTTTTTTTTATCCCTAGTAAGAGAGAATGGCTGGCTAGTAAATGACATACTTACAGGTTTTTTTCCCCTGAGTGAGTATAAGCACTTCATTGAGTAGTAAATCACGACTTCTCAAGCATACAGCATTGTAACTACACTATATGGACAAAAGATTGTACCAAATTGCATTTATATAACGAGGTTGTATCAAAAAGTTTCAAGACTAGAGTGCCACAGATCCGGTTGCTTTTGCTGAATGTCCTCCGTCAGACACCTTAAAACCTGGCAGTAGGACTCGCTAGTGAAGGTCTGCCCCCTGAGGACGAATTCTCAACCCACAATGTTAAAAAAGACAATGAGCATGCTCTTGGTCGAGCTGAGGACCTGCCTAGCATTTTTCGGTCATGGAGATGATGGGGCTTTTCTGCTGTGAAGACTGTTGCTTCGTCTCATGGTAATACGATGAGCCACGACATGAAGGAAGGGTCGTCGAAGATATGCTGACGGAGTTCTTGGCAGACTTAGAGGTGGCGTTCCTTCTGCTCCTGGGTCAGCAGCCTGGGGATGAACTTGGCAGCAACACGGCGCACGTTCAAATCACACGTGAGGATCGCCTGGACTGTTCTGTACGACGCACCGACAACGGTAGCGATGTTGTGGATTGTTCTTTGACGATCATCATGAGTTGCGAGTTGCAGAATAGTTTTGACCTTTTCAAGGGTTACAGGGGCTCGTTGAAGGACTTCCCGTGACGTTTTTCCCCTCTTGAAGTGCGCTTGCCACTCAAAACACCCCAACCGACTCTTCGTGGCTTCGTGGCAGATCTGCCCGGTTTTACGGTGAATTCCAGATTTGCTCTTTGTTCTGAATTGCTGTCCAGGAGGAAATCACAGACGTGGTAATGCACATGGTCAGAACAGCACCAGCCCCCGATGTCCACAGGGCAATGTCTTTTGGCAAACTGACTTATAAAGGTTGGTGCTCCCTGTGGCTGTGCAATGTTACAAAACTAGTCCTGAAACTTTGTGATACAATCTCGTAAGATCTACTCTTCTGGGAAAACATACCACTAGATTTTATGAAAATTTGTCTGAGATTCTTTCAGCCGCAGGGATGTGTGTTAGTAAAGTCAGGTACTGATGTAGGTGAGGTGAGGAGGCCCGGGCTGCAGTCAGCATGAACAGGTCATCCCAAAGGTGTTGGTTGAGGGTCAGAGCTGTCTAGAAGGAGATCTTCTACTTTATTCCATGGAAAGCAGATCTTCATGGAGCTTTTGTGCTGTGCTGTGCAGTTCAAGTGAAGGGAAAATTTCATGCTACTGCATCCAAAGACGTCTGATACAATTGTGTGCCTCCAACTTTGTGGTAACAGTTTAGCGAAGAGCCACATACGGGTGGAAAATTGTCCCAGGTGTCCCAATTCTTTTATCCGTATCGTGTATATGGTTAGGGATCGTGAAACAGACCTAATCATGAACATGGGTGTAAGTGAGCATGGTTTTGTCTCCTTTGAAAAAAGAATTAATCTCTCTCTGGCGCTATCAAACTGCAATGCAACGTCGTCTTCCATTTAGTTTATTATGAGCTGAATGGGTCAAGTGACTGCATCATGTCACTGAAAATACATACAAAAGTTTAATTAAAATGTTTTTTTTCGAATCTTCTTCGCTCACAGTACAATTTTATGGAAAGATAAATACAAAAACTAAACAATGTCTCGGTTTGGATGGGAAAAAGGAGCAAAACCGTTGCATTTTGAGATGTATTTGGATTAATATGGACCTCATTTGGTCTTAATAGATTTCATGAATACTCCCTATGGTCAGAATCTAAACACACAGTTAATATTTATAAACAAGCCAGCTGTCTGTCTTTTTATGAATGAATTGGGTCGATATAATGGCCACCATGAATAGTGTATAATGGCTCCCACACTGATACTGATAATGAGACCATGTCCACACATATATTTTCGTTAGAAAACACATTATTTTTTCTCTTTGACCTTCCGTCCACACTAAGACGACGTTGTCAGTCAGCGAATATTTAGCTTTTTATAAACGCTTTCCAAAAATGAAGGCTTTCGAAATTGATGACGCATTTTTAGTCACAGCCCCGACATACAGGGTACGCACGTAAGCGTTTTCGGTGTGGATGAGCAACTTTTAGAAAACGACTGAAAGATAGAAGAAGCGTGGACGCAAAGCGTTTCTAGACGAAAACGCCATTTTCAAATTCATCTGGATTACTGTAGACGTAGCCTGATACTGACACTCAGAGACTCTCTGTACAAAGATATTGCTGTGTTGTCATATTTTACTGGTCAGAGAGGACACGCTTCGGACAAAATCATCAACTTAATCGTTTTTTTTTTTTTTTTTTATGTGAAAGTTTTCTGTAAGGATATGGAACATTAATGGAAAAGGTTTCCGGCGTCAGAGCTTCGTAACGGTCAGTAATTTTTCAGGACAGAGCAGATCACGCTTTGTGGTTTTCTCTGGTAGCATGATGGATTTTCTTCTCTTCTTATTAACTTTGAGAGAAAAACGTGAGCGGGAGAGACAGAGGCTGGTGAGGGAAATGTGCCAAAAGTTTCAAATAAATTGAATCAAATTATCAGAGTTTTTTGTTTGCCATTGTTGCCACTGACTCGCTCATCAACACTTACTCATAAAGGTTTAGGGACAAAGCTATTTGTAATCAATTTATTTCTGTAAAGTTTACTTCTGGACAATGTCAATGACAATTGTTTAAAGTGCTATAAAAACAAAAGCAATTGGAATTGAATCCATATTAAGTGAGTACCACAAAACAAGCTTAGGCTAATATTTATATTCAGGTCAGGTGATGGCCCGTCACTTTTGTTGTTTCATTTAGACAAAAATCCAGATGGCCGAATGCTATGCACGGCACACATGACTTTGTTATTAGTACAGACTGAAAACAAACAGGACATTAATCAGTCTGAGTAATAAACCTATGAAACTTAATAATCATAAAAATGATGTGAAAATTTTTTTTTCCATTCCAGTTTAGCCAGCTAGCAAGAATAAATCGCATAGCCAAACAGTAAGGAAGTACATTTTTACAAATATGTGTACATTAACATTTTTTGTGTGGAGAAATCCTCCTGACACTACATCAGAATGTGTAATATTTTTCCCCACCACAGAGCACAGCGTAACGCTACAGTTCTGCTAAAAGTGTGTGTGGATCGAGGGGTTCTCTCACTGTGGGTGTGACTATAGAGAACTTTCTCCTCATGATGGTCAGGAGAGAATGGAACACTGACTAGCATGCTTTATTCACACATGTACAGTATGAGTTCTCAAACGTCACTCCTTTTACTTTAAATACTTTCACTACATTCTATCATCTTGTAGGAGGGATTAAGCAGGGAATAAACTTTTACTGAAGTACAGAAATTATGTACTTCTTCCGCCCTGAAAGTCTATCCAGCAACTTTAGCTAGCTAAAAAACGCAGTACTTCGGCTACTTATAGCTAATTAGTGTGAGTTTTGAGCAGAGAAACAAGACTCGTCTATTTTCATTCTCCTCACAGGCGAGTTATTGCGGCTGGGCTACACTCTCTCCCGAGCTAGGCTTGATTTTTCTTGCTTGTAAGGCATAGGTTTATGTTCCATATAGCATGTGTGACAGTGATTTTAGCCATTTTGGCGTAATGCGGGGCTGTGCTGCATTACCGCGAGCGTGTCGACGCTTGCCGCCTGAATGCGAATGAGGCCGCTGAGTGCTTTTTGTGCAGCATGTCTGAATAAATGGACTCGTGTGTGAATGACTGCACAGACGGAGGCCGGGCGCCTCAACCTGCCAAACATTGAAAGAAAACAAGGAGGAAAGCAGAAGGGATTGAATGAGACACATTCAGAATAGAGGAGGGGAGAAAAAAAAAAAGATTTGCAGAAAAGAGACAAAGCGGGGGAAGTGCAGAGGCAGGTGGTGCAGAGGAAGCTTAATGTGACATGGAGATAATTAAAAAAATATCTTTATATATTTAAATAGGAAAAAAGAGCTCAGCGCTGCGGGATCATTAGGACTCTGTCCATAATATAAATCTAGCCCGTGCCCTCGTCGCCCCGAGGGCTCCGAAACCGCTGCACCATCTCGACCCTGTGCTCGAGAGACACTCGGAGAAAAGGGAAAAGTGCGACAGAGAGAATGGAAGTAATGAGAGTGAATAAGAAGTGTGAAGCTCTAGTAGCTGCTAAATGAGTCAGAACTGCAAGCAGGTCCCATCAGGCCAGGTGGCACAGTTAAATGCCATTTTTCCCCAACTGCACAAGACAAGGGTGACTCAACATGCACTTAGCGGTGGCTCCTGGAGGACCTGTGTCACCTCCTGGAACATGTAATATTAGCTGTCAGCCATCAGCTGGAAGACCATTTGCTATTATTGCTGAACACCCCTATCCCTGCCCTTTTGCCAAGTTGCTGTGTCCTTAAAACTGAAAACTGAGTGCTCACTTCGAAAGTGGAAAAAAACGAAATACAAATGAGAGCTGGATCAATGTGCTGATTCAGACACACAGAGGATGGAGTTCCTTTTTTTATATATATAATTTCCTGATATGTCAGTGAAAAACTACACTGATTTGACAAAAAGCCAAATTTTAGATAAACACTCCAACCAATTATATCTAAGTTAGGAACATTCCCAGCTGAAAAGCAGGACCAAAACTAAGCTGAGACCATAACAGGGGCCTAATGACCAAATCTAACTTAAAACCAAAACCAAATTAGGTGCTTTCAAAACAAAGACCCATGCAGGGCTCTGTAACCAAGTCTGCATTTAGTCCAAGATACAGACAATGGCTGGGAGATCTTGTCCAGCTCAAGACCAAGGTAGGGGCTAGGAAACCATGTCCAAGTTAAGACCAAACAAGGGGAGCCTAGTTCATGATCAAAGCAGGACTTATAGGACCAAGTCTAACCCATGATCAAAATAAGGGACTAGGGTAAAAGGTTTAGGTCATAATCAAAGGGCAAGCTAGAGCAATAGGACTAGGTCATGATGAAAGCAGGGGTTAGTTGCACAAAGCAGGGGTTGGTCCATATATAGATCATGATGAAAGCAAGGGCTGGGGGAACATGTCTAGGTCATGATCGAAGTCGGAGCTGGGGGAAAAGGTTTAGGTTATAATCAAAACAAGGGCAATAAGAAGTTTAGGTTATGTTTAAATCGGGGTGGGGTAAAAAGTGTAAATCAAGATCAAGGAGTGTCTTGGAGGTCAGATCTAGATTATAATCAAATCATGGGCTAGGGCAAGATGTCTAGTTAATAATGAAAGCATAGTATAGGAGCACTGAGTTTAGATAAAGATTAAAGTATGGGCTGGTCCATATCTAGGTAAATATTGGAGTCGGCACTGGGGGACCATGTCTAGGTCATGATCAAGGCAGAGGCTGGAGTAAATAATCTAGATCAAGATCAAAGCAGGCTCTAGGAATTCTGGTCTAGGTCATAATCAAATCAGGGACTAGGGCTAGAAGTCTAGCTCAAGATGAAAGCAGTGGCTGGGGGACCATGTCTAGGTCATGAACAAGGCAGGAGCTGAGCCATGTCTAGGTCATGATCATGGCAGGGTCTAGGTGATCAGGTCTATGACATTATTAAAGCACGGGCTAGGGCATAAAGTATAGGTCATGAACAAAACAGGGGCTAGAAGCAATAAAAATTTGGATTAGGATTAAAGCAGGGTCTGGTGTACAATGTCTAGGTCATTTTCAAAGCAGTAGCTGGGGTAAGAAATCTAGATCAAGGTCAAAGCAGGGGCCAGGGCAAAAGGTCTAGGTAATAAACAAAACAAAAGCTAGGAACATTAAATTGACATTTGGTTCAAAGCAGGAACTGGTACATATCTAGGTCATGCTCAAAGCAAGGACTTGGGGACCATGTCTAGGTCATGATTGAAACAATACCTGGAAGACCATGTCTAGGTCATGATCAAAACAAGGGCTGAGCCATGTCTAGGTCATGATCAATGCATGGTATGGGGTAAGAAGTCAAAGCTGAGCCTAGGGGATCATGTCATTGGTGTTAGGGGCTCCCTAGGCCCTGTCTAAAGGTAATACCCGAAAGCAGGATGTAGATACTAATAAAAAACGAGGTAAAAGAGCTTAGAATGTCAACCAAAGCAAAACTAAACTAAGCATGTTTGACTGATTTTATTTATGGAAAGTGATAAATAGTGCAGATTTCCAGCTGAACAATCCTAGCACTCGCAGTACGTGTTGCCCACACCCGCGGATGCCTTTGACGTGTGTCCACAAACAGAGAGGAACGATGGGTCCATTGTTCCTAGAACATTTCCGCTCCTGACAAAGGCGTAGACGAAACAAAGAGTGAATAAGACACGAAAAAACGATAAGGCAGGAGGCATTGTAACACACTCATTTCTTGAACTAGGGAGCACAGGTAATAACATCCATAATCAGAGCAGCAACAGCACTCAGTAGCGTTGGGTGATGTGAGCTGATTGGAGCTGAAGGCATTTCGGGGAAGAGATGATTAAATGAGAACACTGTAGGACGAGGTGATAGATAGGAGGAAGGGAAAAAAAAGAGAAAAAGAGACGGAGAGTGAAATGTATGCGTCGGGAGCGAGTGGGAAGGCTGCTGAGGCAAAGCCAGCACAAGGGTTAGACAGAAAGTGAAAATCAGTGAGCGGGAGAAAGGCGGAGGCCGAGGAAGCAGAGGAGTCAGACAGAAGCAACGTTAACGGGTGACACGTTCATTATCCAGGCCTGTTTGTGGAGAGGAGGCGAGCTTTGTTTGATTGAAAGGTGTGACTGTCTCCCATTACAGCTGTCCGACTCCAGAAATACTGCCATCAGTCCCCCCAACACACACACACACACACACACACACACACCATAAACACATCCTGTTAGCCTGAATGTTTTCCAAACCCTTGCTTACTGCTCATTGTTAGTGTTTGAGACAAGGGGGTGGAGCCACAGCTGTGTAAATTGGCCCTGCCACCCCACTTGCCACCCCAGTCACAGGTTTAATGAATCATATTTAAACGGTTATGGTCTCATCGGAGGAAATAAAACTAACCGAAATGTGTGTTAGGGGCACAGAGTTGTTTTGGTGAGGCCAAACAGCAGAGCTGTAGAGCTGCAGAAACACTTTGTGTTTCTAAATATTATTATGGAACAATCGATTTAGCGCCACCTCCTCGTTTTCCATGAAGACTTGATTATTGTGATTTCTAGGCTGTACAGTATGTTGCACTCATTATTTGTAATTTTGTTCAAATATTTTTTGGCTCAAATAGTAAAATATTTTAAATGTGCCTCATTTAGAGTTTCTTGCCAACTCAGATTTGTGACTTTGAGTTATTTGGTTTTGTGGGACTTGTGAACAAGCCGAATGTGAATTAACTGATCAATAACCCAGCGCATAATCCATCAGCGACTTCATCCAACATTCTGGCCTCACTTCGAGAAGTTCATATGGATCAAATGTGCTTTTTAAAAAGCAAAACAAGAGGGACAGGAAGTGGGAGTACAACAAATGTCCCAAAACATCTGGGGGAGGTGGTAACTCAGTGGTTAAAGCTCTGGGTTACTGATCTGAAGGTCAGGGGTTCAAACCCCAGAATTGCCAAGATGTTACTCTTGGGGTTCTTGAGCAAGGCCCTTACTCCTCTGTCCTCCAGGGGTGTAGCAACATGGCTGACCCTGTGCTCTGACCCCAGGTTCCTAACATTGCTGGGATATACGAAGTAAGAATTTCACTGTTCTCTAATGTACGTGTGTCAAGAATGTTGCCGCTTCCTTTTCTTTCTTCCAGTGTTATACCATATGATATACATGTATATTTATATACAGCGTTACACGTGTGTTTTTTTGCAGATAATCTTAACACACTTGTTGCAGAACAACTCTGAAAAACTTCGCCCTGCCCTACCCTGCCTTGCCTTGCCCCAATCTGAGTTTCTTGTGTTTTTCTTGATTTCAATATTAAATCAGAAAAGGCGTCATTTTTGTTGTTCAGTCAAGAAACGAGTGATGAAGGAACGTAATGTACATGGCGGCCAATAAATGAGTTTTCAACCCTTGACGTCAATCAGCCAATGCTTTATTCGGTCGGTTGTATTTGGTCAGCTTTTTTGGCGCAGAAAAAAGATAGAGAAATGAGCATAATATTTATCATATGTACATTACAGCACAGGGAAATTATTAGTTCTTTGCAAATCCTGGCAATGTTAGGAAGCTGGGGTCAGGGCACTGTGCCCTTGGAGCATAGAGGGCTAAAGGTCTTGCTTAAGGGGCCCCAAGAGTGGAAACATGGTGATACTGGGGCTTGAAACCCACAATTTTCTGATCAGTAATCCAGAACCCTAACCACCGAGCTACTGTACCACTTTAATTGTGGTGATTTATGGTGTCAGGAATCAAACCCACCAATCCGATGAAAAGTGGGTTGGGTACAAGTGAATTGTATGCAAATGTGAATATATTGCCAATGAGAAAAAAACACAGGCCTGTAATTCTATAACTCCAAACATCAATGGGAATATTTTTTGGCTTCTGGGTCCACGAAGGGTATTTTTAATTCTACTCACAGGTTCTGGGCATGCTCCTGACGAGTTCCTCTTTATATGATGATCCCAAATACAAGAGAAACATTGTTTGCAGCTCTTTAGCTGAATCTGACAGAAGTTCTCAGTGAGGCACCTCAAAGATTCACGTCTATTTAAAGGTCTAAAAGAGCTGATATGCTGGAATTTTTACCTACCTCATGTAGCTAGATATGTAGCTCATGCACCTTACCTGCATTTATGGCAGACAGCCTCATCCAAAGCCACTCATCATTTTCTCCTTTTTATACAACTGAGCAGTTTTGAGTTATAAGTCTTGCTCGAGTGCCCAGCAGGGGAAGCTTGGTGGTCCTGGGATTTGACCTCACAACCTTCCATTCCAAAGTCGAACGTCTTAACCATTCCTCTTCCACATCCAATTTTATGCTACGCCTACCCAGGAGCTCCAATAAGGAACTCGCCTGACTCGAGTGCCGGTGTGCCGCGGGGATTTTAGCCCGATATTATCCACACGTTAACGTATCTGTTTTCTCCGAGCCACAATTTGACAATCAAAATCCCGTAATATATTCTGCCGTAACACAGAGATCCATCACTGCCAGACGTCGGTGCCTTTAAGGAAATTAAAACGGTGGGGAAAAAAATCCGCACTCGATATTTGATGCCGGTTTTGTTTTGTTTTTTTCCTCTCGCAAACGAGCTACAACACGTGCGTTCGACGCGTGAACACGGGGAATGACGCAGTTGCAGAGAAGAGACATTTTTCTCTTTTTAAAATGACAAAAAAAGAAATAAAAAAAAAGAAATATAATATATGTGAAATTTACACCCAAGATTTTTCAGCCACATGGAGACACCTCAGGACATCCAAACCTGCTCCATGAAGATCTGCTTTCCAAAGGGTGGAGTGGAAGATCTCCTGCTATAGAGCTCTAACCCTTTTGAACACCTTTGGGATGAATTTTTTTAATCCTGACTGCACCCCAGAAGACTCCTCACCTCACCTACATCCTGTAGTACCTGATTTTACTCTTGTGGCTG
>JAAIIK010000118.1:965627-975627 GCA_014706435.1 Silurus glanis
AGAAAGAGAGAGAGAGAGAGAGAGAGAGAGAGAGAGAGAGAGAGAGAGAGAGAGAGAGAGAGAGAGAGAGGCTAAAAGACCAAATAAGGCGATGTAATAAAGCAGACAATTTTAAAACTTTTCGTCAAAATTGGGACAGGAATCAAGTGTGTGTGTGTGTGTGTGTGTGTGTGTGTGTGTGTGTGTGTCAGGTCCCATTCCCCCACACTTTAGCGACGTCCTAAACAATAGCGCTCTCTTAAATGGGAAGCGACGGCGCGTCTCAGGTGATGATGCTCCTCGAGCACACACACCACACTCACAATCTTCATGCCAGAACACAGCTGGGACTCTAAGCAGAGACTAAAATGAAAAAAAAAACCCCACTTGTGTTTTGGTTTTATAGTGCAGTTGATTTAGTTGTATACATTATAAAGACACAGTAACACTAACATTTCTACACCGGCTAGTCAAAACATTGACTTTTCCAGCCATATGTGTTTTTTTCCCCCGAACTGTTCCCTGAAGCGTGACATTTTCCCTTTATTTGAACTGGGAGACCCGAACCTGTTCCAACTCCATGAAGATTGCTTTCTATGTTTTGGAGTGAAAGATCTCATGCTGTAGATCTTCAAGACGAACTTCTGACTTGAACTCGCCACAACACACGTGATCTTGTGCAACCCAGATGAGGATGAGGTTCCCTCTTGAGTCTGGTTCCTCTCAAGGTTTCTTCCTTATGCCGTCTCGGGGAGTTTTTCCTTCGCCACAGTCGCCACCGGCTCGCTCATCAGGGACAAACTTACTCTTATAAAGAACATGTTCATTTTTATCACCACATTATCTGTGTAAAGCTGCTTTGAGACAATGTTCATTGTTAAAAGCGCGATACAAATAAAACTGAATTGAATCTTGGCAAAAACTTTCTCTTTTACTGAAGTCAACTAACTTTTACTATTCAACTACATGGTTTGTGTACTTCATCCCCCACTCTTGTTATATTATTTGGTCTTTCGAAACAGATGTGCTCATATAGCTTTGGGTGTTTTTTTTCACACTTTTATGGCGGGATTATGGGATCGATGTTTGGGGGCGGGGTTTAGCGTTCACATTGGAAGAACTCAAGAAGTAACATGGCAAACTGAACCAATCACGTTACCCATTGAACAAGATTAAGAATGAAGACCACCAATTTTTCCCCAAGAAGGCCAAGGATCAGTTCCGCAGACCTCCCACAGTCCCAGAAAGAGCTCCCATTCCTCACCAGAGATTGTGGATAAAACTCTCCAAAGCGAAAGATTCAAATAAGAATCCCAAAACCTTAATCTCCAAAAGCAGAGGACTGTCCTTGGCCCTCGGTTTTTACTCTTCAATCAGAGTAATGCTAGCAAATCTCTGGCATCTGTTAGCTCCGAGCAATTTTGTCCATCTCCTTATAAACACGCAAATCTTATGCAAAGTTCTCAGGGTGAGTTCAGGAGACACTATAAAATCTCCTTGTAACCTCAGGAGCCTCATGGCTTTCCCTCAGGAGATGTTTCCTGAATCACAGGATATTCATCGCATGAAAATTCATGATTTTGTTTTTAACATTTAACCTGCCACGGGGAAAAAAATATCCAGAACACCTCTGGGATTCACAGATACGCATGGCTTCCCAATGCAATTCTTGTAGAGATTCCCATAATCACAACGCTGCCATTACACGTCTCTCGCCGCTCAGGGTTTCTGTTCACGTGCTTATTACTAAAACCCAGAATGATTCAACCCCAGAACACAAGACAAAGTTCTAATAAATAGTCTGAATTGTGGGATTGTTTTCTGTATTCGCTCGGCTACGATGTACAATCAGCTACAAGGTAAATCACAGGCTCATTATTAAGGTGGATAGTTCAGAATTTAAGGTGGAATAGCTCCTTTTGTGAGGTTGATAGCTAAGGATTTAAGGTGGATATCTCATTTTTTAGGGTGATAGCTCAGAATTCAAGATGGATATTTAATTTTTAAGGTGGATAGCTCATCATTTAAGGTAAACCTCTCTTTTTAAGGTGGATAGGTCAGAATTTAACATAGATATTTCATTTATTTTAAGGTGAGAAAAGGATTTATACCGATTGGCCAGGCAGAGGAACCAAGCTGGGAAGGATGTGCTGCAAGTTAGAGCAATAAAGGATGGAGATGGAAATGTGTTGACTAGTGAGGAGAGTGTGTTGAGAAGGTGGAGGGAGTATTTTGAGCAGCTGATGAACGAGGAAAATGAGAGAGAGAGAAGGTTGGATGGTGTGGAGATGGTGAAGCAGGAAGTGGATAGGATTAGTAAGGAGGAAGTGAGAGCAGCGATTAAGAGGATGAAGAGTGGAAAGTTGGTAGGACCAGATGACATACCGGTAGAAGCATGGAGATGTTTAGGAGAGATGGGAATGGAGTTTTTAACCAGATTGTTCAACAAGATTTTGGAAGGTGAGATGATGCCTGAGGAATGGAGGAGGAGTGTGCTGGTACCGATCTTTAAGCATAAGGGAGATGTGCAGACCTGCAGTAACTACAGGGGAATTAAGTTGATCAGTCACACCATGAAGTTATGGGAAAGAGTAGTGGAAGCCAGGCTGAGAGAAGAGGTGACCATCTGTGAGCAACAGTATGGTTTTATGCTGAGGAAGAGCACCACAGACGCCTTATTTGCTTTGAGGATGTTGATGGAGAAGTATAGAGAAGGACAGAAGGAATTGCATTGTGTGTTTGTGGATTTAGAGAAAGCGTACGACAGGGTGGAGAGAGGAGTTGTGGTATTGTATGAGGAAGTCTGGTGTGGCAGAGAAGTATGTGAGGGTGGTGCAGGACAGTGTGACAGCAGTGAAGTGTGCAGTAGGAACGACAGACTGGTTCAGGGTGAGGGTTGGACTACATCAAGGATCGGCTCTGAGCCCTTTCCTGTTTGCAGTGGTGATGGACAGGTTGAAGGACGAGGTCAGACAGGAGTTTTCGTGGACTATGATGTTTGTGAATGATATTGTGATTTGTGGTGAGAGTAGAGAGCAGGTTGAGAAGAGCATGGAGAGGTGGAGATATGCACTGGAGAGAAGGGGAATGAAAGTCAGTAGGAGTAAGACAGAGCACATGTGCATAAATGAGAGGGAGGGCAGTGGAGGGGTGCAGTTGCAGGGAGAAGAGGTGGAGAAGGTGGAGGAGTTCAGGTACCTGGGGTCAACAGTGCAAAGTAATGGAGAGTGTGTTAGAGAAGTGAAGAAAAGAGTGCAGGCAGGGTGGAGTGGGTGGAGAAGAGTGATAGCAGGAGTGATTTGTGATAGAAGAGTATCTGTGAGAGTGAAAGGGAAAGTTTATAGGACTGTGGTGAGACCTGAGATGTTGTATGGATTAGAGACAGTGGCATTGAGTAAAAGACAGGAGGTGGAGGCGGAGCTGGAGGTAGCAGAGCTGAAGATGTTGAGGTTTTCGTTGGGAGTGACGACGATGGACAGGATTAAAAATGAGTTTATTAGAGGGACAGCCCATGTAGGACGTTTTGGAGACAAGGTGAGAGAGGTGAGATTGAGATGGTTTGGACATGTGTAGAGGAGGGACATGGGGTATATCAGTAGTAGAATGCTGAGGATGGAGCCACCAGGAAGGAGGAAAAGAGGAAGACCAAGGAGGAGGTTTATGGATGTGGTGAGGGAAGACATGCAGGTAGTTGGTTTGAAAGAGGCAGATGTAGAGGACAGGGGGGGTATGGAGACGGATAATCTGCTGTGGCACCCCCTAATGGGAGAAGCGGAAAAAAGAAGAAGTAGATTTCATTTATTTTAAGGTGATAGCTCAAAAGTTAGAGATCTAATTTTTAAGGTAGATTGCTTAGTATTTAAAGTAATTATACATTTTTAAGGTAATAACTCAGAATTTAAGATGGATATCTCATTTTAAGGTGGATAGCTTACTGTTTAAGTTGGATAGCTTAGTATTTAAGGTGCACAGCTCACTATTTAAGATTTACATATATTTGTATTTCTCAGTGTATTAGATAGATTTCTTAGTATTTAAGGTGGATAGCTCAGTATTTAAGGTGGATAGCTCACGATTTAAAGTGGACAGCTCACTATTTACGGTGAAAATCGAATTATTAAATAATAGAAAATTGCAGATATTGCAGAATTCGAGATGGAAAGTATTTAATGTGAAAAGCTCAGGCTTTAAGGTAATTTCTTTTAGAATTTAAAATGGATAGCTCAGAACTGAAGGCAGATAGCTCGCAATGGTGGTTATCTCAGTGTTTAGGACAATGGACTATGGACCGAAAGGTCATTGGTTTAAATCCTTGCACCACAAAATTGCCACTGAGTCCTTGAGCAATGCCCTTAACCCTCAACTGCTAAGTTGTAAGTTTAAGGTGAATAACTCACAATTTAAAGTGGATAGTTTACGATGGACATCTCAATATTTAAGAATGATTTCTCAGTATATAAGATGGCTTTGTCAGCATTTAAGAAGTATTTCTCAGGATTTAAGGTGGATTTCTCAGGATTTAAGGTGGATTTCTCAGGATTTAAGGTGGATTTCTTAGTATTGAAGGTGGATACCTCAGTATTTATGGATGATGCCTTAATCTTCTTGGCGGCTTGTGTCTGTAGCCTAGTTCACAATACCTTTTTAGTCTTCAACTCCTTCATCTTGTTGGTCATCTGCCCAGTCACTCAGTTTCACAGCCAGTAGCAAAACCCAACATGCCAATTCATACAATCTTCATAAAATAAAGTTCATGAAGTTTCACTACCTGTTATAGAGTTAGGAATTTAAATTCAGACAACACTGAGTTTTATCAGAAAAATATGGTACACTTAACCAATCATTTACATTTCTTTCGTCTTTTTTCCATCTTTTCATGGAAGGTTCTTTGTAAAAGCGAGACACATAAAACATTCTTGTGATTTAGTTGCTTGATTATAAAGAAGGATAAATCGTATTGTGTGCCACAAATAATCCTCCCTGGTGTGCCGAGCGATTTCAGACTGGACAGGAAACGCTGGAATTGAAACATTGCCCATCATTCCTTTGTCTCCAAGTCAGCAAACAGTGTTAGAAGGAGATGCTGCGCACTCTGTTTCCCTGATGGTGCTAATTGGGACGGATGCATTTTAACGGCTCATTTCTCCTCCTTATCTCGCTCTACCTCTCTCTCGCAATATTATTTCCTTTTTTGCCTGCTTCATTCTTGTTAATGGCTTACTGGCTCATTGATGTCCCAGATGTTTTTTTTTTCTTCTTCTCTCTCCTTGTAATGAAATATCAATCAAAGTTTTATTCATATAGTGCGTTTCAGCCATGTTTGCAGAGTGGTTTGATTGATAACAGTATTATACATGGCGGTGAAGACCACTGGATTACAGATACACTATATGTGCTTTTGGAACTTCCCATTCCACATTTAGTCTCCATTTGCTTTTATAATAAAATAAATATTTTTTTTTTATAAAAGCAAAAAATATTATAATAAACTCCAGTCTTCTGGCAAGATGTTCCTCTAGATTTTGTGAAGATTTGTGTAAGATTCATTCTGCCACAAGTGTGTTAGTAAAGACAGGTAGTGATGTAGGTGAGGTGAGGAGGCCTGGGGTGCAGTCAGTGTTCACATTCATCCCAAAGGTGTTCAATAAGGTTGGAGCTCTATAGCAGGAGGTTTATAGGACTATAGCAGGAGAACCTCCACTCCAATCCATGGAAAGCAGATCTTCATGGAGCTGGCTTTGTTGGACTTTGTGTCATGCTGGAACAGCTTTGGGTCTCCTAGTTCAAGTGAAAGGAAATGATCACATCCATACTTTGTGCTTACAGTTAGGGAACCAAATATGGCTGGAAAAGTCAGAAGGTTCAATACGTCTGTCCACATAGTGTGGCATTACAGCAAAATATATAGGAAAGTACTTTAAAAATGCCATGCAATAGTGGCAGCATGAGTTCGAGTGCACTTATCTGTATTTCTTATCTTGCCAGGAATGAATGCATTACCATCTTTCATGAATACTAACAGCTATGGTTTGGAAATAGTCCCAACTAAAACAATAGGGGTCTAAACACTTTATGCTTATGGTATGATGAATGTGGACACTGTGTTTGCTTGTAGAACTTCAAATTATTCCAAAGGATTAGGTGCTAAAATCCTGTTTATGGTTAGAAGTAAGGTTACAGTACAGGTAGGGTTAGGGCTAGGGTTCGGATTAGAGTTAGAGTCCGGGGTTGGGTAGAATTAAGGCTTAGGTTTAGATTCAAGGGTCAGAGTAGGGTTAAGGGTTAAGGTAGGGTTGAGGGTTGAGGGTTAAGGAGTTAGGGTAGGGATAGAGTTGAAGGTCAGTATGGTTTACAGTCAGAGTAGGGTTAGGGATGAGAGTAAGGTTAGGGGTAGAGGTGAGAGTAGGGTTAGGATAGAGTTATGGGTTGGTGTTAGGAGTCCGGTTTGGTATAGGGTGAGAATAGGGTTAGACTATAGGGTTAAGTTTAGAGTTAGGGGTCAAAGTAGGATGTGGGATATTGTAAGGGGTTAGGATAAGGGGTAGGGTTATAGATACGGGTCAAAGTAAGATTTGGAATAGGTTTAGGATTAGTGGTTAGAATAGAGTTTGGGGTTAGAAAAAGGTTAGGGGTCGAGTTACGGGTCATAGTAGGACTTAGATTTGGGTACAGAGTAGGGTTGGGGGTTAGAATAGGGTTAGGATTAGTGGTCAGAGTAGGATTTGGTTTTGGGATTAGTGTAGAGCTAAAGGTAAGAATAGGGTTGGGGGTTAGAGTTAGGGGTCAAAGTAGGATTTCGGTTTGGGGTCAGAGTAGGGTTAGAGTTTAGGGTTATGGGTTAAAAGTAAAAAAAAAAAATGTTTTTTTAGGTCTTTATTGCCTAAAGCCAGAAACAATATAACTGTGACACATGATTATCAAGTCAAGTCAAGTCAAGTTTATTTCTATAGCGCTTTTCACAACAGACATGGTCTCAAAGCAGCTTTACAGAAATCAACAGTGAAGGTGAATGGTGTGTGTTTATCCCTGATGAGCAGCCGTGGCGACTGTGGCAAGGAAAAACTCCCTTAGATGTAATGAGGAAGAAACCTTGAGAGGAACCAGACTCAAAAGGGGAACCCATCCTCATTTGGGTGACATCAAGAGTTTGATCATAAATCTTACAACAATACAGAACACTGGAGAGTGAGAACTAACATGAGCACTGGAGTATAAGATTATAAGTAAATGTTCTTTCTACAGTCTTTGGTATAAAAGTATAAAAGTAGGAGCTACTGAGCTCAACATTTGTGATCATCACAGATCCAGCATCAGCTTCTCAATGCCAGAGCCTTTAAACACTCCAGGAGGTCCAATGCCACACATGTAGTGGGATCCAATTGGCACTCGTACGTCTGTAGATGGTTCGGGATGTTTGCGAGTTCGGCATCTACTTCTCCATGATCATCCATAGGTCCATAATCTTCACGAGGTGGGACGTGACTGGAGCTGGCTAAACCTCAGAAAGCCTCGGGATGGGGAGAGAAAGAGAAGCAGTGGAGAGAAATTAGCGTAGCTGCTGTTCATGATATTAACAGCACAAGTTGATAATGTGCATGTGATCAGATGTTCTGGAGCACAAGGTTATGATGTGATGTGTGTTATGTGTAGGCTTTGCTAAAAAGATATGTTTTTAATCTGCACTTAAACTGGGCGAGTGTGTCTGAACCCCGAACACTGTCAGGAAGACTATTCCAAAGTTTAGGAGCTAAATGTGAGAATGATCTACCACCTTTAGTGAACTTTGCTATTCTAGGAACTACTAGAAGCCCAGAGTTTTGAGATCTCAGGGAGCGTGACGGATTGTAGCGTGTTAAAAGACTGGAGAGATACATGGGAGCCAAACCATTTAGTGCTTTATAAGTGAGAAGCAGTAGTTTGATTCTATTCGAAACTTAACAGGTAGCCAGTGTAGGGACGATAAGATTGGGGTTATGTGATCATATTTTCTTGACCTTGTAAGAACTCTTGCTGCCGCATTCTGAACTAACTGAAGCTTGTTTATTAATGATGCAGGACATCCACCTAGTAATGCATTACAGTAGTCTATTCTGGAGGTCATGAACGCATGGACGAGCTTCTCTGCATCGGATATAGACAACATATTTCTTAGCTTAGAAATATTTCTAAGGTGAAAGAAGGCTGTTTTTGTAACTTGGTTAATATGATTTTTAAAAGATAAGTTGCTGTTTAAAATAACTCCCAGGTCTTTTACCGTTGAACTAGTAGTTACAGAACATCCGTCTAAATGCAGGTTGAGATGCTGGACCTTCTGTGTACTGGTTTTTGGGCCAATGAGCAAAATCTCCGTCTTATCAGAATTTAATAGTAGAAAGTTATGGGTCATCCAATCTCTTATTTCCTTAACACACTCAGTTATCCGAGTTAATTGAGCGTATCGCCTGGTTTAGAGGAGATATATAGTTGGGTATCATCAGCATAACAATGGAAGCTAATTCCATGCCTTCTAATAATATTTCCTAAGGGAAGCATGTATATTGTGAAAAGCAGGGGTCCTAGAACTGACCCTTGTGGCACGCCATAGTTCACTAGCATTAGCCTGGATAGCTCTCCATTTAAATCTACGAAATGGTAACGATCAGACAGGTAGGATTTAAACCAGCTTAATGCCTGTCCCTGAATGCCGATGTAATTCTGTAGGCGATCGAGGAGGAGATCATGGTCTACAGTGTCGAACGCAGCACTAAGATCTAGTAAAACTAATAGGAGATGTAGCCTTGGTCTGAAGCTAAAAACAGGTCATTAGTGATTTTAACTAGAGCAGTTTCTGTGCTATGATGGGGCCTAAAACCTGACTGAAACTCTTCAAAGATATTGTTCTCTTGCAAGTGGGAACAGAACTGGGCAGCGACAATCTTTTCTAAAATCTTAGACATAAATGGGAGATTTGAAATGGGTCTGTAATTCGATAGCGTGTTTGGATCCAGATTAGGTTTTTTAATGAGGGGCTTAATAACTGCTAACTTGAGGGATTTAGGGACGTGACCTAACGATAGTGAGGAGTTAATAATATTGAGAAGAGGCTCACCAGCTGTATATAACACTTCCTTCAGTAGATTAGTGGGAATTGGATCTAACTGACATGTTGTTGTTTTAGCTTTGATAATAACATTATACAGCTCTTCCTGTCCTATACATGTAAAACAGTGTAGTTGTGGGGTTGTAGGTAAGACTGTGTCAGGAGATGCTGTCAGAGGTTGAACTGCCACAATTGTTTTTCTAATGTTCTCTATTTTTTCAGTGAAGAAATTCATAAAGTCGTCACTACTAAACTGTGATGGAACACATTTTTCAGATCCCTGATTTGTAGTTAGTTTAGCTACTGTAGTAAAAAGGAACCTGGGATTGTTTTTGTTATTTTCTATGAGTTTGCTCAGGTGTTCAGCTCTAGCAGCTTTTAGCGCCTGTCTGTAGCTGAGCATACTGTATTTATACGCAATTCTAAATACCTCCAATTTAGTTTTCCTCCATTTTCTCTCCAGATTACGGGCTGTTCTCTTGAGGGCATGCGTATGACTATTATACCAAGGTGCAGGTGCTTGTTCTCTAACCTTTTTTAACCGGATGGGGGCAACAGTGTCTAATGTGCTAGTGAGGATACGGTCTATGTTGTTAGCCATTTCATCAAGATTATTAGTAGTTATGGTTTAGTGAGAAACTGAGAAAAATCAGGCAGGTTATTTATGAATCTGTCCTTAGTGGTCGGAACAATAGTCCTACCAAGTCGATAACGTGGTGAAACACGGCTAATCTGCTCTACCGGTAGTGTGTACAGTATGAGATAATGGTCTGTGATGTCATCACTCTGAGGTAAAATATCTATATCAGTGACGTCTGCTCCGTGGGATATTATTAAGTCTAGTGTGTGGTTAAAACGGTGAGTTGGTCTGGTGACATTTTGTTTAACTCCAAAAGAGTTTAATAAGTCGACAAATGATAATCCTAGAGCATCGTTTACATC